>JAINUG010000296.1:0-55000 GCA_029706075.1 Aldrovandia affinis | reverse complement strand
AATCTAACCCCGTTCACAGTGGCCCAAATCCTTTAATGTTAACACTGCGTTTTGCTCCCATCATTGTGTGTGTGTGGAGTACACCGTGTTTAGAATAAGGTAGACTGGCATATGAAATGAAGGTGGGGAGATGGTGGGAGGTGGGGAGTGGGAGTGGAATGGGAATGGGGGGGTGTTTAGTTTGGGGCTGACCAGTAGTGTTCAGGTTCGGTGGAAACACTGCCCTGCCTCAGATTTCCTGAGCTCTGATTGGCTTTTGTTACGGCAACCTATGGCTGCCTTTCTGGACTTCCCACAGAAGAGAGTGTGTGTGTGTGTGAGAGAGAGAGAGAGATGTGGGAAGGGGAGAAAGAAGGAAGAAAGGAGAGTACAGAGGTAGGAGAGAGAAAGATGAGAGAGGGAGGAAAGCGACGTGTGGTGGAAGGCTGGAGTGTTGCATGACCGAGGCTGTGTGTTACTTCAGAGGTTGTCCTTTTTAACTGAACACTGTTTAATGTTGGGTCATTTGTTTAGATTCTCAAATTCACAGTAAATGTTAAGCTCATTAATTGGTTATTTATAAGAAAAAGTTTAAATTCAAGAGGCGGGTGAAAAACCCCCCCAAAAAAACCTGTCTGTGAAGGTAGACATGACTAAAGGCATTTACTATGTATGAGAGCATTTTAGCTACCCTAAGTGTTTTAAAAAGAGCTTTTAATGACTGTCTTGTTTGTATAAAGAAGTAGAGCAGGAAGAGAATGTGGTTCTTGGTAATCGTATCAGAGCTAATCGTATGCAGAGGCAAGTCGCCCTGGATCCGTGGTCTAGTCACTGTCGGGGAATAGAGGAAGCAGACCTCTGATTGGAGGGTTCATAATTACCAGCACAGGCGGGGCTCTGTTTGATGAGGGTGGGGCTTTCGGCTCATGTGACTTTCAAGGGCCTTCATTGGCCCTCTCCACGTGGATTGGAGAGCAAAATCTCAATCAGTTCCCGTGGAAACTAGTACAGGCACATTCCCTGGTGTCTCCTCCTCTTGGCTGTTGGGTGTTTTTTTTTGTCCTTTCTTAATACAGAAATGAGATGTCATGTATGAGTCTAAGTGGGTCAAAGTCACACCCAGTGTGCAGCCCATCCCATCGTCTGGGGTCTGCGCCTCTGTGTTGGTCGGCGCCTCTCTGACGCTCTGTGACAGACTGACTGACGCTCTCTGACAGACTGACGCTCTCTGACAGACTGACGCTCTCTGACAGACAGACTGACGCTCTCTGACTGACAGACTGACGCTCTGACAGACTGACGCTCTCTGACAGACAGATTGACGCTCTCTGACTGACAGACTGACGCTCTGACAGACTGACGCTCTCTGACAGACAGATTGACGCTCTCTGACTGACAGGCTGACGCTCTGACAGACTGACGCTCTCTGACAGACTGATGCTCTCTGACTGACTCTGACTCGCTGTGTGACGGACTCTGACTCGCTGTGTGACAGACAGACAGACTGACGCTGTGTGACGGACTCTGACTCGCTGTGTGACAGACAGACTGACGTTGTGTGACAGACTCTTTCAGGTGGCCGGACTCTGACGAGGTGGCCGACCTCGAGGCGCACGGCGGCCATGGCCCCAGCGACATGCTGAAGGACGAGCTGACGCAGTCCCTGGAGGAGCTGGAGGCGCTGCTGAAGGCCAAGGACGAGGTGAGCGGCGCGGCGCGCAGAACTGGGCCCGGAACCTTCCGCACACACACACACACACGCGCACACAATGCCGTCGCCACAAACGGGAGCAGTCAAACAAAATGTTGGGAGGCTCAAATTTGATGGGGCCCGTGGGTAGAAAGTGCTCTTGTATCGTTTGTGAGTTTTAACATGCCTTGAAAAGGTGGCTCTCTGTAACCCACTGGTGGTCCACAACAGCCCCCCTGCTGGTCTGAGGGCAAAATTGCAACTTTCTCATTTGTGTTGTGTCACAGACGGGTGTGCTGCTGGGTTGATATGGCAAGGCTTTGCGCAGACAAACTGGCACAGCCATCACTTTTGTTGTTGACAGTCATTTTTGCTCATTTCAAATATGGACATTTTATTCTGTAGAAATTGAAATGTTTAGGTGGTCCACCGAGAGATCTCCCATCCCACCCAGAGATCTGTTTTTAGCAGTCTGCGGGGGGGAAAATGTTTGAGAACCACTGCATTAAAAATACATTTCAGGTGTTTGACCTATCGTAACCGCACAAGAAATGTCATATAGAGCCCCATCATTCTTAGACCTGTTTTGCTCGAGTGAAAAGCCTGCACGAGCTCCCGGCTTAATGGTACGTCCCAAGGCCAGAGCAGCCGGGAGACTGTGAAACAGCACGCCATGCTGGCCGCTGGGAGAGGATTGAATTCCAGTTCCCCTCTTTAACAGCCCACACCGGGGGTGCCCAAGTGCAGGCCTGCAGGTCTGCTGGGAGTGAAGGGCTGGAACAAAAGCCTGCACTAACACACCTGATTTCATGAATCCCTTCACTAACACACCTGATTTCATGAATCCCTTCACTAAAACACCTGATTTTGTAAGGAAATTTAGTTTCAGATTTTTCTTCCATTTTCTCCCAATTTGGTATCCAATTACACCCACTATTTTCATGTCAATCTCCCCCTTGTACAATGAGTTTGCTGCTCTAGCCCTGTGACCAGCGGTGTCGAAGGCGAAGCATCGTTTCTTTCGAGACGGCACTCGCCAAGCCGTCGACCCGAACTCCGGCACCCCAGAGCCACTCCTGTGCACAGCGAACGCCATGTCGGCTTTGCTCCCCCCTCCCTGGAGTGGACAGCCAATTGCCGCCCCCGGTGGCGCTCCCGGCACAGAGCCGACTCTGGCGCGACGGGGAATCGAACCCTGGTCTCCGTGGCCAGCGTCGAACGTTGTAACCACTGGACCACGCGGGAGGCCTGAAACACCAGATTTTGCTCAGCCAGACCGTGAATGCTCAAATCAGGTGTGTTAGTGCTGGGCTGGAACAAAAGCCCGCACACCCAGTAGATCTCCAGGACCGAACCCCTGCCCTCCTGGGATGCCATGAGGAGCAGGGCTGCTTCCGTGTGGTGCGGCCCGTACGCACACCAAAACAAAACGGTGTGGTGCGGCCCGTACGCACACCAAAACAAAACGGTGTGGTGCAGCCCGTACGCAGACCAAAACAAAATGGTGTGGTGCAGCCCGTACGCACACCAAAACAAAACAAATGGTGTGGTGCAGCACCAAAACAAAATGGTGTGGTGCAGCCCAAAATGGTGTGGTGCACGCACACCAAAACAAAACGGTGTGGTGCAGCCCGTACGCACACCAAAACAAAACGAGAGAGGTCGAGCGTCCGGCTCGTGCTGGTTTGCACGCAGGTTGGAGGCCGTGCGGTGAACCGGACACACGGAAGTGCATTTCGTTTTCGCCCCTCTTCATTAGCGCATGAATAAGAGTTATGACCCGTGTGCTACAGCAGAGGTAATATGGCCACATCAGACCCGGGGATGGGTTTAAAATAACTCTAATGTGTGGATGTGTCACTGCCATGACAAGAGACAGGCTGCTGCAGTCCTTTCTCCAGTCTGTGATCAAAAAGGGTTGTTTTTTCTAAACAGGGACACCAGTGCTGGGGCCTGTGGATAGCGTAGTGGTTTAACGCACTGTATTTTTGGCTGGTCCGATATGGCATGCGCTGCCTGTCAGGGACGAGGTTCGAAACCCGTCTCTACCAGACCAGCCCTGGTGGTTTGGCTGTCCGCCCCAGGGGGAGGGGAGAGGGTGGGTCCACCGGGAAGCACGTAAGGGAGTCTCCAGAACGTGGGTGGGCGATTTCCGTCGCGAAGGAAGCGGAGTTCGCTGCCCTCAGAGAATTAGCTTGCCTCGTAGAGACGAGCAGCGGACTTGTGTGGGGAGGGAAAATCTAAATAAATAGAGTGTGTAATTGTCTATTAGATTGGAAGAAAAATGGGAAGAAATCAGAAACAAATTTAAAAAAAAAAAAAAGAACAGTGCTGCTTAGAAAGGGGAACGGAGGAGAACGTATCAAACAATGATCTGATGTAAGCAATGCCACGCCATCACGTAAGAATGAACAAACGTGGGATAAAATGTGCACATATAGTAGAACCTCAGAACCCAGAAACGTTTGTAACTTTGAAAGCGATGTCAAAATACACACGTGTTAACCTTTTGAGGCGTAGGCTATGTTCTGAAGAATAATAATGGTAGCCTACTTGGTGAGGTTTTTTTAGAACGTGATTAAAAAGAACATCTCATTCAGCAGTTGATCTGACATTCCGTAAGCCATGTTCCTGAAGCACATCGCCGCAGTGATTGACATCGTTTAGAAAGCACTCTGCTCAGTCTATGGTTGTTTAGCTGCGTAGATTTCCACAATAATGCGACGTGCTTCTGATTTACACTGAACCAGTCACTGCACATATATCAGACATGGAGCTCATCATTCTCACCCACTCTGGTACGACTGAATAAAAGACAGTTTTATCAATGGGCTACAGTATCTGGCGAGCCGGATAAAATGCTAGCAATGATTATTTTGTGCATTTCTTTATTTTTTATTTTTTATATTTATTTTCTTTATTTTGAGCATTTTGAGTTATTTGAGCAGTTCATCAGTAAGTTATCTTGGTGTCAGATGTAATGTTCAATTGGATTTTACATTTATTCGGTCCAGACATTTCATCGCCGTTGCGTCTTGTAATTCTCATTGTTCATGATTTGTGTGTACACAAAATCAATATATTTATGTTGAGTGTTTGCTAGCTTATTAAGAGCCAGCTAACATAAGCAACAATTGTCACCTCATTATTCAGAACGTTCAGTACATAGATAGTGTATAAGTATTGTTCAGTACATGGACATAGATGGTGTATAGTATTGTTCAGTATATAGATAGTGTATAGTATTGTTCAGTATATAGATAGTGTATAAGTATTGTTCAGTATATAGATAGTGTATAGTATTGTTCAGTATATAGATAGTGTATAAGTATTGTTCAGTATATAGATAGTGTATAAGTATTGTTCAGTACATAGATGGTGTATACTATTGTTCAGTATATAGATAGTGTATAAGTATTGTTCAGTATATAGATAGTGTATAGTATTGTTCAGTATATAGATAATGTATAGTATTGTTCAGTATATAGATAGTGTATAAGTATTGTTCAGTATATAGATAGTGTATAAGTATTGTTCAGTATATAGATAGTGTATAAGTATTGTTCAGTATATAGATAGTGTATAGTATTGTTCAGTATATAGATAGTGTATAAGTATTGTTCAGTATATAGATAGTGTATAGTATTGTTCAGTATATAGATAGTGTATAGTATTGTTCAGTATATAGATAGTGTATAGTATTGTTCAGTATATAGATAGTGTATAAGTATTGTTCAGTATATAGATAGTGTATAAGTATTGTTCAGTATATAGATAGTGTATAGTATTGTTCAGTATATAGATAGTGTATAGTATTGTTCAGTATATAGATAGTGTATAGTATTGTTCAGTATATAGATAGTGTATAAGCATTGTTCAGTATATAGATAGTGTATAAGTATTGTTCAGTATATAGATAGTGTATAGTATTGTTCAGTATATAGATAGTGTATAAGTATTGTTCAGTATATAGATAGTGTATAAGTATTGTTCAGTATATAGATAGTGTATAGTATTGTTCAGTATATAGATAGTGTATAGTATTGTTCAGTATATAGATAGTGTATAAGTATTGTTCAGTATATAGATAGTGTATAGTATTGTTCAGTATATAGATAGTGTATAGTATTGTTCAGTATATAGATAGTGTATAAGTATTGTTCAGTATATAGATAGTGTATAAGTATTGTTCAGTATATAGATAGTGTATAGTATTGTTCAGTATATAGATAGTGTATAGTATTGTTCAGTATATAGATAGTGTATAGTATTGTTCAGTATATAGATAGTGTATAGTATTGTTCAGTATATAGATAGTGTATAAGCATTGTTCAGTATATAGATAGTGTATAAGTATTGTTCAGTATATAGATAGTGTATAGTATTGTTCAGTATATAGATAGTGTATAAGTATTGTTCAGTATATAGATAGTGTATAAGTATTGTTCAGTATATAGATAGTGTATAGTATTGTTCAGTATATAGATAGTGTATAGTATTGTTCAGTATATAGATAGTGTATAAGCATTGTTCAGTATATAGATAGTGTATAAGTATTGTTCAGTATATAGATAGTGTATAGTATTGTTCAGTATATAGATAGTGTATAAGTATTGTTCAGTATATAGATAGTGTATAAGTATTGTTCAGTATATAGATAGTGTATAAGTATTGTTCAGTATATAGATAGTGTATAGATAGTTCAGTATATAGATAGTGTATAAGCATTGTTCAGTATATAGATAGTGTATAAGTATTGTTCAGTATATAGATAGTGTATAGTATTGTTCAGTATATAGATAGTGTATAAGTATTGTTCAGTATATAGATAGTGTATAAGTATTGTTCAGTATATAGATAGTGTATAAATATTGTTCAGTATATAGGTAGTGAAATGTTTCTGGGTTCTGAGTGATGCGTTCACATCTCAGAGGTTCTACTATATGTGTACATTTAGTATTGTTAAGTATAGATATAGAGTGTATAGCTATTGCAATCACACCCATGTGTCCACCCTCGCCAACAGTAAGAATACAATGGGCACACTGCTGTGAACTGTTTGATTTTGGCCCGTCTCTGTATATCAAACACGACTGATTTTCCCACATTCTGTGGCAAAAGCGCCAAGACATGCTCCTTATTTATGAATGGAAAGAAGTGCGCTTCCTCTTGATTTAGTACTGGCCTTTTTGCACCAGTGATGATGAAGATGATGAAGAGCTCGATGCTGCACAGGCGTAATACTTCCAGCGTTTGTACTGTGTTTGTCTGAGTGCTCGGTCTGTAATCGAGGATCACAGAGTTAATGGCGCTACGGCTCTGGTTCCTTCAGTGACCTGGTGGGTGTGTGTGTGCGTGTGTGTGTGTGTGTTCACATTCCAGGAAATCCACATTCTGCAGAGCAAGAAGTCAGACTACCGTGAGCTGGAGCAGGAGAGAGAAGAGGCCATCCTCCGGCTGCAGGTGAGCTGGCTCTGCACTCTCAGCGTGAACGCCTGGGAAACGTGGAAACAGCGTAACCGAGTCTCGTCTGGACACCGAGAAGATTGGGCAGTTTAGGCCCAGGTGGAGGACACAGTGCTGTTTAGCACTCATTTCCCATGACCTGCTGTCCTGCAGGGTTGAGGCACACTCAGCCCAACCCCCCCCCTTAGTCCGGCTGTAAGTGGAGGGAGTGTGAGACTGATACTGTTTCACAAGGGTGAGGAGGAGAGGGAAATTGCATTTTGTGATTAATTTAGCCCCCAGCACCCTGCCGGCTGTGGGAAGTGGGCAGGAAACGGTGAAGTGCGAGGCGTTTGCTGGTCATTATGTGCGAGATGGAAACGGAGTAAGAAGCTCTGATTACAGCAGGTGGGGAGCCAGTGAACCTTTCAGAGAGGCTCACATAAAACATCCTGTCATTAACCACGGCTTTAAATAGATACTCTCCAACACGAGACACCCGCTAATGGTGCCAGGCCCTAAGTGCTCTGGACAAGGGAAGGAAAAGGGCCTCGGGTGATGTCACTTCCTGTTCATGAGGGGGCTTTTTCCAGTTCTCCTGTGGTCAGCCATCATCATGGTGAAAGGCAAAGAACTCCCTGAAAGCATCAGACAAAAGGTTATTGGCCTCTACAGATAAGGAAAAACACAAAAAAGTTAAAGATACCGCTTTCCACTGTTGTGTCAATTATTAGGAAGTTTAAGGCCACTGGAACAGTAGCTAACCTGCCAGGTAGAGGATGCAAATCTTATCTTGCCCCCACATGTAGTTCGAGAGGCAAAAAGAAGTCCAAGGGGCACAGTTCAAGATCTCCAAAACAACCTGGCATCTTGGGGTTACAAGGTGTCTGAAGCTACTATTCGACGGCGCCTACATGACAATGGCCTTATGGCAGAGTTGCAAGAAAGAGCATCTTTTGAAGACAATTCACCGAAAAAGGCATCTTGAATTTGCAACAATCTGAACAAGAATTGGAACCGTGACTTGTGGTCAGATGAAACAAAAATCAAGCTCTTTGGACATGCATATCAGCGTTGTGTTTGACGTCTTAAGTAATGTTGAAAAGCTCCTCAGGTCTACGGTGAAACATGTTAGTGGATCTTTAATGCTTTGGGGTTGTTTTGCATCCACAGGCCCTGGGGCCCTTATTAAAATAGATGGAACTCCAGCATGTACCAAGACATTTTGTCTAAAAACCTTGTTCCCTATGCCAGGAAGCTACACCTTAGCCACAGATGGAGCTTCCAACAAGACAACGATCCCAAACATTCGTCCATAGCAACTAAGAAATGGTTGACAGAGCACAAGATCAATGTCCTGACGTGACCATCTCAGTCTCCAGACCTGAATACAATTGAACATTTGTGGTTTGAACTCAAAAAAGCAGTGCACAAACATCAACCCAAGAACTTGAAGGAACTAGAATAATTCTGCATGGAGGAATGGTTCAGAATCCCCCCCAAGAAGTTCCATAACCTCGTACAATACTACAGAAGGTGACTACTTGCTATTATAATGGCCAAGAGAGGAACCACAAAGTACTGATAACAGGGGTGTGAATATTTGTGATTCTTAATTGTTCTGGGGGAAAAAAACGTTCGATTGTGGTTTGTGCCAATGCATTACTAGTAATTAATGTAATTTTATGATTTTTTTTTGCATAAAATCATTACTTATATAGTTTATTTTATACTCTTTTGTTCATCTTTATAAAGGGTATGAATAATGTACATTGTGTATAGAATGTGTGAACATGACTTGTGTGTTGGGTATAGATTAGTATAGATGACGTTTGTGTTGGGTATAGATTAGTATAGATGATGTGTGAGTATGATGTGTGTGTTGGGTATAGATTAGTATAGATGATGTGTGTGTTGGGTATAGATTAGTGTAGATGATGTGTGAGTATGATGTGTGTGTTGGGTATAGATTAGTATAGATGATGTGTGAGTATGATGTGTGTGTTGGGTATAGATTAGTATAGATGACGTTTGTGTTGGGTATAGATTAGTATAGATGATGTGTGAGTATGATGTGTGTGTTGGGTATAGATTAGTATAGATGATGTGTGTGTTGGGCATAGATTAGTATAGATGATGTGTGTGTTGGGTATAGATTAGTATAGATGATGTGTGAGTATGATGTGTGTGTTGGGTATAGATTAGTATAGATGACGTGTGAGTATGATGTGTGTGTCGGGTATAGATTAGCGGTGTGTTGGGTGTAGGTGGCGTGTGTTGGGTATAGGTGGCGTGTGCGTGACGAGGGTGTGACTCCCCAGGACATGGAGATGCGGAACATGGATCTGGAGAGGAGGGTCCAGAACGCGGAGCAGACGCTGGCCTCCTCTCTGGAGGAGCGCGACCGGGCCGAGAACGAGGTGCAGAGGGTCATCGACATCCTGGACGTCAAGATCTTCGACCTGAATGACCTGCGCCAGAACCTGGCCAAGCTGATCGACAAGTAGAGCGGGCCGGGACCCCCTGCCCTGCCCTGCCCTCCCCTCCCCTCCCTGCCCAGCCCAGCCCAGCCCAGCCCAGCCCAGCCTGGTCCAGGGAAGGAAGGAGGGAGAGAGCAGAGAACAGTAACGTGATCGACTCTGTCACAAGCACAATGTTTCTGCAGAGGGATAGACCAAACGGCAGCTGCTCTGGGCTCCTCTGTAGGCGCACAGGGTTCAGCTAAAACTAGTTTAACGCTTTTTCGGTGTGGTGAGAGTAGGACGCAGTACTGTTGCCTAGGCAGTATTTCCCCCTTTCTTTAGTTTTCTCTCTTTCCTGCCCCCCCTCCTTTGATGTAGCTTTCCGAGGTGATGTTTGAAGCAGTCTATTAAAGCTCTTGGTAGTAAACTTAATCTGTTAGTATTACAAAAAGAATGAGAATGACCGCTAGTCTAGACTATTATTATTACTATAATTGTTATTGTTTTTAAACAAAATGAGTTTTGGAGACTCAGGAACTGTCTAGTGGTGCAATGGATATGTGATTTTCTTGACAAATTAATATGAAGAGGGAAGTGCTGATGTGAGTGGCTGATGTTATACCTCCAATCGCAGCTGTAGAACAAGAGGGCTCTTCTCAGTCGGCCAATCAAAAATAAGGACGGCAGTGAGCAAAATCAAGATCGATAAATCAGGAGAAACATTTTCGAGGAAAGGACATTTTAAAGAAGAAAATGTGAATAATGTATAGTTCAATGTACTGTAAAACCTCATCATGTGTACTCAATAGGTACTTTTGCATTGCTTCTATACATAGTTTGGGAATATTTGGTAATCTTGGTATACAAACGAAAATCGGTTCACTTTTGTTCAATTTGTGTTATCTCTGCGTTTTGGAGGATGCAGTATTTTTGATACATTATTAACTGTGAGGTGAAGATGCACAAGTGCTGCAAGCGCTTTGGACGTCCAAGAACAGAAGACCGGGCTGTGCATGAGGCGTGTGACTCAGAAGGGTCTGTACTGGTGGAAATGTGTGATTCGTGCTGTTTTAGTCTGGAGGGACACATTGGGGGAGTTTATTTCTCCACCTTTTATCACGTTTAAAAAAATGTAAGTACATACTACCTAAACAAGCAAAGACAACAATCAGGAAACACTGAGGTGCATGTTTGTGGTGGTTAGTCGTGTTGAGTCTTTTGTGAGAGAAAAGGAAATATTTGTGTGTGTATGTGGAAGGGGGGTATAGAGGAAGCTCCATACGGGTGTAGTCACTCCATAACCTATCTACTGTCACCACCGTTTGAACATATCTAATGGCTCTTCAGCAAGAGAGTGCTCTTATAAGTGTATGACGTTTATCTTACGACTCGCAGTGTCAGTTGGTTGAGGCTCATAAATAACGGTCTTGCGGCCCCAACCTCCAGCGGGATGCCGTGTATCGCGCGTTGCTCAACCGGAGTTTTAGACTTATTTTAAAACGTGCTGTTGGGGTACAGGAGAGGGGAGGTGAGTGTTCGCAGGATCAGAACCTCGGAACGTACCAAAGACCCGCTGGAAAGGAACCGTTTTAATGCAATGGTACGCGAAAGCTCAAATTCTAACTCCGTAAAAGTACATTTGCAGTCGGCTTTCTTCTCTCCGTAAGACTGGAATGTTAAATGAATAGATAGGATCATATTAAGTGAATAGTTAAGTTTATGGAATTTATTTAAGATACTTAAGTGTTCATGCAGTAAATAAATGTATAGTCAATAATAAGCGGACGATTTCTTGTAGTCATAGTATATAGTAAATCTTTTCCCCCCTAGATCCATCTAGAGTAATTAATTGATAATCTATGAGCTAAGGTTGCCCCAGCAACCTGCCTTTAATTTCCTCTTTAATATTGAAGCTTTTAGCTTGACAGTGACAAATATGTGGTAGATTGCATTTGCTGTGTTCTCTGCCAAGTAGCTGCGTTAGGACGAATACAGAGCTTCATATAGTTTGTAATGGCAGCACAAGGACTTAAATGGAGCAATGAATTTGCCTGAAAACAAAATAAAAATGTAAAAAACTTGTTTATGTATGTTTATATATGTTAGAACTAAACTTTTTAACAGTAGTCAAACAAGTTATAAAAAAGGACTGCAGTGATATTGCTGTGAGGCAATCGCAGGTCTTTGAAGTGTATGAAAGCAGTTTTGTGAGGCCTTTTGTAAAGAAAAAAAAAAAAGGAGAAAAATTATTTTGACATGGGGGTGGTGGGAGGGTAAAAAAAAGATGTCAGCTTGGCACTCTGCTCTGGTGTAATGGAATGGCATGCTTGTCCAGCACTGGGGTTTCCAAATGAAAAATTAAAGACATGATGGCACTGATTTATGTTTTTTTGTCTTGGCACAGACTTGTATACATGTACTACATAATGTTTGATTACAAGAGAATGCCATTCAGCCCCGCCTACTGTACATGCTTGAAACCTGTTACCAAGTAGCTTCTATTCTCTTAATTTATTTTGGAATGTTAAAGGGGAAGGGAGAATTGTTTAGTTTTTTGTGAAATACTAAACAACAAACTTAACTTTGAACGGCTTTATCTTCAGGTGAGGACAAACATATTTTGGGGAAAGGTGAGGACTCTGAGGTGTGGAAGAGATGACCAGGTATGTTGAACACTGCCGCCCCAGACTTATTACCAAGGGGATACTGGTCTTTCCTACCTCTCTTTAAATCACCAAAACTCACCGCTTGGAGGGAAGTGAAACTGTTTGTCAAAACTATGATTAGCGGTACTCCCGGGTGGTCTAGCGGTTGGAATGTTCGACGCTGGCCACTGCGACCGGGGTTCGATTCCACCGGCCGCACCAGAGTCAGCTCTGGACGGGAGTGCCACTAGGGGGCGGCGATTGGCTGTCCGCCCCAGGGAGGGGGTTGGGAAGCCAACATGAGGAGTGGCTCTGGAATACCGGAGGTACGGTCGACGGCTTGACGAGCGCCGGCTCGGAGGAGACGGTGCTTCGCCTTTGTCACTGCCGGTCTCAGGGCTACGGCAGCGAACTCACAATACAAGGGGGGGATAGACATCAAAAAAGAGAGGGTGCAATTGGCTACTAAATTAAAGAGAAAATGGGATTTAAAAAATTGATTTTAATTATGATTTACTAGATTGGGTGGGTAACTGTCTGGCTGGATGCTGTGGTTAATTAATTAAAGCAGGGTTTCTCAACTTTTTTACTCCATGACCCCATTTCATGGGTGGGAACAAATCGCGACCCCATACATAAATGATAGTGCAATTACAACGCTGAAAAACATATATTGGTAGTCTATTTCCAAAATAGTAGCAAATGCGTTCACAGGCTATATCTTTATGAAAAACAAATAAAACAGACTTACTTGCGACGACAAATGAAGCCTGTAGCCCCCGTTCGTTTGCTGCTGTTGCAGTTTTAAGCACGGTTTTCTGTCCTTGTAAAACTTTTTGTAAACGCATGCGTTGGATTAAACTCATGCATGTCATGCATTATTAAAAAGAATCGGTCAGAAAAGACAGATTTTACGAAAAAAAGTAAAGAAATGCTTATGGTTAAAAAAAAGATATATATATTTTAATTTTTTTGGCGACCCCACCATGACCCTTTGGCGACCCCAAGTGGGGTCGCGACCCATAGTTTGAGAACCGCTGAATTAAAGCATTAGGCCTAATCTTCTGCACATTTGACCCAAGACCAAGGGAATTATGGGAGGTGAAGTTCAGCACCTGTTTAAAAGGTTGTGCCCTGTGAGCACATGAAAGATATTGTGCTGTATTTTACATTCTCTATTTGCTTATCAAATGCTATTTATCAAGGTTTATTAAACCGGTTATGTTCAGATATATTACCCATTATAGGTATTGATAAACTGAAGTAAAAACAATTACGTATTTCATTAATAATGGAGAATTTGCTGAAGTGATTCAAGGTTCAAACACCTCTCTTAATACAAAGGCAGTGTCTCACATCTTTTATATATTTTTTTGCAATCCAAGGTTTTATTCTGAATTGTCTGGGAGCACCATGTGACACGTGATCCAAACAGACACACTGTGGTGTTCCCAATATGAAATGCTCACATTTGTTTGGTATTGAGCCCAAAATGGGTGGAGCTGCAATTAAGTCAACCACTGAATTGTTTCAACCAATCAAACTGTTTGGCTCTTCACAAGGTACAATGATTGGTTCAAATCCGTGAGTTACAAGTAACTCCACCCATTTTTGGTGTCACACCTCATCACTAGTATTTTTTCAGCTTTTTCCAAATGGAGCCTGTGTCACGCTGGCTTGGAATTTGGAAATCAGCCAGGTAAGCTAGACTGCCACCTGGTGATTCTCTGAGCTCATTACAGTTGTGAATCCTTAGCACTGGCACAATTTTATATGTCACGTACCTGGTGAGATACCTGATGTTTTAGAGCTAGTGGATGAAAGGGATTTTGCTGCAAACAGATTCACTAAATTGATCAGTCTGCAGTAAGTCCTTTCACTCACATCTGGGATACAGAAGGGCTTTCAATTTCAGCATGCATCAAACGGTTTGGAGACCGCTTTCAGTCTTCTACTCGAGTACAAGTGCAGCAGGCAAGGTGTTTTCATGGAGCTGCGCTGTAGCGACTGAGCTCCTGCTCCTGTATTAAAACAACAACCACAAACAGCCTGCACGTACCAAACCTCAAATCTGCAGGGGAATCTGTTGACGGACGTGGTGAGTTAACTTAGGGGGAGTTCAGAGCCTGTAAGATGTTGCCGCCTGTCACCCAAGAGCCAAGAGGGATTTTACATGCAGCTGCACCCATTGAGCAATAAACAATTTCACGTCGACTGTACGTTTTCATTCTTATTTTATTTTTTTACAAAGGTTTGTAAGAGAACACCAGCATCCCCGCTTTACTTCAGCTTCTTTTTGGGGCGCAGGTTGTTGGTGTGTCCACACTTCTTCTTGCGGCAGTTCACAGCACGGGGGTGCAGGCGTGCGTAGCACCTGGGAGGGGAGGGGAAGAGGGGAGAGAAGAGGGGGCGGGAGAGAGGAGGAGGAGAGACGACAAGCTCAGCACACATCCCACTGCCTCCCCTTCCAAAACAAATCCACCTCTTCAGCACAGTGTCCAGCCAAGCTCTCCTCTACACCGGATTCAGCCGTCAACATTCTGGATCTGACGCCAATCGCATGCAGGCTGTCGCGGCGCAAGACAAATTTGTGTTCCAAAATGAAATAAAGGCGTTAAAACTGCAATACGTTTCCCCCACTCCGGTTATTTATCCAACCAAGTCTCTTAAATCACTTAAGGGGCAGGTATTCCGCTTCGCTGACTTCAGAGTCAAGGGTTTGAACTAACAATGCTTGAGACAGCACCAACCGTATTAAAGGGGTAGATATTAAAAGTGCTGAATACACAACTTTACTTTCAAAAATGTCAAACTGAATTTAACAAGTTGAGCGATTTTCTATTCAGATCAGTGTGCAGCAAGCGGGCCAATCAAACCTGTGGGCCAGTGGTTGCCAACCCTCCCTCGCAAACCCCTGCATGCGCTTGTTCAATTCCACCACTAGCACACCTGATTCAACGGGTTCACTGTTTAACGGGTTCACTGTTTAACGAGTGCTGAGCCAGGGTACAGAGTTCCCCAGCAAACTCCCTAACCCCCCCCCCCCAAAATAAGCCAAAAGAGGGTATAGGTGCACGCACATAGCGAGCGTTGGCCAACCACACATGACCACTGATTGGGAACCAGTTGACTCCGCTGCCGAGCTGTATTTTTCCTCTAACGGTCAGTTTACATCAAAGATTCGCAACGAGACAACACTTTATTGGTTGGTTGGTTGCTGGGTATTTTGCATCTGAAAAACTGGATGATGGGAGTGACAGCGAGTTGCTTACCGCAATTATATTGTTAATTTAATGCCAGAGGCAAAAACTGGGAGTTAATAACATAGTTGAACGACAGGGTTAATTTGGGTAATGCCAGTCATAAAAGCAGACATGAAATGTGGACAACATAGGCATGTCATATAGACAGGGCTGCTCTTCAAAAAGACAAATCGGACGATCTCTCTCCTCAGTCCAAAACTGCCATATTTACACATGCACTATACTACGCGCTGATTGGTTGGAGAAACGTAACTATAGCCCTGACGTTCCTTACGTTCTAAAAACAGTTTGGTCTCGTTGCGAATCTGATGTAAACGGGCCTTAACAGGCAGGTCTTGTGCACTGATTGGGGATTTGGGGGGGTCAACGCTGGACACACTCACTTGCGGCAGATCATCTTGTCGGTGTTGTACTTCTGGGCCAGCTGCCTCAGAGACGGCTCGATGATACCGCCTCGCAGACGCAGAACCAGGTGCAGAGTGGACTCTGCAGAGACGGACAGACAGACGGGGTCAGAGGCTGCGGTCTAAACCTCACTCCCAGCTCACCAGGGTTCAACAAATCATTTCATATACACAAGTTTTCCCTTTAAAACATTTTTTCGGGCTCCAAAGCTTCATAATTCACTGCTGTCCATCAAACAGCCACTTCCTGTCAACTACAGTACCTAACATGAGAAAACAATAAACTATTTCCTGGGTATTGACAAATGTTCTAATCCAGCTCTAAGACATCAGAATTAATAAATCAACTAATCAAACAGGGTCATCAAGATCTTGACTGGTGGAATCAGGTGTTTCAGTGCTGGGCTTCAACAAAAGCCTGCACCCACAGCAGTCCCTCTCTGGTAAGATTTGCCACCCCTCTAAATGCACACACAACTACAGAAAAGGATTAATTAATTAATTTCGTTATTAGAAGACATGAGCAAAATGTGTGTATACAGGTGGCTGTTCTGGGAATGTGATTATTACATTTTAAACAATGGAAAATTATTTCGGACATTTAAGCAATGTAATTTCACTTGCACGACTTTTGGAAGCCTACGGGCAAACGGATATTACGTATTAAAAATAAGCAGAGATCCGGTCTACTTCCTGGACTGGTCTAACGTGACTTGGAACACTTCACAGCTAAATGTGCAGCACAACATTCAAAGATGGGATCCGCAAAGGGCGAACAAACTTTACCGTCTTCCCCCATGGCTACCCATTTGTAGGTTAAACATCTTAACGTCTGAATTTAAGTACTTGCCCATACATCGGATTTCATCTTACCTTTCTGGATGTTGTAGTCTGACAGAGTGCGGCCATCTTCAAGCTGTTTCCCAGCGAATATCAGACGCTGCTGATCGGGGGGGATTCCTACAACAGAGCGCAGCGTTACGCGACGTGACGTGACAACGTCGGCTACAGGTTACATTTACCCACGGGGGACACCGCCACGCATCTTTGAATCGGTGTGAAGTCCCTACCTTCCTTGTCTTGAATCTTGGCCTTCACATTCTCGATGGTGTCACTGGGTTCCACCTCTAGGGTGATGGTTTTCCCTGTCAACGTTTTCACGAAGATCTGCATCTTTGCGGACTGTTGGAAAACAATTACACTGACTACAGGACGACAACAACAACTATAGCATTACTTTGACGTTGCTCGATAAGATACCGAGCGGTATGTGCTTTCGCCAACATTGAATTACCACGCAAATCGGCAATCTGGCGGTTCACCACGTATTCAACGCCAGTCACCATAATAGCGCATATTACACAGCGCTAGCACCCGCGAATCAAGACCTTGTCTATGGCGAGTATTTCATTACACTGCGTACGTACGGAATTCACTGGCTACGTTGCCAAAACGAGACGACACATTAGCATTAGCCAATGCTAAAAGGCCTCGCGAGTATGAGCAACAGAGCCGATACATTTCCGACACAACTGTAATCATGTTTATTTCCTTATGGAGAAATGCAGAGATGTAACGTTTTAGAAATGGCACTGGCTGCGTAGCCAACTAGCTAGCAAGTTCACACATGGCAGCGGCCACATCGTGGGCCGAAATTACTGTCAGCTACACGCACGACATTCCACTGTCAATTTCACAATCTTTGACACTTGCATTCGAGTTCGTTTGTTATTTCGGTACATAAATAACTCAAGGAAAATCTTATCGGGTCGTTACATCTACAGTATTGGCATTTAACAGTTACAAACTAACAAATATATAGACACAAGCATGCACCCACCCGGTCGACAGCCAAGCCAGGGCGAAAAGAGGCTGCTAGAAGCGGAACTACGCTTTTGCGTCACTTCCTACGTATTTCTTCGTCGATTCAGTAATACGGGACTTGTCTAATAAATCGTGTCTACTGCCATCTACTGGAACTACTATTTATTACCAGTCAAGGACAACGCATTTTCAGTTCTAACAAATAAAAAATAAACTAGATACGGAGTTCCAGAAGAATCAATGTTTGCTTGCCGAAGGTTCAAGTGGTATATTGAAAATGGTATGTTCCAATGGCAATGAAAATGATTTTAATTTTTTTTTTTTTAAATGGAAGCACTGATATTATCTGACCCTCAGTCTCCTGCCTCCTGCTGAGGAGTCTTCACTGTGTTTCTGAGGCCAACGTGTTTGCTCTTGAGCGTCCAGATCACAGGCTCAGGTCTGACAGATAAATCCCAGCAGCTTGTGACCAGTCGTGGCACCGTTCCCATGAGCTGCAAGGTCCAGGGTTCTCTTCCCGACAGAGTGCAGTTTCATTCGTTTTTTATATTGTAAATGACTCTTAATCTATGATGCACAAGCTCCCAGCAGAGAGCTCATCTGCTGTGAGCAGTGTAGGATGTTTCTCCACACACTCCAAGACCTTCAACACAAGTCAACTCCAAGTGAAATCGCAAAGAAGCCGAAAAGAAGAAAGTGAAAGAAGTGGGCACGGAGGGTAAGAGCTGGCTTTGTACTTGAGCTGCTGGGTGTTCAAATCCTGCTTTGAGCAAATGTATCTTTACATTTTCCCAAAGTTTTCAGAAGGAAAGGTATGAAGGAAAACCTACTTGGCCACCTCTGGAAATAACACACTGTGCTAAGATCCTTGAATAAGAAGCAAACTGATCTGGGTTCAAGGCCAGGGTATCAGAGTGTGGGGGATCGCCATCTCCCCCAGCTGATGTTAGGGGTTTGAGCACTGGCACATCTATTCTGTTTATCTTGAGTTTATGAGGTCTCGCCTTAACTTTGCTATGGGACACATTAGAAGAGCATACATGGCTGTGGGGTAAGAGAATGGTCACCATCTCCAGAAGCTGATGTTTGGCGTTAGAGCCCTGGAACTTCTATTCTAAATGTCTTGCGTTTATGACGTCTCGCCTTAACTTTGCTATGAGACACCTAGTAGAGAGTCAATCCCTGTGGCGTGGGGGAATGTTCACCGTCTCCTCAAGCTGATGTTTGTGGTTTGAGCACCAACACTTCAGTTTTCTTTATACAGTATTTTATTTATGAGGTCTCGCTTTAAGTTTGCTGTTAGACACAGACAAGAGCAGAGATGACTGTGGAGTAGGTGAATCATAGCTGTCTCCTAAAGCTGATGTTTGGGGTTCAAGCCCTGGTGCTTCTGTTCTATTTATGTTGCGTTTATGACGTCTCGTTTGCTGTTAGACGTGTAAAAGAGTCGAGATAGTGGTGGCGAGCATGAATGGTCTCCATGTCCAGATCCAGGGTTCGAGCCTCTTATTATTCTCTTGAGTTTACAAGGTCTCACCTTAAATTCGCCCAGAGACATGTAAAAAGTGCAGATGGAGGTGGTGATCATGAATGATCTCTGTCTCCCAACGCCCAGGTCTGGGGTTTAAGCCCTGGCTCTGCCCTTCTTATTCTCTTGAGTTTACGACGTCTCTCCTTAAGTTCACTACAGGACAAAGAAATGAACCAAGGAAGCTGTGGTGCAAGTGAATGGTCTCTGTCTCCTGATGCTGAGGTCTGGTGTTCAGGCCCTGGCTCTACCCTTCTTATTCTCTTGGGTTTACAAGGTGTCACCTTAAATTCACCCGGAGACATGTAAAAAGCTTGTTTTCATTAGTTTTTTCAGATTGTAGATATACCTATGATGGATGGGTACCTGAATCTAGTGCTGGCTCAAGGGGTAACCCGCTTGGCTGATTCTACTCAAATCATTTGAGTCATCTTAACCTCTCAGTCATCCATATTTTAATGTTTATTTCCATTTGGTGTTAGGAAGATGAGGTTAATGTATGATGGGCGAGCTGCTTTCCCTCAGTTCTGGAGTAGTAGCTCACAGAGTTAAGGCACCAGTTTCCATTGGATGGACCAAGGTTCAAGTCCCTTCAGCTCCACCACCACCTGCCCAACCTGGAAATGTTTGTGCTTTTTTCTAATTGGTTACTCAAATTCCATGAGTGAGGTTCCTCAATGGTGGAACCCCAGCACATTGTCCTCACTGGAGAGTTCAGCTCATCAGAGTTAAGGTACAATCTGGCTGTTGTTAGAAGGATTCCCTTCTAGTTCAAGGCTCTGCTTTGCTGAATCTAGAAGGGAATGTTTTTCTTCTTTGGCTTTTCAGAGGACAAGTGCTTTCCCATCATAGAGGAACCTCCTCGTTTGAGCACCAATTAGAAAAAAGCCCAAACAAGTGGGCAAAATGAAAGACTGGGACCGTGGTCCACCTGAATTAATTTGGTAATTCGTAAATACCTTGTATCACATCCTAACATTCTCACTGCAGATATTAAAGTGAAGTATTTTGATTTTTCCTGCTACTGGTGTGCTGTGTTTTCATTGGTGAAGAGACTAGTCATCCCACATGTGCAGGGGGAAGGGGCCGAAGGGGGGGATACTAAGACACTGTCAAGAGGCGAAGCTCCAGGACACAGAGCCAACTTCATCTACTGATGGCTCCTCCCCTTTCCACTGCATCCAAGCCACGTGCCCATACCTGGCTTCAATCACCTGGTTAAGGCCTAATTAAAGAGTGCCCACACCTGGCTTCAATCACCTCATTAAGGCCTAATTAAAGAGTGCCCACACCTGGCTTCAATCACCTGGTTAAGGCTTAATTAAAGAGTGCCCACACCTGGCTTCAATCACCTGGTTAAGAGTGCCCACACCTGGCTTCAATCACCTGGTTAAGGCCTAATTAAAGAGTGCCCACACCTGAGCAGGGCGTGGGGAGAGAAGTGTTGGTTGTGTGAGAGGAGTGGTTGAGTTGGAGAGATAGTACTGTATTCTTGTGTATGACCCGTTTTTTGGGTGACTGCCTGTTTTTGCGTTTTTAAATCTGCCATACTTTTAGTAGTAAACAGTTAGTAAATTCTACATACACAAGCGTGTACAAAGTATTACACGTGCTAAGGGTTACAAAAAGGGTCTCCTATGATCTCGGTCCATAATACACTTGTCTTTACAGTCACAAAGCATTTCATTCATCTTTTGATTTGATCTTCATTAAACTTTAGAGCATCGGTCACTGTTAAGGACACTCCCATTTTATAGTCATAATTTTCATGTTATCCATTTCCAGCTTTTACAAAATCTTACTCACCATTTGTCTGCTGCCTTGCATAAAATCACAAATAAGTTGTTGTTGGTGTTGAGGAATTTACTTCACTGCCATTCACTTCACTATAAGTCACGTAACAGAGAGGACCTGGCTGTGGTGTGGGGAATGATTACCGTATCCTCAAGCTATAGTTAGGGGTTCAAGCCCCGGCAGCTTGCTTCTGCTTTTATTGCATTTATGAGGTCTCACCTTAACTTTGCTATGAGAAACCTGAAAGAGCAGAGATACCTGTGGCATTGATGAATATTGGAGGTTCGAGCGCCGGAACTTCCTTTATGTTTGTCTTGCGTTAGTGTCCTCTCGCCTTATCTTTGAGACGGCTGTGGCATGGGTGAATGAGCACCGTCTCCCCAGGCTGACGTTCGGGGTTAGAGCCCAGGTGCTTCTGTTCTCTTTCTCTTGTGTTTATGAGGTCTCATCTTACTTTTTCTATAATCCGGGAAATAGTGGGGGAGAATGCTCTCGGTCACCCAAACCCCAACCCTTCTATTCTGTTTTTCTTACATTAATGAGGTCTCACCTTAACTTCACTATGCGACACACAAAAAGCCTGAGGTGCTCTTGGTGTGGGGGAATGATCGCTGTTTCCAGGAGTCAACGTTTGGGGATTGAGCCCAGGATCTCTGTTTTTGTTTATCTTGTATTTATGAGGTCTCACCTTAAATTTGCTGTTAGGTATTCTTATGTGTGGAGATGATGTGGTGTGGGTTATGATCTCTATTTTTTGACCTGCAAGTACTGGGTTCTATCCCTGGCCTTTCTGTTCTATTTTACTTGCGTTCATGAGGTCTGACCTTAACCTTGCTAAGAGACAGAGAGCAGGAAGGAGATGACTGTGGTGTAGGTGAATGATAGCTGTCTCCTACAGCTGATGTTTGGGGTTCAAGCCCCAGCACTTCCCTTCTATTTATGTTGTGTATATGAGGTCTCGCCTTACCTTCACTGTTAGAGATGCCAAACAGCAGAGGGGGCTGTGGTGCAGGAGAATTATAGCTGTCTCCTGAAGCTGATGTTTGGGGTTCAAGCCCCGTCACTTCCGTTCTCTTTATCTTGCATTTATAAGGTCTGGCCTTAATTCCTATAATACATGAGAAGGAGCAGAGAACACAGGTAAAGGAGCAGTGGTGCAGGAGAATGATCGCTGTCTCCTGAAGCTGATGTTTGGGGTTCAAGCCCCCGACTGCCTCCTTTCTCTTTGCTCAGATTTTGTCAGGTGTAGCGTTTAAGTTGGCTGAAAGACAGAGATGCTTGTGAAGGACTCTGTGGTGCAGGTGGTAGAGCTCCAGATTACGATGCAGGAGGTTGGCGGTTCAAATACACGTGCCCGTCCTGAGCAACAGGAGGTCCCCAGGGTGGGGGGAGATGTGTGAGTGGCGTGAATGAAGTGGGTGTGAAAGAAGGGGGTGTGGATGCTGCGGTCCCCCTGACACTTCAGAGCTGAAAACTGGGCTTATGTGACTGCTAAGTTTTACATTTTGAATATCGTTTTGGCAATAGCTAATTGTTTATTGGGGTCCCAGGGTCACCACCCGGCCGTGTTGGGCTGAGACTCTGCCTATAAGGTGTTAAATTGCCTCCGCCGTCTTCTGTCTGTTCATTTTATCACATCACAATTTTCCAAGATTCTTGCACATTGCTCCACTGGGTAAATACAGTCTTGTCTGCCACATTTAAAATTGTGATGTCATAAAATCAACACACCCCCCATGACGACAAACAAAAATGGAAATATGTTTCCCTCGCCCGGACGCTGGTCACTGGGGCCCCCCCTGAGCCAGGCCCGGGGGTAGGGCTCCTCGAGGCGAAGCACCTGGTGGCCGAGCCTACACCTATGGGGCTCGGCCGGGCACAGCCGAAGAGGCAACGTGAGACCCCCTTCCCATGGGCTCACCACCCATGGGAGGGCTAAGGGGGTCGGGTGCAGTGTGAGATGGGCGGGCTGAAGGCGGGGGCCTTGGCGGTCCGATCTCGGCTGCAGAAGCTAGCTCTAGGGGACGTGGAATGTCACCTCTCTGGCGGAAGGAGCCTGAGCTGGTGCGGGAGGTCGAGAGGTTCCGGCTAGATATAGTCGGCCTCGCCTCGACGCATGGCATGGGCTCCGGAACCAGTCTCCTTGAGAGGGGTTGGACTCTCTTCCACTCTGGAGTTGCCCCTGGTGGGAGGCGCCGAGCAGGGGTGGGAATACTTATTGCCCCGGCTCGTTGCCTGTACGTTGGGGTTCACCCGGTAGACGAGAGGGTAGCCTCCCTCCTTCCGGGTGGGGACGGGTCCTGACTGTTGTTTGTGCTTATGCTCCAAACAGCAGCTCAGAATACCCACCCTTTTGGAGTCCTTGGAGGGTGTTGGAGAACACTCCTTCCGGGGACTCCTCGTTTTTGCTGGGAGACTTCAATGCTCACGTGGGCAACGATAGTGAGACCTGGAGGGGCGTGATTGGGAGGAACGGCCCCCCGATCTGAACCAGAATGGTGCTTTGTTGTTGGACTTCTGTGCTTGTCACAGATTGTCCATAACTGCGAACACCATGTTCAAGCATAAGCGTGTCCATATATGCACCTGGCACCAGGACACCCTGGGCCGCAGTTCAATGATCGACTTTGTGGTCGTGTCGTCGGACTTGCGGCCGCATGTCTTGGACACTCGGGTGAAGAGAGGCGGAGCTGTCAACTGATCACCACCTGGTGGTGAGTTGGCTCCGATGGTGGGGGAGGATGCCAGTCAGGCCTGGCAGGCCCAAACGTATTGTGAGGGTCTGCTGGGAACGTCTGGCAGAGTCTCCTGTCAGAAGGGAGTTTCAACTCCCACCTCCGGGAGAGCTTCAACCATGTCCCGGGGAGGCGGGGGACATTGAGTCCGAGTGGGCCATGTTCCGTGCCTCTATTGTCGAGGCGGCTGACCGGAGCTGTGGCCGCAAGGTCGCCGGTGCCTGTCGCGGCGGTAATCCCCGAACCCGCTGGTGGACACCGGCAGTGAAGGATGCTGTCAAGCTGAAGAAGAGTCCTATCGGACCTTTTTGGCCTGTGGGACTCTGGAGGCAGCAGATGGGTATCGGCGAGCCAAAGCGGAGCGGCGGCTTGGCGGTCGCTGAGGCAAAAACGGGCATGGGAGGAGCTCGGTGAGGCCATGGAGAACGACTTCGAGCGGCCGAGGAGGTTCTGGACCACCATCCGGCGTCTCAGGGGGAAAGCAGTGCACTGTCAACACTGTGTACAGTGGGGATGGGCGCTGCTGACCTCGACTCGGGACGTTGTGGGTCGGTGGAGGGAATACTTCGAAGACCTCCTCAATCCCACCGACACGCCTTCCAGCGAGGAAGCAGGGTCTGGGGACTCGGGGTGGGCTCTCCTATCTCTGGGGCTGAGGTCGCCACGGTGGTTAAAAAGCTCCGTGGTGGCAGGGCCTCGGGGTGGATGAGATCCGCCTGGAGTCCCTCAAGGCTCTGGATGTTGTGGGGCTGTCTTGGTTGACACGACTCTGCAGCATCGCGTGGACATCGGGGCAGTGCCTCTGGACTGGCAGACCGGGGTGGTGGTCCCCCTCTTCAAGAAAGGGGACCGGAGGGTGTGTTCCAACTACAGGGGGATCACACTCCTCAGCCTCCCTGGTAAGGTCTATTCAGGGTTCTGGAGAGGAGGGTCCGTCGGATGGTTGAACCTCGGATTCAAGAGGAGCAATGTGGTTTTCGTCCTGGTCGCGGAACTGTGGACCAGCTCTACACCCTCCGCGGGGTCCTGGAGGGTGCAAGGAGTTTGCCCAACCAGTCTACACATGTTTTGTGGACTTGGAGAAGGCTTTTGACCGTGTCCCTCGGGAGTCTTGTGGGGGTGCTCCGGGAGTATGGGGTACCGGACCCCTTGATACGGGCCATTCGGTCCCTGTACGACCCGGTTCCAGAGCTTGGTCCGCATTGCTGGCAGTAAGTCGGACTTGTTCCCCGTGAGGTTGGACTCCGCCAGGCTGCCCTTTGTCACGGTTCTGTTCATAACCTTTATGGACAGAATATCTAGGCGCAGCCGGGCGTTGAGGGGTCCAGTTCGGTGGCCTGAGGATTGGGTCACTGCTCTTTGCAGATGATGTGGTCCTGTTGGCTTCATCGGGCCGTGACCTCCAGCTCTCGCTGGAGCGGTTCGCAGCCGAGTGTGAAGCGGCTGGGATGAGAATCAGCACCTCCAAATCCGAGACCATGGTTCTCAGCCGGAAAAGGGTGGAGTGCACTCTCCGGGTCGGGAGGAGATCCTGCCCCAAGTGGAGGAGTTTAAATACCTCGGGGTCTTGTTCACGAGTGAGGGAAGGATGGAGCGGGAGATCGACAGGCGGATTGGTGCGGCGTCGGCAGTGATGCAGACGCTGCATCGGTCTGTCGTGGTAAAGGGAGCTGAGCCTAAAGGCAAAGCTCTCGATTTACCGGTCGATCTATGTTCCTACCCTCACCTATGGTCACGAGTTGTGGGTAGTGACCGAAAGAACGAGATCGCGAATACAAGTGGCTGAAATGAGTTTCCTCCGCAGGGTGTCTGGGCTCTCCCTAGAGATAGGGTGAGGAGCTCGGTCATCCGGGGAGGGCTCAAGTAGAGCCGCTGCTCCTCCCAGCGTCGAGAGGAGCCAGATGAGGTGGCTTGGGCATCTGGTTAGGATGCCTCCTGGACGCCTCCCTGGTGAGGTGTTCGGGCACGTCCCACCGGGGAGGGCCGGGGAAGACCCAGGACACGCTGGAGAGACTATGTCTCTCGGCTGGCCTGGGAACGCCTCGGGATTCCCGGAAGAGCTGGGCGAAGTGGCCGGGAGAGGGAAGTCTGGGTCTCCCTGCTTAGGACGCTGCCCCCGCGACCCGACCCGGAGAAGCGGTAGAAGATGGATGGATGGATGGATAAAATCAACACAAGGAGGGGGACGGCAACTTAACGCCTTAAAGGCAGAGTCTCAGCCCAACACGGCCATTGGGGATACTCTAGTGTAAGGCCTACCTTGTCTGTAGTCTCAGGAGACTGCCTGAAGTGGAGGGTTGGCAGGCCCAGCTCAGATGCAGCGATCCACTGCAGGGTTGTCTGCAGATCTCAGTCCACGCACTCCCTGTCAAGGTCAAAGTTTATCACCAGCAACTCCCTCTGACTGCTACTGCCTCAAGCTGGCAGGGTGGAAGTTTTCTCTGCAAGGCCAAGAGTAGACTGAGCTTGTCAATAAGACACGGGGAAAGTGTATTAAAGATTCTCAAGCACAAAGTCCAGGCAGGATGGAATAACATGCTGTGGAAATGCAAACAATGTTTGAAACAAGGCCTCTTCTACAGCAGATAACTGCTGCAAGCGGTGTGTTACTGTTCACCTGCTCTATGACACCTGCTCATTTGGGCATCAACTGCTCTATTTTGGCTTCTTTCCTGCAGCCTCCAGCATTTTGTATGTGCCCTCTTCTCTTCCAATAATGGCACACAAATGGGCTGCCTCCCACACCGTGGGACCATTCGGTTCTGGTGATAGCACTAGTCTAGCAGCAAGTCCTCAAAAAAGGCTTTAGTTTTCGAGATACCCCAACTCGAGTTAGAACAAAACACAACAGTGTTTTTTCATATCCCATATGTCTCCCATTAATGAAATGGATTGTTGTGGACTTTTATTTGGGGCAGAATTCGTTTTTTTGGCTATTCTTTAGATCCACCCCAATCTCTGAAAAAGATCCAAATTAGGCCAGTCCGAATAGGGGAGTGGTGGCAGAAAAGCCCATAACTTAAGAATGCTCACTCTTATCTTCATAAGATTTGCTGAGGTATGACCCAGGTGTCTGCCCTACATCACCAAAGAGTCAGAATGTAATTGATCTAAAAGAATACTGAAATATAGTCCTGTAAACATAGCTTTAGTTTAGGCGGAAATTGTACTTTTGTGGTGATAGGAAAAGAGGACTCCTTTACTTTTCTCTCATTTATCAGAAAAACATAGATTCCTTTCAAATATACTGTTACTGAATGGCCTAGCATGCTATTGAACAAAAACCAGTGATTGTATGGAGATATCTAGTACAGTTTTACTGCAAATGAGATTTCTTTAGACATACCGCTTCTCTGAAACAGCCAAATTAGGTAATTCCGAATGGGGGGCAGGTGGCATAATAGCCTATAAATTGAGAATGCTCAGTCTGATGGTCATCATATTTGGGGAGGGAAAGACCAGGTGGCTTACAGTACTTAAAACATTTTAAATCAGATTACAGTACTGTCAGCACCTCAAACATGGGTCTTATGGTTGTCAATGTATGGGGAGTTTTACCCAGAGTGCAGAGATTCATTGTTTTGGATGGGGGAGGGGAAAAAAAGGCATGTCCTTTATTAATGGCTTTATTAATAAATTATTAATAAATTGGCTATCCGCCCCAGGGAGGGGGGAGGGAAGCTGACACAGTTCGCTGCGCACAGGAGTGGTTCTGGGGTGATGGAATTACAGTCAATAGCACGACGAGTACTGTCTCGGAGGAGGGTAGGCCTATTAAAAATATATATATATATTTCTAGAAAACAATTACTTGGGACAAAACCAATATTTAATTTACCATCTAAAGTTTGTGGATTAATATTTCTTTAAATAAGTGACTTGCCTTCTTTACGATGGGAGGGGACATTCAAATCAACTTAAATTCGCTTTATTAAATGCGCTTTGTCCTTTGTGAAAACCCTTTGTGAAATACTCTTATCCCAAAAATGTAGGAGTCCTAAATTTATGAGTGACACGCCCATTATTTTTCGGACTTGCTCCTAAATTACGGAGTAATAAGGACCAAGGAGTTGGTAAAAGGACAAACTTTTACCCTTAAAATGCTTTGTGAATACGGGCCCAGAGCCCTACAGAGGAATAGAGCTACCGAGAAGCATTTCAGAGGCGTGTAGATGTTTTCATCTACAGATAATTTCTTGAAACAGATCTAGTAGTTAGCGCAACCTTATCACCAATTTAAATGTGACAAAGTAAACGGATGGTTGTTCCCTGAAGCACCACGCAGTGATCGTGCTGAATGGAAACTGCGTGGCAGTTAGCAAACTACACAAATTAAAATGCGGATATGTCACGCTTGCCTAATGCAAAAAAGTTCGTTTTGTTTGGTGGTTGCGGTTTTTTAGTAGGCCTAATCAGTAATTGAATTGTCATTACTCATTATAGTCAGGAATAACCAGCGACTGTGATGTTTAGCTAGACCCAATTGTCGGCATTGTAGCAAGCTAGTGAGCCAGTTGTTTTGCCACTTTATCTAGCTGCCTAGCTGGTAATAAACGAAGCTTTTGTGTGTCAATGCACTATCGAAAAAAGCAAGCGATTATTCAGTGAGACAACCAACTCGAATACTTCACAATGTGTAATGCTAATTATTGGTTAACCAAACACTCAGTATTAGCTGAGTGGCTAGCTTTTCACATACGGTGCCGTGTTGTCTCCATGAGATGGGTCTGTGACGTAGCCTAATAGCATCGCACTGACTGCCACGAACTACTGTGATGCAAACATTACAAATGGTAGGCTATAAAACGAGAACAAACGAACATAATCATTTGTTGAAGTGTCTTCGGTTGGTCTTCACTCGCAGGAGAATCTTCAGCAAGCGCTTATCAAAAACAATGCAGGATCAGGTTTGTAACCGGTTACAGGTATGGTATGCAGCTGCCAACAATGACAATTACTGCACTGATCTCTTGCGCGAACAATGATCATACCATGTATTAATGCACATCTTGTAAGTCGCTCTAGATAAGAGCATCTGCTAAATGCTTTAAATGTAAATTATGTGTTCTTATTGCTGGAGACGATTCATAGGACCCGAGTGCCATGTGCCATCCAGAAATGACAGAGGGCACTGCAGTTTTGGGACAAGCCTACAGCTGCAATTGGGCATTCCAAAGTGGCAAATTGTTGCCACTCCAAGCAGCCACACTAACAGAACAGTAAGCGAGATTTGCTCTTAAAGTTGTACTTTTGTCGCCTTTATATAAGGGGCAGAGAGGGAATTTTCCACCGTTATTCCTCACATCTAGAAAACTAGCCAATTAGACAATCAGTTGAACTAGCTGATGAGTTTTTGGTGGTTTTTCGCCCTCTCAAGAGCACATCTTAGGCTGTGTTTGCGGTTTGCTAGTATGCCGTTACCAGTCAACAACTTGTCTAATATTGTAAAATTTAAAATTCATGTAGCCTATTTTCGCAGAAATATGAGATTGTAGTATATAGCTAAGATCACAGTAATGACATAAAACAATATTATTTTCGCTAACATGTAATATTCCAGAAATCTACCGTAACTAGCCGCATAGGCATTTGTGAGATAAATAAATGCGCATATTTCGTTACTAAAATGAACTGTGAACACATTGATAGTGTGCCCTATCTCACCAAAGACCTTACCAAACTTCTTACGTAGGCGAATAATAACTTCCAAGATATTTGGCGCACCCTCAACCCAAAAACTATGGACTACACCTTTTACTCACATCCTCAAAATAGCTACAGTAGATTAGATTACATATTTATATCTAAAATCTGGAATCGATAATATTATATCAACACAAATTCACGATATAGCCTAGTAATCTCCGATCACGCAGTAGTAACGGCTACGATTTTACTCGTTGGAAATAAGCAATCCAATACACTTGTGACACTTAAATAGGAAATACCTTTCCTATTTATAAAATATACAAATGAACATATTAGTATTTTTAAACAAACTAACACAGAAATTGATGACATAGTCAAGCCAAATCCTCACATAATATGGGACTAAATTAAAGCTTACATGCAGGGCATGATTCATACTAAAACCAGGAAGGAAAGGCTATTCACCTGCAGACTATAGACCCAATTAACTTAATTAATTGTGACAATAAAGTAATAACAAAAGTTTTAAATAGTACAGAATTGCAAAGGTACTACCAGAGATAATTCACCCAGACCAAGCTGGATTCGTTCTGAATATAAACCTGCATACCAATACAAGAACATGTTTAGCGACCATCCAATATGCAAAGAAATATGGTATCGATCTAGCACTCATGTCGGTAGACACCGAAAAGGCATTCGACCTGGTATCATATCATATAAAACAAAAGAGGAATTGTGGATTGACATAGAAAATCAGATGACCCAACCGCGAAACTTATTTAATTGCTTATTTTCAAAACATAAATTAAAGAATAAAAACTTTTCAACAAACAGCACACTACAAGCTTGAAGTAGAGGTCAAATTGTGTTATTAAATAGAATGTAAAATTTGTAAAAATGTGTTATTTTTACCATATAATATAAAACACAAAAGAGGAATTGTGGATTGACATAGAAAATCAGATGACCCAACCGAAAACTTATTTAATTGCTTATTTTCAAAACATAAATTAAAGAATAAAAAGTTTTCAACAAACAGCACACTACAAGCTTGAAGTAGAGGTCAAATTGTGTTATTAAATAGAATGTAAAATTAGTAAAAATTTGTTATTTTTAACATATAATATAAAACACAAAAGAGGAATTGTGGATTGACATAGAAAATCAGATGACCCAACCGCGAAACTTATTTAATTGCTTATTTTCAAAACATAAATTAAAGAATAAAAACTTTTCAACAAACAGCACACTACAAGCTTGAAGTAGAGGTCAAATTGTGTTATTAAATAGAATGTAAAATTAGTAAAAATCTGTTATTTTTACCATATAATATAAAACACAAAAAGAGGAATTGTGGATTGACATAGAAAATCAGATGACCCAACCGCGAAACTTATTTAATTGCTTATTTTCAAAACATAAATTAAAGAATAAAAACTTTTCAACAAACAGCACACTACAAGCTTGAAGTAGAGGTCAAATTGTGTTATTAAATAGAATGTAAAATTTGTAAAGATTTGTTATTTTTACATATAATATAAAACACAAAGAGGAATTGTGGATTGACATAGAAAATCAGATGACCCAACCGCAAAACTTATTTAATTGCTTATTTTCAAAACATAAATTAAAGAATAAAAACATTTCAACAAACAGCACACTACAAGCTTGAAGTAGAGGTCAAATTGTGTTATTAAATAGAATGTAAAATTTGTAAAAATGTGTTGTTTTTACCATATAATATAAAACACAAAAGAGGAATTGTGGATTGACATAGAAAATCAGATGACCCAACCGCAAAACTTATTTAATTGCTTATTTTCAAAACATAAATTAAAGAATAAAAACTTTTCAACAAACAGCACACTACAAGCTTGAAGTAGAGGTCAAATTGTGTTATTAAATAGAATGTAACATTTGTAAAAATGTGTTATTTTTACCATATAATATAAAACACAAAGAGGAATTGTGGATTGACATAGAAAATCAGATGACCCAACCGCGAAACTTATTTAATTGCTTATTTTCAAAACATAAATTAAAGAATAAAACGTTTTCAACAAATAGCACACTACAAGCTTGAAGTAGAGGTCAAATTGTGTTATTAAATAGAATGTAAAATTTGTAAAAATCTGTTATTTTTACCATAGGATATAAAACACAAAAGAGGAATTGTGGATTGACATAGAAAATCAGATGACCCAACCGTGAAACTTATTTAATTGCTTATTTTCAAAACATAAATTAAAGAATAAAAACTTTTCAACAAACAGCACACTACAAGCTTGAAGTAGAGGTCAAATTGTGTTATTAAATAGAATGTAAAATTTGTAAAAATGTGTTATTTTTACCATATAATATAAAACACAAAAAGAGGAATTGTGGATTGACATAGAAAATCAGATGACCCAACCGCGAAACTTATTTAATTGCTTATTTTCAAAACATAAATTAAAGAATAAAAACTTTTCAACAAACAGCACACTACAAGCTTGAAGTAGAGGTCAAATTGTGTTATTAAATAGAATGTAAAAGGTGTAAAAATGTGTTATTTTTACCATATAATATAAAACACAAAAGAGGAATTGTGGATTGACATAGAAAATCAGATGACCCAACCATGAAACGTATTTAATTGCTTATTTTCAAAACATCAATTAAAGAATAAAAACTTTTCAACAAACAGCACACTACAAGCTTGAAGTAGAGGTCAAATTGTGTTATTAAATAGAATGTAAAATTTGTAAAAATGTGTTATTTTTACCATATAATATAAAACACAAAAGAGGAATTGTGGATTGACATAGAAAATCAGATGACCCAACCGCAGAAACTTATTTAATTGCTTATTTTCAAAACATAAATTAAAGAATAAAAACTTTTCAACAAACAGCACACTACAAGCTTGAAGTAGAGGTCAAATTGTGTTATTAAATAGAATGTAAAATTTGTAAAGATTTGTTATTTTTACCATATAATATAAAACACAAAAGAGGAATTGTGGATTGACATAGAAAATCAGATGACCCAACCGTAAACTTATTTAATTGCTTATTTTCAAAACATAAATTAAAGAATAAAAACTTTTCAACAAACAGCACACTACAAGCTTGAAGTAGAGGTCAAATTGTGTTATTAAATAGAATGTAAAATTTGTAAAAATGTGTTGTTTTTACCATATAATATAAAACACAAAGAGGAATTGTGGATTGACATAGAAAATCAGATGACCCAACCACACGAAACTTATTTAATTGCTTATTTTCAAAACATAAATTAAAGAATAAAAGTTTTCAACAAACAGCACACTACAAGCTTGAAGTAGAGGTCAAATTGTGTTATTAAATAGAATGTAAAAGGTGTAAAAAATGTGTTATTTTTACCATATAATATAAAACACAAAAGAGGAATTGTGGATTGACATAGAAAATCAGATGACCCAACCGTGAAACTTATTTAATTGCTTATTTTCAAAACATCAATTAAAGAATAAAAACTTTTCAACAAACAGCACACTACAAGCTTGAAGTAGAGGTCAAATTGTGTTATTAAATAGAATGTAAAATTTGTAAAAATTTGTTATTTTTACCATATAATATAAAACACAAAGAGGAATTGTGGATTGACATAGAAAATCAGATGACCCAACCGTGAAACTTATTTAATTGCTTATTTTCAAAACATCAATTAAAGAATAAAAACTTTTCAACAAACAGCACACTACAAGCTTGAAGTAGAGGTCAAATTGTGTTATTAAATAGAATGTAAAATTTGTAAAAATCTGTTATTTTTACCATATAATATAAAACACAAAAGAGGAATTGTGGATTGACATAGAAAATCAGATGACCCAACCGCGAAACTTATTTAATTGCTTATTTTCAAAACATAAATTAAAGAATAAAACTTTTCAACAAACAGCACACTACAAGCTTGAAGTAGAGGTCAAATTGTGTTATTAAATAGAATGTAAAAGGTGTAAAAATGTGTTATTTTTACCATATAATATAAAACACAAAAGAGGAATTGTGGATTGACATAGAAAATCAGATGACCCAACCGCGAAACTTATTTAATTGCTTATTTTCAAAACATAAATTAAAGAATAAAAACTTTTCAACAAACAGCACACTACAAGCTTGAAGTAGAGGTCAAATTGTGTTATTAAATAGAATGTAACATTTGTAAAAATCTGTTATTTTTACCATATAATATAAAACACAAAAGAGGAATTGTGGATTGACATAGAAAATCAGATGACCCAACCGCGAAACTTATTTAATTGCTTATTTTCAAAACATAAATTAAAGAATAAAAACTTTTCAACAAACAGCACACTACAAGCTTGAAGTAGAGGTCAAATTGTGTTATTAAATAGAATGTAACATTTGTAAAAATCTGTTATTTTTACCATATAATATAAAACACAAAAGAGGAATTGTGGATTGACATAGAAAATCAGATGACCCAACCGCAAACTTATTTAATTGCTTATTTTCAAAACATAAATTAAAGAATAAAAAGTTTTCAACAAACAGCACACTACAAGCTTGAAGTAGAGGTCAAATTGTGTTATTAAATAGAATGTAAAATTTGTAAAAATCTGTTATTTTTACCATATAATATAAAACACAAAAGAGGAATTGTGGATTGACATAGAAAATCAGATGACCCAACCGCGAAAACTTATTTAATTGCTTATTTTCAAAACATAAATTAAAGAATAAAAACTTTTCAACAAACAGCACACTACAAGCTTGAAGTAGAGGCCAAATTGTGTTATTAAATAGAATGTAAAATTTGTAAAAATGTGTTATTTTTAACATATAATATAAAACACAAAAGAGGAATTGTGGATTGACATAGAAAATCAGATGACCCAACCGCTGAAACTTATTTAATTGCTTATTTTCAAAACATCAATTAAAGAATAAAAACTTTTCAACAAACAGCACACTACAAGCTTGAAGTAGAGGTCAAATTGTGTTATTAAATAGAATGTAAAATTTGTAAAAATGTGTTATTTTTACCATATAATATAAAACACAAAAGAGGAATTGTGGATTGACATAGAAAATCAGATGACCCAACCGCTAAACTTATTTAATTGCTTATTTTCAAAACATAAATTAAAGAATAAAAACTTTTCAACAAACAGCACACTACAAGCTTGAAGTAGAGGTCAAATTGTGTTATTAAATAGAATGTAAAATTTGTAAAAATGTGTTATTTTTACCATATAATATAAAACACAAAAGAGGAATTGTGGATTGACATAGAAAATCAGATGACCCAACCGCTAAAACTTATTTAATTGCTTATTTTCAAAACATAAATTAAAGAATAAAAACTTTTCAACAAACAGCACACTACAAGCTTGAAGTAGAGGTCAAATTGTGTTATTAAATAGAATGTAAAATTTGTAAAAATGTGTTATTTTACCATATAATATAAAACACAAAAGAGGAATTGTGGATTGACATAGAAAATCAGATGACCCAACCACAAACTTATTTAATTGCTTATTTTCAAAACATCAATTAAAGAATAAAAACTTTTCAACAAACAGCACACTACAAGCTTGAAGTAGAGGCCAAATTGTGTTATTAAATAGAATGTAAAATTTGTAAAAATTTGTTATTTTTAACATATAATATAAAACACAAAAAGAGGAATTGTGGATTGACATAGAAAATCAGATGACCGAACCCATGAAACTTATTTAATTGCTTATTTTCAAAACATCAATTAAAGAATAAAAACTTTTCAACAAACAGCACACTACAAGCTTGAAGTAGAGGTCAAATTGTGTTATTAAATAGAATGTAAAATTTGTAAAAATGTGTTATTTTACCATATAATATAAAACACAAAAGAGGAATTGTGGATTGACATAGAAAATCAGATGACCCAACCGCGAAACTTATTTAATTGCTTATTTTCAAAACATAAATTAAAGAATAAAAACTTTTCAACAAACAGCACACTACAAGCTTGAAGTAGAGGTCAAATTGTGTTATTAAATAGAATGTAAAATTTGTAAAAATGTGTTATTTTTACCATATAATATAAAACACAAAAGAGGAATTGTGGATTGACATAGAAAATCAGATGACCCAACCGTGAAACTTATTTAATTGCTTATTTTCAAAACATCAATTAAAGAATAAAAACTTTTCAACAAACAGCACACTACAAGCTTGAAGTAGAGGTCAAATTGTGTTATTAAATAGAATGTAAAAGGTGTAAAAATGTCAAATGTGTTTTTGATGAAAGATGAAAGCAAACATATCTTGGTAGCGGACTCAGACGCTGTAACTCATTTTTATAATCTTTTTATTTATTTTATCCAGTTTGCGCATGTGAATTTTGAATAAAAATATAAAATGTAAAAAAATGTGAATGTATCATTTGTAATCCAGCAACATTTGAGAACTTTCCAAGGGTCTGAGTACTTTTGCAAGGCGCTGTATGTCCAGCATACTTTCGAGTTTAGATGCGTCTTTATTATTACAAAGTATTTTTATTGATTTTTTCACATACAAGAATCAACAACACACAACAGTCCACACTATACAGTACAACGAAACTCAAATGATATACATCAATTATAAATCTAAACTACAAACACAACACAAATCAAACTAACACACCAGACACAACAAAACCCAAACACTCTGGGAGGGAAGGGGAGGGTGGGGGGGGGATCACTAGCTCCCATCTAAACCCAATATATTTTACTGGCTTACAACTACGCCGAGCGGTGGGAACTCGTGATCAAAATAAAAATAAAAGGCTGCCAGACCTTATAGTACCTCCTAGTAGAACCCTTTAAGGTAAACCTGAGATGCTCCAGTTTAAGATGTGCCATCACCTCCTCCACCCAACGTCTATGAGATGGCGGTGCTGCCTTTATCCAATTAAACAGGATCAGTCTCCTCGCCAGCAATGAGGAGAAAGCTATCACTTTCTTTTGGTTCATTGTCAATTCTGCTTCGCTTGGTGCTACACCAAAAATGGCTGTCAGAGGACTGGGCTCTATCTCCTTATTACAGATGAATGAAAAAGTTCTAAAAATTTCTGCCCAGAACTCTTTCAGCTTAGGGCAAGACCAGAACATGTGACTTAAGTCAGCTGGTACCCATTTGCACCTAGGACAAGCTGGGTCAGCCCCTGGATAGATCCTTGTCAGTTTGTCTCTAGAGAAATGTAGCCTATGGAGCACCTTAAATTGTATCAGCCCATGTCTTACACACACAGAGGAGAATGTATTAAGTCCACTGCCCATCGCCAATCAAAATCCGACACTTCCAATTCTAGCTCTTCCTCCCATTTTGTTTTCATACGGTCGAGTGATGGGGATGACACCCTCTGAATGTTCCCATACAGCATGGAAACCACTCCTTTGAGTGTTGGGTCCATGCCCAATAGGTAATCTATCCATCCGCCTGTGGCAACTCGAGGGATGGGGAGAATATCTTTTCACAAAGTCTCGAACCTGAAAATATCTGAAGTAGTTGGCCCTGGGGGAGATTCCATACTCCGCCTCTAGTTGTCCAGCTGACATAAAGACTCCATCCCTAAAGAGGTCTTTGACGCAGTTCACCCCAGCTCTAGACCATCCTCCAAATGCTGCACCACCAAGGGCCGGGATAAACAAATGGTTCCCACAAATGGGGGCAGATGGAAGGGCACACCTATCCTTGAAGTATGATCTGAACTGTGCCCAGATCTTAATAGAACCACGCACCACAGGGTTGTTTGTATGATAGTGCTTGCTTAAGGGCAGAGGGGCACAGACCAAGGAACGCAGGGATACCGGGCTAGACGCACATCGCTCCATATGCACCCACACCGGAACCTCACCATCATCCACCTCCGAGACCCAAAATAACAGCTTGTGTATATTGGCCGCCCAATAAAAATGCCTGTAATTTGGCAGGGCCAGACCCCCTTCCTCTCTCCGCCTCTCTAAGAACTCTCTCCTTATCCGGGGCACTGTCTTATTCCAAATAAAGGTGGACGTATGTTTATTCAATTCCTTAAAAAATGCCTGAGGAATAAAAATTGGTAATGTTTGAAATAAAAAAAGAAACCTTGGCATTATATTCATCTTAATCGAGTTTATCCTCCCTGCCAACGACAGGGGGAGAGCTGACCACCTTTCCATATCTAATTTAGCCTTATCCAATATTACTTTAAAGTTATTTTTAAATAAATCCTTATATTTGCTTGTTACACACACACCTAAATATGTAAATTTGTCTCTATTCGTTGTGAGAGGACAGGTCTGGAATGATAGTCCCCTCGCCTGCTCATTAATAGGGAAAAGAACACTCTTCCCTAGGTTGATCTTATAACCCGAGACCCTCCCGAACTCCTCAATAATACAAAGTGCCACCGGAATGGTTACAACTGGATTTGACAGAAAAAGTAATAGGTCATCCGCGTATAGAGAAAGCTTATGGGTCTGTACCCCTCTGCATATTCCCCCCAGTTCAGGAGCACTCCTCAGCATAATTGCAAGGGGCTCAATGGCGACATCAAAAAGCAGGGAGACAGAGGACAACCCTGTCTCGTTCCACGGGAAAGGGGAAAGGATCTGAGATCATGTTATTCGTTCTAACTGTTGCCCGAGGGCTCTCATAAAGGATTTTAACCCACGAACAGAACTTAGGACCAAAACCCGAATCTCTCAAGGGCTGTAAACAAATAAAAGTACTCAATTCTATCAAAGGCTTTGTGTGCGTCCAAAGAGATGACAACCTCCGGCTCAGTGCTGTCTTCAGGCGAGTACATCACATTAAACAGACGACGAAGATTGCTAGAAAGCTGTCTGCCAGTAATGAACCCTGTCTGATCCGGATGTATTATCCTACTCATAACCGGCTCAATTCTAGCCGCCAGTACCTTGGTTAGTATCTTATAATCACAGTCTAGCAAACTTACAGGACGATATGACTCACATTTAAGCGGGTCTTTATTTTTCTTGAGGAGTACCAAAATAGTTGCTTGTGTCATAGATTGGGGCAAAGCCTTCTTATCAAGGACCTCCTCAAATACTCTACACAACAGCGGCACCAACTTGGGAGCAAACATTTTATAAAACTCACTTGGGTATCCATCGGGACCCGGTGCTTTGCCTGTCTTCATTCTCCGAATTGCACTCTCTATCTCGGCTGCAGTCACCCCTCCCTCTAGACTCACCCTGTCTGCCTCCTCTAAAGATGGCAGCTCCAAAGTCTCAAAGAATCTCTCCACCCGCTCACTATCATTCACTTCCGAGGTATACAAATCCTCATAGAAGGATTTAAATTGATCATTAATTCCCTTTTGATCTATGATTTTATTGCCCTGCTTCTCCCCTATTTCTGTTATCATACCCACCACTGCCGACTGCTTCATCTGGTGACTTAAGAGCTTGCCAGCACGCTCACCATGCTCATAAAGGTTGTGTCTTGACCTAAGATACAAATCCTCCTCATGCTGGCTCATATTCAGTTTGGAGTGAGATCCTCTTTCTATGTAGTTCCTCCGAGGGTGTGACCGCATTTACCTGATCAACTTCTGCTATTGCTTTCATTAGTTCTGTGGTGCGCTTCAATTTTCTTTTCCTCTCACCTGCAGTATATGAAATAATTTGTCCCCGTATATAGGCTTTCAGGGATTCCCACAAAATGCCACAACTAATCTCAGGGGATTCGTTTAATTAAAAAAAAAAGTCAATTTGATAGTTTATAAATTTAGTGAAATTACCATCTGCCAATAGCCTGGCGTTAAAACGCCATGTCCGCCGAGGCAGTGTGCTGTCAGGAAAGCGAAGTTTCAATAAAACTGGACTGTGATCGGATATTATTATACCGGTATATTCTATATGTGTTACTATGGGGGTCAATTTACTATCTAATAAGAAATAGTCGATCCTGGAGTATGTCTTATGAGGCGGGGAGTAAAAGGAGTACTGTTTAGAGGTCGGATTTTTGAATCTCCACGGGTCAAATACCCTGTATGCCTGAAGAAAATAGTTAATGCATTGCGCGGATTTACTTAATGTCGTGGCTGTCGGACTAGAACGGTCCAGGGTTGAATGCAAAACGCAGTTTAGATCCCCCCCTAAAATCAAACTGTGGGTATCCAAATCAGGTAACGTCGAAAATAGGTTCCTAAAAATGTTTACATTATCCCAATTGGGCGCATAGATATTCGCCAACACAACCGGCATGTTGAATAATTTCCCCACTACAATTATATATCGACCATGCCTATCCTTTATAGTAGTTGATTCTATAAACTGCACGTTCCTGTGGATAAGAATGGCCACTCCCCTACTTTTGCTATCAAAATTTGAATGATAAATTTGGTTAAACCCCCCCCTGTAGAGCTTGCGGTGGTCCCTGTTCAATAAGTGGGTCTCCTGTAAATATACTATCTCTACTCCCAGTTCACGCAGATGTGAAAAGACCTTACCCCGCTTAGCTGGCTTGTTGATCGCCCTTACATTCCAGCTCAACAGTTTTGTGTCCATACTGTTTACATTTTCGTTTGCTGCCATGTCAAGAACCTGTCACCAGATGTCGCCACTGCGCCCCCCTGAAAAAACCTTCATGGATCAAACCTTGGAGATCTGGCAGCAAAAAAGAAATGATAAAAGGAGGGGGTCTGGGAAGGAAGGGGGGTACACATACAAACACAACAGACATGCAACACATAACAGATAAGAACGCCTACCCTAACTCTAACGCGCTCTCTTGAGGCCAACCGGTCCACCATCTCCTACACACAAAGCTTACCGTGTGCGGCTCCGCACAAATCCCCCCCTTGGCCTAAGCCTTAAAATTATAACATCACTCCTCTGGCTTATAACTGCCTAACTAGGAAGCGAGCAGGGGGAACAACCAACGCCAAGAACCTAAAAATAAAAATAAAAATAAAGGGTGCGAACCAGCGAATTCCCCCCAACAAGAAATAAAGAAGGCATAACAATCTTCCCACTCAGTAACAGTGAGTCTATTACCACCGGTAGCATATTAACATTAGCTAACTATGACTCTACATGTAACCATTCAATCAAGTCTACAATACCCCGTCAGCATAACAGACTTCCCATTCTATAGCAGTGTATTACCTCCGGTAGCATATCTGCTAACTAGCCAAAGACTCAGACAAGTCCGTAAATTTCACCCGGCGTTCAGCTCCTTCCTGATATACTCCACGGCATCTTTTGGGTTCTCAAACAGTCTCGTTTGCAATCCTTCTGGCGTAATCACCAAAGTTGCTGGGTACCTCATTCCGTATCTAACCCCCTTGCGGGTCCGCAGCAGGCTTCTCGCTTCTTTGAAGGCCGCCCTCTTACTATTCACCTCCTGAGTGAAGTCTGGATAGATGTGAATCTTTCCCCTCCGACCCTCAGGTGTTCTCTCCAACTCTCTCGCCTTCTTCAGTATCTCCTCCTTCTCTGTAAAGTAGTGGCATCTCACTACAAAGGCTCTCGGCGGGGCGCCCTCTCCATCTCGCCGTCTCCCGAGAGTCCGGTGCGCTCTATCCAACGTTGGCGCTGCTGCCAGACCCAAATTTTCTTTTAACAAGCTAGCCACAAAATCCGACGGTCTTCTGCCTGCTTCCTCCCCCTCTTTTACCCCCACAACACGGATATTATTGCGACGTGATCTTGCCTCAAGGTCTTCGCTCCGTCCCTTTAGTCTCAGCATCTCTTTCTCCATTTCTTTCAACCTCCCCTCCAAACCGGCTATGGCATCCGACTGACCGTTCAAAGTCTCATCCACTTCCTTCTCCTGTTCGTCCATCTTGGTGGCTAAGTTGCTAGCTTTCTCCCCGGCCAGCCTCACCTCCCCGTACAGCGACTCAAACTGGGCCCTCGTGCTTTCCTCCAAACTTCTCGCCCATTTCTCCATCTCTGCCTTTGACTCTCTTCCCCCCTTCGCAATCTCTTCCTTGACTTTTTTAACTTCCACCATCATCTCTTTAGCCCATTGAGGCATGTCGTCTGCGCTAGTTGCTCCCCCACCCGTTCTAGAAGATCGACTAGTCATTCTCGGTCCCAAATTACACAAAACAAACTTACTCACTGACCCCAAAAACTAATAAAAAACAAAACCCTACTCGTTAAGACGAGAAAGGAGATATAAATAGAGCGATATTAACAACTTTTGACTAGTTTTCCACGGAGCCTCTCCACGCACGTCTTCACACGGCAAAGCACATCCGGAAGTCCTTAGATGCGTCTTTAGAGTAGTATGGCGTCTTTAGAGTGAGTATGGAAATTCTACTGTTGATAAAATCTCCTAATTTTGCTTCCCCTACTAGCTAGCTAGCTAAACGCAAACTGATGCATCCATGCAATTTAGCTTTGAACATTGGGAGGGACACTGTTGCCTCCCCAATGTTCAAATGAAACCTATGCCCTTTTGGGGAGAATTCATATTTTTCTAACAATGGTTGATGAAATTGTATTTTTTCATTTTGACAATAAATATTCCTATCTCCCCCCCAATATTATGTGAGAGTTTCACTCAACCATCCTGTTTAACCCTCTGAGGTCCGTGCTAAGCTTTTCGATGTTTTTTTTATTTTGGCATGGTCTGATATTTATCTCAATTTCATCAATTTAACACACATTTACTCCAAAGTGTTTAATATTTTTATTTGAAGGACAATCACAGCTACATTTGTATGCCATCAATAGTTTGGTCAGTATCATATGCAGCTTGTAAATAGATCTACAAACACACAAGTTAAAAATAGTTAATTTTTCTGCTGTCACAAAAGTTGTGAAAGCACACACTAAACTATAGTGACGAATTGTTTTGCCAATGTGCGTTTGTTCATCAAGGTCTTGGTTATGTAAGGGTGTGAAAATGTTTTAGCACATATGAGATCTAAATAGCTAAAAACCTGTTTTTATCAGAACTGGTCACATTTATTTCAGGCTGTGGGAGGGCTATATGCTAATTTACTGAATATTCATGATCCACACCTGAAAGATCATGGTCAAAGGCCATCAGACAAAGACATCTTGCAGAGTAGCCTAGCATTTCTTGCGACCAACAGAAGCCAGTTTGACAACATCCAAAGTCTGGCATTGGGCACAGGCACATGATCAAAAGTTTAAGATATTCATCTTTAAACGTCTGTAGGAAAACGAAAGCAAAATCCGTGTCTACGAAGACACGGAAAGACATAAACAAGACAAAACAAAATAACCAACGATCAGGAACAAACAAAACGTATCCAAAATCTCGGAATAAACTAAACGCTGGGAATCTAAACCACAATAAGCACACAAACAAGTTCTCGAGAGGCAAGAAACATTAATCACAATAGGTATTATCAAGCTAAGCTAGATAATGTCCAAGCGCCAAACAGAATGCCAGCTGGTTAAATATCCTCCCGTTAATTATTCGCAGCAGTCCGCAATGATTCTGATTTTTTTCGTATAGCGTCACAAGACGCGGAATTCATATATTTTCACGAGTATTTGAAAATATGGTAAATCAAATAAATATCAGCATACACCGTCTGTTGCTGGCAGCTCGCAACCGTAAACACAGACAAGATCCGATATAATGTCGGGACATTGTTTACGCTGCAATTTCACACACGGAATTCATATATTGAATACGAGTATTTGATAACATGGCAAATCAAATATAGTTACTTACTCTTCGTCAGTTATTGTCTTCGTCGCTTTCCATCGATGCTCTCAAACACTGCAGCGCAGAAAATCTTTCCATCTTGAATAAAATTGTATGTCTGTATAAAATCTTGCTTCAAATTGTCGGGACAGTTTGTGTTGTTTACGCCGGCGTTTCACACATGGCCCCACGCCCCTCCCCACACCTCCCGAAACTCGCACCTAGTTACCATGTCAATAGAAGGGGACGTTACTAAAAGGTAAAAACAGAGTAAAAAACAAGGTTTACTTTTGGTCTAATTAACCTAATTTAAAAATCCCATTTGATTTGCCAGTGCTCAAATCGGAAAGTCGCGATTCTAAGGTTTCTGTCAATGTTTTTGTCGCGTGTGTATGATAAAATATCGCGAAATTAGAAATAGTAATATACTTTTATTGCTGCTGGGAGCGGCGCCGCTCCCGTCGACCTCAGGGGTTAAGATAGATTAAATCTTTTTTTAAATTATGACTCTCAGAATCAACTGGACTGGAGAATAATAACTCTATACTCTAATACCAAAATAGTCACTTATGATTGCGATATAAGCAAGACATGGCATTGTGAGAGCAAGAAAGCAACATCTAATTGACACTGACCTGCAGGTGCAACACAACAGGTGAGAGTCCAAGTGCAAGTGCTTGGCAAGGTCCAGCTGTGATTGTCCATCTACCTATCCTTGACCACCACGAGCAGTGGCCACCTCAGGCCCAGTGTCTCAAAACAACTGCCTGCCCCTGTGAAACAGAAACTCAAGGAGTAAGCTTGGCATCTGCTTGTGTACTCAAAAATTGGGCGAATTTAGTACTTATTCCAGGCATCTTTGGGGTACTGAATTTGAACATATTGAGTATGGGCAGTATGCTGTTCCGAACAGGGTCTGTACGCACTTGTGTGGCTAATGACTAAGTCGGCGTCTCTATATCTTCCACGATAGAGTCTTTGAAGACATGTACTTGAAGGGGTGCAGTAGGCTTGGGCGATATGACGATATCGTGTTATTTGTAGAAAACGGTAATAGTTTTCCCTCTCCCTCCATATAGAACGATATTAATAATTGCCCAATTCCCCCTTCAGCACACTTGCTCTGATTGTTGTATTGAAAAAATTGCATGTTTCTCCTATGTTTGGAGGTCAGTCCAATTTACTTATTTGTGCCAAATGCACAAAAGTTTACAACAGCCTACAGCCTATCACACAAATGATCACGTATATACTCTTCCTGTAAGCCATGCTATGCTATATGGTGGAAAGATGTCAAAAATACAACTGCACGCATTTTATGTTTCTTTGGGTTTAAACCAAATAATAAAGGACAGCCAGCGAATTTGGACTAAGTGATATGCACACTTCGAAAAGCAAATCGCCACAAAAGATGGAAGCACAAGCTACTAACTGTCATCCTCGAGTGCCTCAACAATGAGTAACCGACCTACAGATATAGCTCAATCAGAATTAGAATCACCTTTATTCGCCAACATGCACAATGAAGTTGCTTTACTGTAATTGGGTTGAGATGCACGCTAAGCACAATAAACACAACAAATAAATACTTTTTTAGTATTTACCAAATCTAATATTCAAGCCATTCTAGTTTCTTGTAATAGAAGCCTATTGTGTAATAGGTAAATGACGCCATTTTAAGACTATAGGCTAGCTATGTGCGTCTTTGTCACACGCCACGTGATAATCCCTGGACTGGAGCAGAGCAGCTAATGGTAAGAACTGGCAGAGGAGTGGGGTTTGCCAGTCTACGGACCAGTCTACACCGCGCCTCTTCAGTCCGGAGTTCCAATAGAACCTCCCTAGGCACACACATATCCAGTGGCTTTTCAAGTGCTTCCCAAACCCATGCACACAGAGACACTCAAACCTTTCAGTCCGAGTTCTCTTTTGACCCAAGCATACAGAGACCCTCGCCACTCATCACAGTGAGTTCTCTGGCAACCAGCCCCGAGACACTCTCCAACTCTTTCATTGAGAGTTCTCGGGCTGTTGTCCAGAAACACTTCACGGCCTTAGTGAGAGTTCTCTGCCAATCACACCGAGGGAGAAAGGTGGACTCTCTTAGTGCACCCTCTCTCCCTCTTTCCCACACACACAGGAAGCACTCTACTCAGTCACTCTTAACGAACACACATAGGACTCCACAGACTCCATGTCCTCCGACACGGAAACCCCCTTGCGGGGAACACCCACGAAACAGTATGTCACACCTGACATTACATTACACAAACACTACACGATACGTGTGCACACACACCTGCTATGATGAACACTGACGGTGACATTCTGGACACATTAGATGTCCCCCTTGTCATCAGAGAATTCATCAGCACCAGAGTGCAACTCAACTTTTTGAAGTTTTGAAACACTCCGCAATGAAACACTGTTTAAACAAGCAATGGTTATTTTCATTAAACCGCATATTTGCCCAGGCTACATAAAACATGTTGTGGGGCTGGCGGATAGCGTAGCGGTCTAACGCACCACACTTTGGCTGGTCCGGTGTGGTGTGCTCTGCCTGTCAGGGACGCGGTTCAAAACCTGTGTCTCTACCAGACTGGCCCTGGTCGTCAGCCCCGATCGGAGGCAGTATTTGGCTGTACGCCTCCGGGGAAGGGGGGAGGGTGAGCCGGCACAAGTCCGTAGAGGAGCAGGAAAAAGGCGTCCGTGATAGAATTCCGTCTCGGAAGAGGCGGATATAATCGCCCGGAAATAGTGTCTCAACCCAGAGGACGGGCGGCGGACTCATGGGGGGGGGAATTGAGATAAATAGAGGTGTAATTGGCAAGCAAATTGAGACAAAAAAGGGAAAAAATTAGAAATACATTTAAAAAAAACTTTAAAAAATCATTTTGTTCTTTGAACCACAAATTGTTAATTTGATATATTAATTTGTAAAGGTCTGGCATACAAATTAAAAATTTAAGTGTAGTTCATCATTCATATAGCCTACTGTAAACGGTACTTTTTGTAATACAGTGCTATTTGATTGTGCTGGTTGGTTTTGTGTTGTTGAATTGGTTTAAATTAGTTGTGCTGTTATTGAGTACGAAATTAAGGCTATCATTAAATTGTATTGCGGTTTATCTGTTATGGTACTTGTTAAAAGTCACTAACACAATCGAATTGATGTGGAAAAATACAGATAAAATGTGTTTATCAAACATGATTTGGAGACATTTGTAGGCCAATATTATCTATTCGAATGGGAGTTAATTTCCTTGGGCATTGCTATTTAATTGTAACTTTTGTGTATGCAGTAAAGTTAGTAGTCTGTGTCATTGCATTGTTGGCAGACATACGCCCATTTACTCAAAGGAAAAAGTGCTACTTTGTATTGTAATGACTGTACAGTATGGGTCGTTTAATAGTTTACAATGTAACAGTTTTTACAATATTAAAAATAATCAATCCACAGCCCCTCCCCACCTACCCCAAATCTCTCATTGGTGAAATGTACTGCTCAAAATAGCTAGTTAAGTAACTAGCATATTTATGTGTTGTGGACAGAGTTCTAAATGGCGTTGGCATTCAGGTTGGTTAACTAGCTAGCTGGTTAAGATATTCTCAACTAAATCAATGTATCTATGCACTTTTTGTTTGGGTGTGTAGAACAGATTGTTCAGACTCCTGAAATCATAAATCTGATCAAAATAGATTTCCATTAATAAAGGACATGGCTTTTTTTCCCCTCCCCATCCAAAACAATGCAAAATCTCTGCACTCTGGGTAAAACTCCCCATACATTGACAACCATAAGACCCATGTTTGAGGTGCTGACAGTACTGTAATCTGATTTAAGATGTTCTAAGTACTGAAAGCCACCTGGTCTTTCCCTCCCCAAATATGATGACCATCAGAGTGAGCATTCTCAATTTATAGGCTATTATGCCACCTGCCCCCCATTCGGAATTACCTAATTTGGCTGTTTCAGAGAAGCGGTATGTCTAAAGAAATCTCATTTGCAGTAAAACTGTACTAGATATCTCCATACAATCACTGTTTTTTGTTCAATATGCATGCTAGGCCATTCAGTAACAGTATATTTGAAAGGAATCTATGTTTTTCTGATAAATGAGAGAAAAGTAAAGGAGTCCTCTTTTCCTATCACCACAAAAGTACAATTTCCGCCTTAACTAAAGCTATGTTTACAGGACTATATTTCAGTATTCTTTTAGATCAATTACATTCTGACTCTTTGGTGATGTAGGGCAGACACCTGGGTCATACCTCAGCAAATCTTATGAAGATAAGAGTGAGCATTCTTAAGTTATGGGCTTTTCTGCCACCATTCCCCTATTCGGTCTGGCCTAATTTGGATCTTTTTCAGAGATTGGGGTAGGTCTAAAGAATAGCCAAAAAAACTAATTCTGCCCAAAATAAAAGTCCACAACAATCAATTTCATTAATGGGAGCCATATGGGATATAAAAAAACACTGTTGTGTTTTGTTCTAACTCGAGTGGGGGTACCTCAAAATCTGAGGGCCCCTCCTGCTAGACCATACGCCCGGAACGTTTTCCAGGAGACACTTTTTATGTGCCCTCTTCTCTTACAGTAATGCAGTCCTTCTCAAATAGGGGGCGCGGTGCGATGCCAGGGGGGGCGCGTGTGACCCCGGGGAACATGCTTTTTTTTTGCCGTACTAGAATAAAGTGTAATTGCACATCCACTAGGTGGCAGTGGCGCTGTCATTGTCAGAGTGTGCGCAGGAAGTATCAGCTCTACGGTGTAGGGTTTTTTTGCACGGAGCATGCGCACACACAGCACAGAGCAGGAGATATGAAGTGCAGTGAACAAACCCTCAAGAGACACCATGGAAAAATATTTAACAGGGTTGAAAAGAAAGGCGGAGAGAGACGAAGATAATGAAACAAACAAAAGTCACCCGAAAGCTAAGACGAGGAAATATGACGAAGCGTATGTAGCGCTTGGCTTCACTGTGACTACGGTGGGAGACGCGGAAAGACCGGTGTGTTTACTGTGTCTTAAAATGTTGGCAGCGGACAGCATGAAGCCAAATAATTTAAGGCGTCACTTAAAGACATTACACCCCAATCACGCTGATAAGCCGCTTTAGTTTTTTAAGCGAAAACGTGCCGAATATTGCCGACAATCATCCCGCTTTGTGAATGCTACTTCAGAAAACCAGCGAGCACTGTTAGCATCATATAAGGTGGCATACCAAATTGCTCAGTGCAAAAACCCACACCATAGCAGAGGAGCTGATACTGCCTGCAGCATTAGACATGGTCTCCGTCATGCTGGATGACGCAAGTGCTGCAAAAATAAAAACTATCCCTCTGTCCAATGACACTGTCGCCAGACGTATTAATGACATTGCTAACGATCTTCAAGAACAGCTGGTAGATTTTTGCCTTACAATTCGATGAAGCAACTGACAGCAACAAAGACTGTTTGTTTGTGTCTTATGTACGTTTTGACATGACAAACTCCCTGTGTGAGGATCTACTTTTTTGTCAATATGTCAGAGACAGAGCCACAGCTGAAGAGCTATTCAAAATGCTGGACTGCTTCCTGACTGAGAATGGGCTAAAGTGGGAGAACTGCATTGGTGTTTGCAGTGATGGTGCACAGACCATGGCAGGGATGAGAAAAGGACTTCGGGCACTCATCAAAAAGGCCTCGCCCAATGCTGAGTGGACACACTGTGTTATACACAGAGAAGCACTGGCCTCAAGGCACCTTTCCTCTACATTAAGTGAGGTTATGACTGACATTATAGGTGTAGTCAATTTTATAAAGACCAGACCACTAAAAACAAGAGTCTTCTTTGCTATCTGTGAGGAGATGGGAGCTGAACACCAAGCTCTGCTGTTTCACAGTGAAGCAAGGTGGCTGTCACGAGGAAAAGTTTTGTCCCGAGTTTTTGAGCTCAGAGAGCAGATAAGAATGTTTTGGAGCAGGAGCACAAGTATGAAGTCGCAGAAAAATTTAGTGATGAGAACTTTCTGGCGAAACTGGCCTACCTGAGTGACATATTTGGAAGGCTTAATGAACTGAATCTACAGCTTCAAGGGAAAGATAAACACCTCCCTCAGGTCACAGACAAGATCAGCTCTTTCACTCGAAAGCTTGCAATGTGGGGCAGGTGACTTGATGAAGGAAATACTGATTCATTCGAGAACCTGCATGAATTTGTTGACACTACTGACTATGATGCCACCTCAGTGATTCCATATATCAAGCAGCATATTTCATCATTGATGGGATTCTTTAAAAAGTACTTCCCTGAAAACAGTTCCCAGTATGACTGGGTCAGAGATCCTTTCAATGCACCAGCTCCAACTGGTTTCAGCTCTGCAGAGGAGGACCAATTCATTGACATGACGTCTGACTCCACATTGAGACTGAGGTTCACATCACAGACACTGAGTGAATTCTGGCTGAGTGTAGAGAGGCAGTATCCACTCTTAGGGCAAAAAGCTATGGGCATTCTTATTCCTTTTGCAACATCATATCTTTGTGAGACTGGCTTCTCTGCTGTTGCTGCACTGAAGACCAAGTACAGGTCCCAGCTAAACATTGAACAGGAGCTGAGAGTTGCATTATCATGCTTCAAACCCCGCTTTGAAAAGCTGTGCACTGCAAAACGTGCTCATTGTAGCCATTAATCCTGACTTCCTCATTTTGATTAAAAAAAATCAGCACAAATTGTTTTATTCATTTTTGTTTTGTAGGTTAAAGTGTTTTATACATTGTGCTCCTGAGTTAATGTTGCTGATCAATTTGAATTTATTATTATTTATTTATTGATTTCATTTAATTTTATTTTTCAGTATCAAATGGCAGTCGGTCAAAAAATGTTTATAGTTTAAATAAGGATTTAATTTTTTTTAAATTTCAGGCAAATTGATGCACTTTAAATCTTTTCTGTTACAGACTAAAAAACAATGTTAATAAAATTATTCTTTGTTGTAAGTTGATCTATATTTCTTTGTTTTTTGTTTTTTTTGTTTTCTTTAATGTTAATAAGGATACAATGTTATGCAGAGGTGTACTTATAACAATTTTATAGACAAATTATACTATTTATAGTCGCGGCGGAGAGTGGGGGGCGCGAAATGTTTTCTTCTTCCTAGGGGGGGCGTAACAGAAAATAATTGAGAAGCACTGCAGTAATGGCACACCGGGCTACCTCCCATACCGTGGAACCATTCGGTTCTGGTGATAGCACGCCCGGAACGTTTTCCAGGAGACACAGCGACAATTGGGGAATTTCTCCGTCCACTCAGGGCTTAAGGATTTATCTCGGGCAAAACTCAATTTGTGGGTCAATTCATAGTCACCAGCAACAGCGGAAGCTCTCCTCCGATTGTTGATTTTATGTTCGTTTAAATCACTTTTAATATCCAACAAAACACAATATTTAAACTCTTCTAAAAGAAGAAGCGGTCTTATGCGCTCAAGATCCCAGCCAATTTTATTTGCTGAACGATCAAACGCAGTTTCGTTGTTCCTCGTTTATTCTTAAATGTTTAATTTCGAGAGTGCGGAAACGTTGCCGATAAACCTCAGGAATGATCTAATATTCCCTTTCTCCATCTACATTTTCGCCACAGCGATACGCGTCTCATCGTCAAATGGCTCCGGTTCCGTTTTACTGCAACCTGGAGGTTTTTCCCATAGTGTCTGCCTTTTTTAGCCCAGCAGATAGAAAACTTTCACATAATTGGCGATCTGGCGCAATTCAGCTTTTTAAAAGCTGATACCAGTCAGCTCCCCTTTGAGGAAGTTAGCGGACTGGAATTCACTTTTCACAATTATCTCAATATCCAACACGAACACAACCAAACAAAAATAGTCAACAGCTAAAATATGCACTCGGCACTCGAATTATTTCTAACTGCTTACAGTAGGCCTACCTCCCACCGAAAGATATTATCGCAAAACGTCAATCACGATCAGTATATTCCGAACAAAATACAATATTCAGTCACACGATACACAATACAAACTAGATCCCAGACGCGAGACCCCATTTGTTACCAGTCAACTTGTTCTTAACACTTGTTTTAAGGTTGAGGTGAGCCTAACCTGGTATTGTGTAGCTGTATGGATGTGCATGTAAACAAAAACACCCCGCAGGTATTTACGGTGAGTCAGTCTCAATCCCAAAATGCAAGACGCACCCAACCTGATGTTTCTATCTGCCCGTCTGCTTTCACAGCTAGCGCGGTCTCCAGACCCAGCAAAGTTCGGCGTGGCTTCTTTGCATCCTCCTTGGTATATTCAGTAAAAGTTCACAATTCCTCGTGAGTAATACCGCAACCAAAAGAATAAAGGAAAAATATCCAAAACGAGTCCACAAAGCCCAAGGTTTCTAAAACCTTCTGAAACCACAGACTCTCGCTTCACTTAGTCTTTTTATTTTATTTTAACAAACTAGCAAACCGTTGCTGTGCAGTTGTTTTCCAGTGAAACCTGTTTTCATTAGTTTTTTCTGATTGTAGATATACCTATGATGGATGGGTGCCTGAATCTAGTGCTGGCTCAAGGGGTAAATGCACTGGGGTCACCCGCTTGGCTGATTCTACTCAAATCATTTGAGTCATCTTAACCCCTCAGTCATCCATGTTTTAATGTTTAATTCCATTTGGTGTTAGGAAGATGAGGTTAATGTATGATGGGCGAGCTGCTTTCCCTCAGTTCTGGAGTAGTAGCTCACAGAGTTAAGGTGCCAGTTTCCATCGAATGGACCAGGGTTCAAGTCCCTGTCTTCTGTTTTGCCCACTTGTTTAGGCTTTTTCTTAATTGGTGCTCAAATGAGGAGATTCCTCTATGGTGGGAAAGTACCTGTCTTCACTGGAGAGTTAGCTCACATAGTTAAGGTACCTAGCTGCTGTTAGAAGGGCCTGGGTTCAAGGCTCTGCATTGCTGAATCCGGCAAGGAATGCTTTTCTTCTTTGGCTTTTCAGATTGTAGACTTAACTATGATGGACGAGCTGTTGAATGTAGAGCTCTGGAGTGGCTCAAGGGGTAAATGCGCTGGGGTCACCCACCCAGCAGCTGTGGGTTCAATCCCCCCTCATGGAATGTGTGTAATCTCTGTCTCTCATTCACAGTTGCTGATTTCCAGGTTGGACCAGATGGTGGTGGAGCTGAAGAGGTGGTGCCAGGCAGCAGGTAAGTGGGGAGGGGATCCCCTGGGTGTGGGAGGAGGGAGGAGGGAGGGTAGAGTGGGGGCTCTGACCCCCTGAGGGAGTGGGGAAGGAAGAGGAGGGGTTAGGGGGCAGAGGTGTTGGAGAACTAGAATGTTGACGATATTTGTAAACCTCAATAATTGAGATGGTATTTTGTTTTCATTCCTGAGTTAAAACAGAATCATTACTATATCAACTATTGAGGTTTTTACAAATATCATCAACATTATAGTTCTCCAACACCTCTGCCCCCTAACCCCTCCTCTTCCTTCCCCACTCCCTCAGGGGGGCAGAGACCCCACTCTACCCTCCCTCCACCCCATCCAGGGGATCACCTCCCCACTTACCTGCTGCCTGACACCACCACACCATCTCCTCAGCTTCACCACCATCTGGTCCAACCTGGAAATCAGCAACTGTGAATGAGAGACAGAGATGACACACATTCCATGAGAGGGGATTGAACCCACAGCTGCTGGGTGGGTGACCCCAGCGCATTTACCCCTTGAGCCACTCCAGAGCTCTACATTCAACAGCTCGTCCAACACAGTTAAGTCTATGCATCATAAACGCAACATAAATACAACAGAAGGGCCAGGGCTTGAACCCCAAACATCAGCTTTGGGAAGCAGCTATCATTCACCTACACCACAGGCATCTCTGCTCTGTTCTGTGTCTCACAGCAAACTTAAAGCGAGATCTCATAAATTAAATATAAATAGCTTCAGTGAAAGAAAAAATACATCAGCTTTGGCATGTCTAACAGAAGGTAGGGGGAGACCTCATAAACGCGACATAAATAGAACAAAAGCACCAAGGCTTGAACCCCAAACATCAGCTTCTGGAGACAGCAATGATTCAACTACACCACAGTCTACTCACCCCTTGTAGGTGTTTCATAGTGAGGTTAAGGCGAGACCTCATAAATGCAAGCAAAATATAACATAAAGGCCGGGGATAGAACCTAGTACTTGCAGGTCAAAAATAGAGATCATAACCCACGCCACATCATCTCAACGCATTAGAATACTTACGTAAGGTGAGTGTAATTTTATGCAAGGCAGTAGACAAACGGTTACTAAGATTTTGTAAAAGCTGGAAATGGATAACATGAAAATTATGACTGTAAAATTAGAGTATCCTAATGAGTGACCGATGCTCTAAAATGTAATTAGGATCAAATCAAAAGATTATTTGTGACTGCAAAGTGTATTATGGATCGAGATCGTACAAGACCCTTTTTGTGATACTTAGTACGCGTAATACTGTACTTTGTATGCGTGTGTGTACATAGTATGTACTAACTGTTTACTACTAAAAGTATAGCAGATTCTCTTCTCTGCCTGCATGTTCTCTTCTCTGCCTCGGCCTCTGACTCGGGGGCACCTGCCCCCGAGCCCTAGATCCTGCGAGAAGTGTGAGCTGCCCCCATCAACCCTCACCCCCACGCCAACCCCAGTTCCTGGATCTGGACCCTCTCCGCGTGGTTTAGCCCCCCCCCCCCCCCCTGCTTTTGGGGGGGTCTAGGCCTGGGTTCCCCCTCTGTTAAGCGTTTTGTGACAATTCTGTTGTGAAAAGCGCTATACAAATAAACTTGATTTGATTTGATTCAAAACACAAAAACAGGCAGTCACCCAAAAAACTGGTCATGCACAAGAATACAGTACTATCTCTCCAACTCAACCACTGCTCTCACACAACCAACACTTCTCTCCCCACGCCCTGCTCAGGTGTGGGCACTCTTTAATTAGGCCTTAACCAGGTGATTGAAGCCAGGTGTGGGCACTCTTTAATTGGGCCTTAACCAGGTGATTGAAGCCAGGTGTGGGCACTCTTTAATTAGGCCTTAACCAGGTGATTGAAGCCAGGTGTGGGCACGTGGCTTGGTTGCAGTGGAAAGGGGAGGAGCCACCGCTAGGTGAAGTTCGCTCTGTGTCCTGGAGCTTCGCCTCTTGGCAGTTTCTTAGTATCCCCCCCTTCGGCCCCTTCCCCCTGCGCACGTGGGATGACTAGTCTCTTCACCAATGAAAACACATCAAAATACTTCACTTTAATATCTACAGCGAGAATATTAGGATGTGATACAAGGTATTTCTGAATTACCAAATGAATTCAGGTGGACCACGTTTCAAGTCCCTGTCTTTCAGTTTGTCCACTTGTTTGGACTTTTTTCCAATTGGTGCTCAAAAGTGGAGGTTCATCTATGATGGGTAAGCAATGTTCCTTGTTGGAGAATTAGCTCAAGTAATTATGGAACCTTTCTTGCATCAGAACAACCTGGGTTCAAATCCCTGCTTTCCTGAATATGGAATGCTTTTTCTCCTTTTTCTGGCTTTTCAGATTGTAGAGTTAACTATGATGGATGAGTTATTTGAGCAAGAGCTCTGGAGTGGCCCAAGCGGTAAATATGCTGGGGTCACATTCATGGAATGTGTGTAATCTCTGTCTCTCATTTACATCTGCTGATTTCCAGGTAAGACCAGATGGTGGTGGAGTTGAGATGATGGTGGCAGGCAGCAGGTAAGTGGGGAGGGGATCCCCCGGAGGTGGGGTTGGGGGGGAGCTGGCCCCCTGAGGGAGGAGGGGAAGGAAGAGCAGGGATGTTGGAGCAGGAGTGGTGAGAGGGATGAGGTGTTGGATGATACTAGGAGATGAGATTATTATCATAGTTGTAGAGCTAGGATGATAATTGAAACAAGGTGCGAAGAGAATATATTCATAA
>JAINUG010000295.1:0-302500 GCA_029706075.1 Aldrovandia affinis | reverse complement strand
TCATTCGTCCATCCCTCCCTCTTTCCCTGGTGTGTGTACAACCTGCTTTCTCTTGATCAATCCGGTCCAATGGTCTTATGTAGCCTGTAAAGTCAGGGCAGAACCCGTTATGCATGTTGTACATCCATAGCCCTGGGACAGAATATCCCAGTCATACATTTTAAAAAAAATAAAGTGCTCAGTACTTGAGTGCTGCTACCACATCATAACATAATCATCCACAAAATGACACAAAATCAAAACATGACTGAAGCAGCACTGAAAGTAATAACACAGTCATTACTTGAAACTATAAAATTTGCTGTTCATCTTCAACAGAAGTTGCTTCTCAAAATTGCGTGAATGCAGTCTCGCTCTTCTTGGGCTGAAGACAAGTCCTGCGATGCTAAATAGCCTTTCACAGGCTGCTGAGGCAGGTAGAGGCATCTTCAGCTTCACAGACAGCTTGCACACAGCTGGAAAGGACTTCAGCGAGTCCATATGATCTGCTGAAATGGCCAGGTATCCGTCCAGTTCTTTGGAGCTGTCTCTTGCTTGAGGCACCTGCAGGGCACGTCTTCTTCGTCAGATGAACTGGTGGCATCACCTAGCAGGGAGGGTGCTTCCATGTGTTGCTTGATGTAGTCCACCCCTGAAATATAGTGAGGATGGGGTGATAAAAATATAAATTATAGGATTAATACAACTTTCTAACATGTCATGACCCCAACCTAAGGTTTTGTACTAAATAGTTTGTTTTAATTTGAGGTGTGTACATTTAGTTTCATGCATCCATAATCGATTTGTGAATTTGCCAATATTACAAAGTGTCAAAATGTACACCCATACATGTGGCATCATCCTTTGTCCAAAATGTTCTGAACTTTGGAAGAAGAATCGCAGCTACGACCAACTCAGGGTCTTCTGTCATGTGGCCAAACCGATTCTTTATTCCCACCTATATCAGAAATCACAAATGATTTTATTGCCATGTAGGCTTCCACCTACTAGGAATTTGTTTTGATACATTGGTGCATGACAGTAAACAATGACAGTTTGCTACAGCAGCAGTGATGGAGAAAGGTACTGAAGATACACAATATATACAAAGATATACCTCTGAGACACAGTGCGGGTGCTGTTATACCTCTGAGACACGGTGCTGTTCACTATGGTGGTCTGCCTGCTGGTGGAGGAGGGAGTCGAGGGAGTCTCAGCCCTCTTTCTCTTTGTTGATGTCAGCTCTCCATATTTTTTAAGTTGGTGTACATGCTTTCTCTGAAACAGACTGCAGTGAGAGAGAAACATTTTCTAAGCATCACAACTTTAGCTACAGGATTTAAAAGCTACTCAACAACACTAGTCAATGACCATATGTAACATTTCCTATACTAATTATTACACTAATTTACCCAAACACCAATGTCACATGCTTTGCAGTTCTCCTTCAACCTGTCCCCTCTCACCGCTAGCCTACTAACTGACAGCCTTGTTAGCCCCACTTGCTACACACACGTGCACAAATCTCCAACTCCAGCCACTGTAGAGAAAAGCAGGACCAAGAATTCCAATGTACTACTTGTTGCATATGGGCAATTCAACTTTAACGTTAATTAATTAATTCTCCGTCGTGGTTCAATGCACTCTTGCGCCTCCTGTCATTCCTCCTCAACTCTACTAGTGCTGCAATGCAGTTATAGCTAACATTAGCTACAGTAGCTAAGATGACTCAAATCAACTAAATCTCTCTCGCAACTGTCAACACTTCGTCAGCTGCCTAACTCGCTAGCAATCTGTCTACACTAATGGTCTCATTCGATTAATGATAGCTAGCGAACGTCAGCCATGTTACCTTGTTATCCCTCCCTTTCTCCCCCGCCACAGATGGCTAACGTTAGCTACACAGTCCTGTGGGAACTGCTCTGAACAGGCTATGCTAATGATGATAAGTAACTAAACATTAATGTGTTTTTTGAGGTTGGACGGGGAGTTCTTGAATGCCAATATCTTCGTTGTTTTCGGTAGGCATAAGCGGCACTTCATTCGGTAGGACAAATCTTTTACTCCAAGATAAGAAAACATTTCTTGCAAATATGGCCAAGGGTGTTAATCTTCTACACAGTCGTTTGTTGCCGCCGGAGTAACAGGTGCCGTTTCCAAATCAATCTCCATCATGAAGTCTTCTTCCCCAATAATTCACGTACTAGTCCGTCGACATGTCTGGACTTGAATGAAATTAGAATTTTAACCGCGGCTTTGAGGATACCTGTTTGCACTTGCGCATTAACTTGATCTAACTTCTTGCAGTTGTGTTTAAAAATCATTGGTTACCAAATGTCTTCCGATTTAATTTTGTTGTAGTAACAAGTAACGAAGATGCTTATGGGAAATGTATCGGAGTAAAAGTATCAGTTTTCTTTGGAAAATGTAGAGAAGTAAAAGTGAAAGTCGTCAGAAATAGAAATAGTAAAGTAAAGTACCCAAAAAACTACTTAAGTACAGTAACAAAGTATTTCTACTTTGTTACTATACACCACTGACTACATGCATGTTGTATTAATATCCATGCTTATTGCTCACTCATGCTTGTTCAATCAGGAGGAAATGAGCTAAGCGTTAATGATAGGGCACTTAGATTGATACTTGCATTTATACTTCGATTTCTTTTTGCCATTGGCTGAGGCACCAAATCAGTTGCATTGGTTGTAGGGTGTACATCCAAACGAGTGCTGGATGTGCAGTGTGGACAACATCACTTTCTGCCGTGCATACACAGCCCGATCAATTCAGATCAGATCATTTTCCATTCAGCTACTTCTATACAATGAAATAAGAACCTTAAATGATACTTGAATTGTATATAGATGAAAGTAAATCGGATTTGTAGTAAATAGTTATCTTAAGGCAATTCAAATCAAACAATTTTATTTATTGTGGAATTTTCTTAATTAGGTTGAATTAGAAGAGGGTACAATTGGTCACCAAATTGGGAGAAAAATGTAAAAAATAAGAAAAAAATGTAAAAAGTAATCATAAATAAATACTTTCTTAAATTGTTTGTTAAATTATTGTTAAGTGATAATGACGGTTGTATTGCAGACAAAACGTACTAGAAAACTGTACCAAAAATGACAGAATTGGAGCGCTTTACGAAAAGTATATAAAGTCGCTTTTTACTTTAATAAAAAGTTGACCATCTAGAATGCTAACTTGGCTGGATAGGGATGTTATTGATTAATCGATGATCAATGAATCGCCATTAAGAATTTGATAGATCAAGCATATCAAATTAATGATTTTATATCACAGCACAGCAGAGTTATCCAATAGCACAAGCTCTAGTGAGTGTAATAATATTGAATATTATACTATATTATTATATAGTGTAATAATATTATCAATATTCAAAGCAATAATAATATTTTTCCAGTTTTTCTTTAAATTTAGTGGCTAATTATACCCTCTATTTATTTTGATTCGCCATCCCCCACGGACTCGCTGCTCGTCTCTACGGGGCAAGCTAATTCCAAGACGGAATTCACCCACCCACTTTCTGGAGACACCCTTTTGCACTTCTTGGCGAGTTTGTGCTGGCTCACCCTCCCCCCCGGGTGGACAGCCAATGTGCCGGTCTGGCACAGTCGGATTTCAAACCGCGACTGCAATAGGTAGCTCACACTTGCAAAGCATCAGTCAATGCGAGTGCATTAGACCACTACGATATCCGAGGCACCCTGTTGTACAGTAAATTACATAGAAAATGATTTCCCTGCCACTGAATCTTGCATCATCTGAATATCTTGACTCAGAAATTCCTTTCCTGCTCTACAGTTTAAATAGTGAGCAGAACTCCGTAGCCAAACCAGGAAGGAATTCCTGAAGTGGTCTCACTGGTGCTTAATATCACACAGTCTAGAGTCTAACCAGATAGGCAGCTCCGTATTCATGAAACTTAAATTAATTGATATTGCTAACTCAATTTTTTTCTTAACTCCAAGAATATATATTAATTGAAATTATATAAATATATACATTTTAAAATATAGGTTTATATTTGTTTTGACACCTCCATCAGGATTAATTCCTTTTGAATGTTAAAGTTAATTGACAGACTTAATGAACATCACAATTACATTTAGCAAACAACGTTTCAAGTAGTGCAATGGTATCTAGTTACAAACATGAAATAAACTTTAGTCCAATATCTAAGTGTGATAGTCAAAGTCACTTAAGATAGAATTCATACAACAAGTAAATATGTCAAATTCAATTATATAAAATCAATAGCCAATTCAAAATAGGGTTTGTACAAGTTTGGACCCCAGATCAGTTTTCTCTGGACATCTTTAATACAAAATAACTTGTTTTTGTTGAAAAACAATCCCTGAGGTAGGTACAGAGGTATAAAATAATGTTGTTGTTTTTTTAAATAATAAAATGTGGTTTTGGAGTCAACAAAAGTGTGTGACCTCAACATAAGTTTCTTGTCTGCCCGTCTGAGGGTCTGTAACTGGGTAATTTAGAGTGTGTGTTCTCTATCTTTACATTTAGTATGAACAGCTGTGTATTCTTCATACTTAAAGTTCTGCCTCTGTAATGTTGGAACTGAAACTTTTCATGAAGGGGCAGGATCAAGCATCTGGTTACACCTGAGTTAAAGAACCCATCCAACAATTTTTTGAGGGGGGCTGAAAAGCCTACTAAAGCAAAATGACTATTTGCTATAATTATGTGAATTAATATAAACTGCTGTTCATGATGACTTCTTAGTGGGGCAGATAACCACAACGATTGTGCATTTTGTGATAAAAGCATCAAATTTGGTACACATGTAGCCAAAGACATTCCAAAAAGATTTGGATGTGGAGCCATCATGAATTTTCAATGTGTCGCCCATGGCAACCATTATTTCAAAATGGCCACCAGATGACCACAACGATTGTGTTTTTTCTGATAAAAGCATCAAATTTGGTACACATGTAGCCAAAGACATTCCAAAAGATTTGGATATTGAGTCATCATGAATTTTCAATATGTCGCCCATGGCAACCATTTTTCCAAAATGGCCGCCAGTTAACCACAACGATTGTGCATTTTCCGATAAACGCACCAAATTTGGTACACATGTAGCCAAAGACATTCCAAAAAGATTTGGTTGTTGAGTCTTCATGAATTTTCAATATGTCACCCATGCAACCATTTTTTTCAAAATGGCCGCCAGTGGGCACCAGTGACAACTGTTTTCTTATCAATTTTCTTCTTCTGTCGTACGTCTTTTAGACCTGCTGTTCGTTTGAGGTGAGCCAGGCTACTGTGTCATTGTCCAGGTCCGGCAATCTGTTTGATAACATTGACCTTAGCAGCATGAAGGCCTTCAATGTTGAGCTGCAGTAGCGCTAAACCAGCTTGGCTTTTTGCGGTCTGCAGATGTGTTAAAGACATTAGTTTCACTTTTGTAGGCTTTTGGGCCTTTAAGCTACTCGTAGGGGAGGCCACGTAGAGGCTGTCTTTGTCTCCCCCGATTCTTTTTTATATTATTTTTATTATTATTATTTTTTTTTTTGTTATTTTTTTTGTTATATAGAACTTGAAAAGGGAAGGACACCCACAAAGCGTCTAAACTTGCTGAGTGCTGAACTTTAATACAAATTACACATGCTGAGAACAACGTTTTGGTCCTTGACCATCATCAGGATTTATGATTCAGAACTTGAATTTGGAAATTCAGAATTGCTCAGAAGCTACAATTTAAGACTCAAAATAAGTGATAACAATGACCCGCCAAATATAGGGTCTATCACATCAAAGTCTATTTAGCACTCCCTTCACAGCAACAGAGGGCTGTGCAGTCTAATGCAGCTTTTTTGCACTTGCACTGCTTAACACAACCCTTCTTACATTTGCAAGAGACAAGTTCATAGCTGGAATGGCCTGCATCTGGTAGGCATGTCCAGAAGGGTTCGTACCCTCAGATGTCTTTGACCATCCCCATCTACACGGTGAAGGTAGTTTTGGTGTGGACACTAGCATCTGACCCCACACATGGCCTCCTTGATACACTGCTCTCTTCACATGCTCTTCTAAGGCAGCCTTTGTTGGAGGGATTGACAGCACATTGTGCCTCTTCGCAAACATCTTCCTCCGTGCCTTGTCTATTTCTTTGCATGTGCTGGTTCGGTCATAAAGAAGGATAATAAACCTCTCGATTGTGACCATTACCTCTTGTGGTATGTCGTCCGGGGCAGAATATAGTTTCAGCAGGGCATGTGTCAGCTCAGGAAAGACAGCCCAAACAGCCCACCCTGTCTTCTTCCCGTGGCCAGCAAAGCTTGATACAGTATCACAGCCCGTCAATGCATGGAACATGGGAAGAGCACGTGCCTTTTCAGGCCCTAGCCCTGCTGCAATTTCATGGGCTGCGAGGTATCGGAAATTCTTTCCAGTTCCAAATGCCAACCAAAGCTCATTTTCTGGGTGTAGACCCTGAGCCACTGCCACAGCCATCACCACAACATCAGTATCAACAGTTTGAATCATGATTTTCTGATGGCCATTTCTTGCTGCATGGGCCACATGTAATAACATGCGACTATCAGCTTCCTCGTGTGTACATGGAGCAACTGAAGACGGATCTGGAAGTTGTGGCTTGCTGAAGACTTCCACATCATGTGTGACAACAAGCTGTTTGTCTTCCTGCACAAACCATCTAAGCAGAGCATCTGAGAGTAAGGTGAACAACTCAGTCTTATTGCTGTCAACTCTGAGAAAGTCTTGCCAGTTCCTGGGAATGGCTGCAGTACCTACCACACGTCTCTGCACCCCTTTCCCACACTTTGCTCTTGTAGCAGCTTTCAAAGATTCAGACAAGTAGCGGTCCCACACTGACACTGAACCCCATGCTGAGTTTCACAGCAGTGGTGTCACCAGTGTGCCCTGGCTGTGCTTTGACATCCACTCTATTACTGTACTATTTTCTGTAAAACATAGCCACATGTACAGTAATTATTCTTCATTTTGCAGACTTGTGAGTTTATTGGACTTTCGTGTTATTTTATTGGAATTACAATTTCTATGTTGGCCACCACATAAAAAAAGATCTTCTTGAATTATATGATAAAATGCAGCTTCTCTGTAATTCTATAGTTGCAAATTTGAATCATATTATGTCTGAATCATAAAATTGTAGGCCTATGTATAATTTGACCCCGAGATCATCCATATCAAAATAATCTATGCAACTTTATTGCAATTACAATTGTCATACCAGTCATGGCCACCATCTTGAAAATTGTATTATCCAAATGTCAATTCATAAGAAATATGTATACTAGATAAATTGAGCTTATGTCCTCAATATCATTACATTTCCATCCCTGATAAGAACATTTATCAGAAAAAATTATCAATAGTGACCAATGGCCATTTTGGTTGCCATAGGCGACATATTGAAAATTCATGATGGCTCCACATCTAAATCTTTTTGGAATGCCTTTAACTATATGTGTACCAAATTTCATGCTTTTATCACAAAATGCACAATCCTTATGGAATTTCTAGCTAAGCTGCACCACTATCTGGTAGTTTGTGAAAATAGTTTTTTTTCTGTTACACCAATAGCAATGTGCTTTTGCTGGTACTGCAAGCAAAATGTAGAATTGGCTATAACTTGAGTTCAGCTCAGTGTGGGGACTTTCAGATGCTGTCACTTGTAAAGCATAGGGTTAGGAACACAGCTGAATTCCCCGCAAATAAACCTTCTCAGATCAAAGGAAGTGATTTAAGAGTATTCTAGATTATAGTCACAAATGGTCCTTTGTCATTTTCCAGTAAATACGGTCTCATTATGTGACCTCTGTCTTCCAGTGTTTTAACTACACCCTTTTGAATAAACACTCACATTGTCACTCACTGATGAACATTTACACACCGACATATTTTCAAAAGTAAAAGTGCAAAAGAACAAGGTCGGGCTTCTGCTGGATGGGGCCATTAATAGTGGCTCACCTGGCTATGACACCTGGACTCTGATCCATCACCTCTATCTTTACAGCTTCACAACTGGACACTGTGCTCTGAGGCATAAGGCAGGGGAGATCTATTCCAAAGTATTGAGGCTTCACTGAAAGTCAGATGGTCTTTCGTATGATAGAAAAGCCACAGACAGGGCCAGGGAAAGAGCAGGGAACAGAGACGAGCTTGCTCGCTGTGCGCTGATTAAAATCTGTTTACTGTTCAGAAACTTAGTGGAAAAATCGTGATCTCACTGCTGCTCTGCATTTTATTTTTTTTACTCATCACCCCCCAAAGGCCTTCGCCTCTGTCTCTCCTGCCGGGCTCAGTTAATCTCAGGTTGACCCCACGCATCTGGGGTAGGCGGGTGTCCCATCGCATGTATTTGAAGTATCTCTGCTGTTAGGCCGCCTCTCTGCCCATACCTGTTGGCTCTTGGGGGCTGTGAATTGTGCTCCAAACAAAGCGATATGACTTTCATCAGCGCACAGCCGAGCGAGGATGACAGTAATACCTTCCTGAAAGGAAATGTTGACTGGCAAGCTGCACGTCTGATATCGGGAGTAAAGCTTGATCGATAGGTTCTATACTCTTCAACCAGTTAATAGCAGCTGATACATTTAAAACAGAAAATGTCAGTGTTTTCTCTGAGCAGGCAGCGCATTATTAGCAAAATATCGAATTATGTGTTGTTTTGCAGTTTGTCATTAGTAGTTATGAAGAAGAGCAACAGAATCTGCGATCAAATAACAGAAAATTAATTGATAATTGATCACTCAAGTGATCCGAAGGTGGCTAAAGCAGGGATCCAAGTGAGGACTGGCAGGAAATGGAGGGCAGAGGAAGCGGTTCAAGAGGCATATGCAAGGCTGCGTCACAGGAGCCTGGTGGGGGTGTTCACACGAGGTTGAGCTGGGCTGGGATCCTTTCCAACTCCCCGAATGAACACCAGGGGGAAGGAAGGGCGACGTCTTGTTCAGGACGAGGTGAGAGCAGCAGTGGAGGAGACGAGAACCTGCAAGGCAGTGGGAATGAAGCAACAGGGAGCTTGGAAGAGATGGGAGAATGCGGTTGAGAGGAAAGTGACCTGGGCTGAGCTTTGGAAAGCCGAGCCTCAACGCATCAAATTCCTCATCCAGGCAGTGTATGATGTGCTCCCAAGCCCGTCAAATCTGCCCACATGGGGCATAGCAGAGACACCAGCATGCCCACTGTGTTCCAAGTGAGGAACCCTGGAACACATCCTCAGTTGCTGTACAAGGGCACTTGGAGATGGACGGTACAGGTGGAGGCATGACCAAGTCCTTAAGACCATCACTGAAGCTATCAGCGCAGGACTGGCATGGGCAAAACAGTTCCGACCCTCCAAGAAAACCATCGCCTTTGTCAGAGCTGGGGACAAGCCAACTCCTGCCAGAAGAACATCTGCAGGCATCCTGACGTCTGCAAGAGACTGGCAGTTGTTGGTGGACCTTGAACATCAGCTGAAGTTCCCCAGCTATATTGCAGTCAGCACCCTGCGACCAGACATTGTCCTTGTGTCTGAGTCCACCAAGCAAGCAGTGCTGCTGGAGTTGACAGTCCCGTGGGAAGATCGCTTGGAAGAAGCCTTTGAGAGGAAGCTCTCCAAGTACGCAGGACTGGTCAGCGACTGTCAGCAGGCTGGTTGGAGAGCAAGGTGTTTCCCTGTGGAGGTTGGATGCAGAGGATTTGCAGCCCGTTCCTTAGCCAGAGCCTTCAGTAGTTTGGGCATCGAGGGAGAGAGGAAGAGGAGAGCCATCTGCAGTACCACCGATGCGGCAGAAAGGGCCTCAAGATGGCTGTGGCTCAAAAGAGGAGATCCATGGAGTCATGGTAGCTAGCTAGCCATCTGGACACAAGCTGGGGTCTGATCAGCCCCGGCTGGGTCACCTGGAGGAGGGCGTATGATGTTGAAAGACCCGAAACGCCCAATGATTCCAGGAACATCACTGATGATGTGTCCAGAGGCATCAGTAGATGTATGTACACAGCATTGCATTATTTTCCCGCCTGAAAATAATTTACATAGAATGGGTGGGGGGGGGTTGTCCGATTATTATAAAGGTCAACCAGCCAGTTGAGATGTTATATTATGGTAAAAAAAAATTTTTATTACCATTGACATATGATGCAAGGACTACTGGAACAGGAATTCTGGTATTTCTTATTCTTGAACAGAAATTTAAACATTTCAAGAATTCCTCTTCATTATTTTTATTTAAGATTTGTATTGTTCTTGACTTTCGTAATATATGTGTATGATGAATATCAGTGCAGGAGAGGATGAGATGCCCCTTAATGAAAAATATATATTAAATTCAACTGCACATTTCCAGTACAAATATTTCCTGACAGTGCTGTTGTTTAGAAGCAAAACAGAACTGGAACCGATGCCCACAGATCTGCTCAGCCGTGGCAGACTTGCTTTTCACTTAGTGGTGAAATCACCACCCCGCATTGATACGTCCCTAAGAAATTTTTCATTTTTGTACATAGTGTCTTCAAATGATCAGACAGCTATCTATTTTTCTGCAAGTTTTACATTTGTCTGTTCACTCTGAAGTAAATCTCAGAGTGGTAGTTAGGCTGATACTCTGATGAAGGCCATGCAATGTTGCAGAGTGTTTGTGATAGTAATTATTTAATAAAATGCACCATTAACTTGAGGAGAGTGCAACATAATTTTCCTTTTGATATTAGAGCGTACACCATTAGTCAGCAGCTCATCAAAGTTGGGTGTGTGCTCCCTACTTCCCTGTACCTGGTAGTAAGGCTTTCTCATGTCATTGTGTAGGGTTGGGTTCTAGTCTTATCAGACACAGGTTGGAATAATATATCATGCATATTGTAAAACTTTCCCCCCATCATTGAACACAATGATACATTGTGATTGAAGGGATGAACATACATAGGTGATATTATAAGAATATAATATATGAACTGGCTCATAAGATAATGTGTGACCCAAGCAATGAAGGCAGGTTGGAAACAGCTTTGAAACAAAAGGTTGGAGTTCATGTTAAATTAGTTGTTGTTAGTTGTTGGAGGAGTCATCAGCTGTGTGCTGTTTTCTTGTCTCCATGTATGGTGCGATGGCGTACAGGACTGCGTGCTTCAGACTCACACGGCACAACAAAACAATTACATCTCCAAACAAATGTCCATCTGTTCTGTTATAGAAAAAAATGATCACTTTTTGGTGTTTTGATAAGTTTATTCTGATTAAAACAGTGCTAATATCTACATTGGCAGTGGTTCCAAATGAGGGAGTACTATCATGTGTCATGTGTCATGTGTAATATCAATGTCATATCATATCAAGTCTCTCTCTCTCAAACACAAACAAAAAAAATATGTTTCAGGTACTGTACAGTTAAGATATGTGAAGGATGACTCGAGTGTTATGAAACTTTGAGGTGAGTTATCATATACCCCATTAGTCATTGTCAGAATGTTCTGCAATATCAATGTGTGTACCCACATAACGGCAGTTATTTGATACAAACTTTGCCATTATACAGTACTTATTTAACTACAGTGTAATAACTTAAGTACATAGTCTTATTTTTATAAAGTGTTTATATACTTAAAACGTGTATGCTTTTTTAGGAGAAGTGTCACGATTATCATATGAGGACTGTTTTATAATAGAAAATAATGAGAGTTGAGTTTAAAGGCATTAATGCTGTGACTACAGCCATATTTAACAGGACACAGAGCACCAGACATCACATTTTTTACAGGTTGCATCAGTTGACTTTGATGGCTGACATTGCTGTGCTTTGCCATTCCTACTCTACCGTAATAGTTATACATTTGGGGGGGGAGTTTTCGTATTCTACTCATATAATTAATTAAACGCTGAGCATTATATCTGTTTTAACCTTTTGGGTATTGCTGACTATCCAATACTTTTCCTGTGCTGTCATTTCAGGATAGCACAAGTAAGGACTGCTGGAGTTACAGTCCTTACTTGAACAGTGAACAGTCCATTCAAAGTCTGTCCGTTTAAAGCTGGAGTGCATGCGGCCCGTGGTCATGTAGGCTGCTTTCAGTCCTGCCACAGTAGGAGATGATGTAGACACAGTGATGACCTCAGGTTAAGGTAACATGTAACGTGTGTTGGCAGAATACCGCCCATGTAGAATGCCTGAAAAATGCATCTTAACCATTCAGTGTTAGCGTAGAACCAGTTACATATTTTTTTTACCAAGGCATTATACCTTACACCTTAATATCATAACTTATAATGTCATACTATCATAATATCATACCACTAACAGAACCATCCTAGATGTAAACTGTCAGTTGTAATAACTGAACCTTGTAAACTGTCAATTGTAATAAACATTTAAAATTTCATTCAGCCACCTTGGTCCTCAAAGTGGGCTGTTCTGTTTTTCCCTTTATAGTGCACAGAGAAAATTACTGTTAACTTTGAAACATCAATGAACAGCTAACTTAATAAGATTCTGCAAGAAATCTAGCTCCTGAAGTTCAGGAATGGAACTGTCATTGCTTAGTGACCGAATAACTTGAATTTAGGCCCGGTGTAACTATCTACCCCCTCCCCAGACTATACCCGGGGTTAAAGTGGGCTAGCCTGTTTTATACCCCGGGGTATAAACTGGACTAGCCCAGAATATACCCGGGGTATAAAACAGGCTAGGCTATTTCATACCCCCCTAGGCCAGATTATACCCCCACACACTCAGAAAATAGCCCTATGAGAGTTTTGTTTTGAACTCAGTGGTCTAGCTAAACTATCTCAATTTAAATTAAAAAACAGACTCAGATATTACATTTTGATTTTATTTCTCACGCTTGTCGTGAAAATAGGCCGTCCTCGGCTCAGGGCCAGATTGACCGAGAGACCGTCACCACAAATAATACTTATTCAAAAATAAAATAATCTTCAGAGTCTGTGGCAATAATAATTATTTATTGACGTTTAAAAGAATACATTCAATGAGCCGTTGGTTCGCGAAGCAAGGACTGAAAACCATCCCCTAACCATCAGCTTTTATACTGATAATTTGTTTTTAAGTGTCACTCTGTACCAAGTACCCCACTCTGTACCTGTGTCGCTAGTCTCATAGGGGTGGGGATTTTCACAAAAACTCAGCCCCCCTCTCTTAGACCCCATTTTGATCTTATATAAGAAACCATTATTCATCATTATCATCCAACATAGACATTAAACCACCACTAGTACTGATCTAACATTACCCCCCTGCAGGCGAAGCCCTGGTACTACTTTGACACTGTATTTTTCAGAATACACATTCCAACATTAGCTTTTTATAAGTTTTGATTGCATTCCCTTTTTTGATTCTTGTCCATCACTCTACGACAAACCAACATAACAAAGATAAACAAACACTTCAGCTAACATAAATGTGCCTTGTATGGTTATATTGATATAGATATATATTATGTATCGTCTCAATTCCTTTATTGTGATATATGTATCTCGTTCCTGCATGCTTTTAAGTAAACAGCCCAAGTGTTCACATCCTACCAGCCACGTGACTCGGGAACACTTCACAGTGAATGTAACAATATTTTTTTTTGAAACAATGGTAAATCCTTAAGCGTATCAAAATACAGTCCCGGCCAAAAGTTTTGTCGCATGAGTGGACAAAAGTGACAATTGCTAATTACCCAACTCTTAATTAGTTAATAAAGTTAGGAAACAACACAAATTCATCATAAGTGTCTAAAGTTTATTTACATACCATCAAAACAAAAATGTCATAGATGCTTATAAGGTTTATTGCTTGATAATGATGAACAAGCCAGTTTCTACCTGGACAAAAGTCTTGTCGCAAATCAAATTATAATCAAGAAATGTTATCTTTCTCAAAAAGTAAATAAAATAACAAATGAAAAATCAGTGTAGTATTTCATCATGGACTATAAGTTAAGAAATTAAGATCTTGTATGGGTTCCTTTGGCCTGCAGAACAGTTGCCATCCGGTTTGGCAGAGAGTCGTAGAGCTTGTTGATGAAGTCGTCGGGGATGGCATGGAAGGCCATCCCAAAGCTCCTCCATGTTCTTCGGCTTGATCCTCCAAGCTTCCTCCTTCATTCTTCGACAGATATGCTCAATAATATTCATATCTGGAGACTGTGCTGGCCATCCCTGAAGGACATTGATCTTCTTCCCCCTGAGAAACTTCATAGTGGAACCTGAGGTATGGCAAGGAGCTCCATCCTGTTGAAAAATCTGACCCCTTTTGTAGTTGGGAATGTACTGGGAGGCAAGAATCTGTTGATATTTGGCACTGTCAATGTTACCATCCACCTTCAGATCTCCCTGGCACCTCCGTATTGGACGTAACCCCAAACCATAATCTTTCCACCTCCAAATTTGACTGTCTTCTGGGTGAACCGTGGGTCCAGACGGGCCCCAGAGGGTTGTCGACAATATTGGCGGTGCTTGGGCTCCATGCTCAACTGACGATTCATCTGAAAAATCTATTTTTCGCCACTTTTCTGCTGTCCACCCTTCCGTCAGGCTATGGGCCTTGGCGTACGCAACATGATTTCTTAGCTGTCTCTTGTTTAGTGCTGGTTTCTGGGCAGCAATACGACTGTGGTGGAGACCATTGCAGCAAGAAACCGACGTACAGTTCTTGACGAAACAGGCATTGCTGGCGTCCACTCCTCCTGAAGCTGTGAGGCGGTTGACATGGGGCTGGCTTTTGACAGTCGGACAAGCAAGCTGTCGTCAGATATGAATATTATTGAGCATATCTGGGGAAGAATGAAGGAGGAAGCTTGGAGGACCAAGCCGAAGAACTTGGAAGAGCTTTGGGATGCCTGCAAGGTGGCCTTCCATGCCATCCCCCTGCGACTTCATCAACAAGCTCTACGACTCTCTGCCAAACCAGATGGCAACTGTTCTGCAGGCCAAAGGAACCCATACAAGATATTAATTTCTTAACTTATAGTCCATGATGAAATACTAGACTGATTTTTCATTTGTTATTTTATTTACTTTTTGAGAAAGATAACATTTCTTGATTATAATTTGATTTGCGACAAGACTTTTGTCCAGGTAGAAACTGGCTTGTTCATCATTATCAAGCAATAAACCTTATAAGCATCTATGACATTTTTGTTTTGATGGTATCTAAATAAACTTTAGACACTTATGATTAATTTGTGTTGTTTCCTAACTTTATTAACTAATTAAGAGTTGGGTAATTAGTAGAGATGCACCGATTGCGATTTTCTTGGCCGATTCCGATTTCCAATTTTTGATTAGTCTGACCTGCCGATACCGATTTTGGCGATTCGATTTTTTTTCCTAAAAACAATAATTGACAACTTACACAAACATTTTTGTAACTTTGCTTTAATAGAAAATTAAGATTGACAATTCTGAGGTAGGTCAGAAGCATGAGGTAGGTCTCACTAAAACACATTTCAAAATAAAAAAAGTGTTCCAGGTTACTGGACAGAGCTTTTCTTTTTTTGTGCAAATTAAATTCAATGATGAATAAAAGAGAATCCAACAACAGTGGCATGTAGCCTTTAAGTAATAAATAAAAAGAAACAAGAGTAGTTTAAATGTACTGACATGGTGACAGACCATTAGTCCGGAAATATTTATTTAAAACACTAACGTTATATTCTGATGACAGATGACACAAGCCCTTTTTCCATTAAATAATTATATGGCTTCAACTTGACGTGCATCAGAAAGTTATTGCGACAATGCTAATGGAAAACAGGTTAGTTCGAACCTATGATGCGCTAGACTAATTTGTTTGCTAGAGGTGGATTAGAGTAGATCCCAATTCTATATAGTGGAAAACACTTGTAGCGATATAAGGGCGGATGTTTCAGTTGCGGAGCTTGTCAAAGGCATTGAAACAAGCCGCTCTTCAGCAGAATTTCGTTATTTGCGTGAGTCAGGTAGCCTAACGACTACGACTTTAACTAGCTTCAAAGCTTAGATAAAAATGTTTCAAACTAGGAGTAATTGGAAAGAGGCGATGCTGCTGTTTCTGAGTTTGTTTGATAGTGGAAACGCACAGCTGGCACCTTCATGCACAACACAGTTAATACACAATTTGTGGTTTAGCTAGAAATCGTTAGATGAATTTATCATTAGGTCTAATAAGTTCGATTTGTATGAGTGAATAGCACTGTTTCATAACGTCACTCATTAGCGAACATAATGATTTCAGTGCAATTCAGTGCGCAGGGCATTATTACGTCAGGTTTATGCACTACCACTATGTTCTATTAATGGAAAATGGTTCAGAGGAACCGAACTAGCGCAACGAAGTTAATTGTTAATTAACCCGGTACCTACGGTACTGTAGAAAACGACTACCGTCAGAATTTGGGCATCGACTTGGTACCTGGGTGATGACTTTTCAAGTGTCTGATTAGGTTGGTCGTTCCGAACGTTTTCGAGGTTGTTCCTCCGCGGCTTATTTTCGATTGACATGTATGACAAACTGCAAGCTTTAAGTCGTCTTCACTGACTGTGAAAAACGCCCATACTAAGGACATGTTGAGGCGTTTTCAGCGCTGCGCTCATCTGATCTGTTTGCATTGGCTCACGGGTGCGCGCACGTCACGTGAAAAAGAGGGGGGCGAGGAGCCAACCGGCGCACAGAATCGGCTATGTGGAGTGATCGGGATCAAGTCACCGATTGAGGCCGATCAGCTGAAAATCGGCCATTTCCGGTCAGAGGCCGATCGATCGGTGCATCTCTAGTAATTAGCAATTGTCACCTTTGTCCACTCATGCGACAAAACTTTTGGCCAGGACTGTACATGTGCTCGATTTAATTGTACGCTGCCCGCTCAATGCCCTCAGAGTTGGTACTGGACTATTAATCTCACTAATTGCTGCCATGCTGGTTGGAATTCCTTCATGGTCATCTATCATTTAGAGGGGAGGATTACTTTTTGACTAATTGTACACATTAATCTGAACATCAAGAGCTCAAGAGTCTAGTAAGTATTGTCCGTACCTTTCCATACAAACCCATCATCTAAATTCCATCAGAATGAGGTCTGTACTTTCGCATAATGAGTTCTGTACTTTTACAGAAGCCACGTGCTCGACACACCATCCCAACACCTTCAAGGCCACACGGAGTGGGCCCTCTCCTGCAGCCTGGCGAATGTTACTGCAGTCATTTTTGGCCCATTTGCCCATGTACATAACTGATCTGTTGGAGACACACGCTTTTCAAAAATTCCACCACACGCTGATGACACAACCTTATAAACTAAAATACACAATTTTAATCGCTTAAATGCCCTTGCAAACTAATCGAGTGCAGACTACAATGCAGCATGAGCCAACAAAACATATATCTAAACACTGGTTACAACATTGAAGTGCTCTGACACATTCTCAAGATATAACGCATGATCTGTCAAGCTCTGGAGACTAAAGCTGGCAGGATACGTTAGCCACTGCATTGAATGTTTTGAGACGTTTGTTTTTGTATTTAGTTAATTTTCTCATCACTTATCATTCACGTCTGTTTCCCCGTCTGTCTGTGTTCCGTGTTTTTCGATAATCCACTCCTCGTCTTTGTTATTGCTTCGTCTGTTTTCTGTTTTCCTATCTCGTTTACTTCCTTCTTTCTTTCTAAACACTGTATATATTAGTTACATGTATATAGTACTAACCTACTAATCTATTAACATTTTTAGATTAAGTTACTAACGATTCGGTGATTTTGACTTTACGGGTTTTCTGTTTTCCTATCTCGTTTACTTCCTTCTTTCTTTCTAAACACTGTATATATTAGTTACATGTATATAGTACTAACCTACTAATCTATTAACATTAGGGATTTAGATTAAGTTACTAACATTACTAATTACTAATTATCTCACGCTTCTATCTACGACGTTTGTTTTTGTATTTTGTTCATTTTCTCATCACTTATCATTCACGTCTATTTTCCTGTGAAAGAATACAGCTAACAATATCAGACATTTGAGTGAACACAGAAGCGGCCAGCTCCCTTCGTTCCAAACTCATCTCCGATAATCAACTTTGTGCCCTGGAAAACTACCCAGAGACTTAACTTCAAACGTGAACATTTGCGAGAAACACCGCAAAGACATATCAAAACCGAAGACATCACGACCAGATTCCCACGTCTCCTTCGAACCTCGAAACCCCGCCAACCGTGGAGCAAACGAACACAGTAAGGGCGCATTCACACTGCGGAGCGTATTCTGCCTGAAATCGGCGATGCGCTCCGCTTTGGATATTTTGTGAACACAGAGCTGGGACTCGCGGAGGCGCAAAGGGGCGGTGCTCGTTTTTAGTTGCCACGGGTGACCAAAAGCAAACAAATTCGAATCATGGCTGTGTTGTTGACATTTCGCAAAGCTAGCTAGCAAGCGAACTTCACGCCTTTATCCATAAAAAATATGTTACAAGTACTACAACACATTTAGCAAAAATATGGATTATGTTTTCCTTTAGCTAGCTACCTTACCTTACAATTCACTGGATGGATGAATAAATAGCGTTATGCCCATAACGTTAACAATCCATTCATTAATAATATTACATTTTATGGATAGCCATAACGTTAACCTTATTATGATCAGTGGTATAACGTTCAGTTTATTGAAGAATGTGTGGATAATATAGCTAGCTAGTAAGCTAGCAAAAATTCCCCGCCCGTTTTCCATAATAATTAGATTTTGGAGGGAAACTTGCTAGCGCCATCCATTTCTGCTGTCATGGACCGCAACAAAAAGCGAGCAGGATCCCACTTCATTTTGATTGGTCACCTGGCGTGAAGTGACAGTTGATGCGCGGAGCTGCTCCGCAAAAGTTGAACTATTTTCAACCTTTCGCGCCAATACGCTAGCGGAAAAATGAGCGAGCCGCGTCGCAACGGTCTATGAGCGCTCATTCCGCGTCCTCCCATAGGGAATAATGACTTTCCTCGAGCGAACGCTCCGCAGTGTGAATGCCCCCTAAGGCTGTAACAATCTGGGCATAGCACAATTAGCAACAAACTGTTTGTTCTGTACTGACTGTACAGAACTGTACTTTTGTAAAATGTGTCATAGTTCATGGCTGTGTACCATAGATTTTACCATAGATTTTACCATTGCAGCTATCATAGCTGCTCACTGACTGCCTGTGTTAGTGATAAAATACACCACACATAGACCCAGGTCTTGCATGTATGTGTTATCTACTAACCCGGTATTCCGATTCCAAAATACGCAATAACTCCACAGTTATTCTGGTGTGCGCAGTAAGCGCCATCTTTATTTCACCTCGGTTACAACCTAGGTTCAAACTTCCCTCGATCGTGTTTCTCTGTTCTCGATGCCCATGTGCTTAAAGCATGCACGCTCATGCACACGACCCATGCCCCCGCTAGAGAACACACACACACACACACACACATGCAGGCACGGCCACGTGCCTAATCAAGCTTGTGCACACACACATACACATACAGATACATACACGCATTCACATATACAGTTGTTGTTCATTAATGTATTGAATTGTGCTTTGCTATTTTCATACGTTATGTTCAATAAATGTCATATTTTTTTATACCATGTTGTCTGTCTTAATGTTGTACTTTTTTTAATTGAGCCAACCTCTTCTAATAAAGAACTCCTTTATACCTTCAACCCCTTGGTTATGTCATCAATATTATAGATTTGGTATTAACTAAATATATAATGTTGTGAACTGATTAAGATTAATTAACTATTAATATTGTAATTTAATTGTAATTATTTATTTAATTACTAATTGAAATTCCAATTTGATAGTTAAGTATATTTTATGAGACTGATATACAAAACCTAATATTATAAGAATACTTGTATTTTTGCATTTTTATGCAAATGAGTTTATTACTTTTCCTACACCCGACAGCCAGCAGATAACTAAACAGGATTTTTGTACGCAATGTGGATTCCCTGGGGTCTTGGGTGCCATTCACTGCACATATGTGCAGTTGCGCGCATCATCTGATCACGGTATCATTTACGTGAATCGGAAGGGGGTCCACTCCATTAATATCCAGGTGGTTTGTGATGCACACTCCAGGGTGACACATGTAGGCCTACTGCATGATGAACATAAATTAAACAAGCCTAGTTGCACAACGATTTGCCTCAACGTGGGGGGAAATTAACAATATTCACAAAACATTCTCATGTGATTTCAGATAACATATTCATATGTGCGCATCAATAAATTCACCAAATTGCTGATAGGCGCGCAAAAAAATATATGAATGTAGCTAGCAACGCAAGCAAGCGAGTTAGCTAGAAATCAAGAAGTAACCATTGATTGAGCTGTTGTGTTTTTACATTTATATTTAAAATGTCTCAAAAACGAATTCGTGAATTCTTTAAAAAGCCTGCAACAGCTTTGTGACTGCCGTGATTATAAGATAATACCTGATTTAAAACAAAGCTGCTGCTGCTGCACATCACAAGTTATGTTAATGTAATTTTAAAGGGCATTGTAGGCTAGCTATTGTAGCAAGCAGTGGCAGCTAACTCGCCATGAAGCAACTATTTCTATACGTGCCTCCATGTTTGTTTATGTATCGCTCTTTTCCTTCGCAACCAAGCCAGTTCCAGGCTGACCTGCAGCTCTGTGGCAGCCAGTGCTACCGTGCTGTTAGTGTACCTTGTTCTCATGTTCTGGCCGTGTCCTTCTACTCGTCACTACAATTTAAATATGTATTTAACTTGAAACACTAAATACATTACAAATGTCATGTCAGGAAATTGAATTCTGCATCAGAATTACACAAAACAATACTGTTCAATCCCTGATGCGTTATTATAACGTTATATTTGTTCGTCAAAAAATCTTCCCTTGCCTCTACTAGCAGTCGCTGGCTTTATGGCGTATGCCATTGCTAATGCATGGATGGTTCAATGGGCCTTCCGTACTAGTCGAAGTAGCTGTGAAAAGATCGCTGGGGTGAGGAGTTATCGATAATAATAAAACAAAAACGAAATCTGCTCTTGTTTTTTAATGTAGAGATCGATTTAAAGAATTAGGCTAGCTGTCCCCCGTTACACTATTATTGGTGTAGGCCTATACAAGTTATCTTCCTCTGGTTGACAGGGAAAGACGTGGTGCATGTTAGTTTAGTTTGTCAAACTATTCACAACTTCAGCTACGTTTCATTGATGCATTGTGATGCTCCGCAGCGAGCAGGTACCTCCTCCCCCTTGTGCTCCGTGTCAGTATTCTCCCGAATTGGCACATGCAGTTCTGTTGTGCTGGCCGCATATATGCTCAGGGTATTGCCCTGTGATACGCCGTCCAATTATGGACTACATTTTATTGTTGTGAATGTTGAATATTAAACTAACAAAACCAGTGAACATAAATACTATTTAATAAACATGTAGTATCATGCACAATTTGACGGGTGCAGAGACGGTCTCTCATTCTAGTGTTAGGTTTTTGAGTATCTGTTCTGTTGTTTTTGTACTTTGTTTATTTTTCATCAGTCATATTTCATTATTCTTTATTCAGTATTGCATTTTCTTCGTTCTGTCACGTTCTGGTCCCTGTCTGTCTTTGTTCCGTTTATTTCGAGATCCACTCCTTGTCTTGTCATGCACTTCGGGAAGTTCTGCATTTCGGGTTTTCTCCGTCTTTGCTTATTATCTCGTTTTCTTCCTTCTTACTTCCTAGATTGCACTTTGTATATATTAGTTAGATGTATATAGTACTAACCAACTAATCTACTAACGTTAGGGATTTAGATTAAGTTACTAACATTACTAATCACTAATTATCTCACGCTTCTGACTATCGCTGTCTTTCTCGCTTATTATCGTATCCCTGATTAGCTTTTCACTTTCCCTTTCATTCGCACGCAGCTTCTCTCTTTGCGTTCCTCCCCTTTAACTATGCACGTGTCTGCCTGATCTCCCAGGTCGTTTATTGTCTATATGTTTGTATGTTTCCCAGTCCGTGTCTTGCGTTTCCCCTCGTTATTAGATTAACGATTCCCAATGTTTACACCTGTGTTCCTACCTCTCTCTCCTCCCAGTCACACCTGATTCCCATTGTGTTTTCCTTCCCTGCCTGTATATTAGTTCAGTGTTTATGTTCACTCTTTGTCAGAACGTTGATCCTTATTCCCTGTGCCTACTCTTATTCAGCCAGTGTTTATTGATTTTTCCGAGACATCCCTTCTGTTTACGACTCCGAGCCTGCCTAGCGATTCTGTCTGTTTGGCTTTCTGCCTACCTGTTTTGACTTTTTGGACTGCCTTTTTGTGACTACTCTCTGCATTGTGATTCTGTACCTTCGCTATATCTGACTCCTGGTTTTGACCCCTGCTTCCCAATAAACAACTCTTTTGCCTAAGTCCTAATCTGCGTCTGGGTCCTTATTCCAATCGTCACATCTAGTGCACTGAACCTCTCAAGTTCAAAGTTTAAATGCAATATAGGATATATAATAATAATAATAATAATAATAATAGATAGGACATAATGCCTGCCTGTGAGTGAGGTGGTCTGGGTGGATGAAAAAAAATTAGCAGACATGAAACTGAATTGTAATTGAATTTGTGTAATTGATCCCAACCCTGCCAATGTGCAACATCCACCACCTGATGTATTGTTTTGGTTTCCCCCTCCATAACCCTCCACCACCTCACCCCCAGGTGATCTATGCGCTCAACACCAAGAATGACGAGCAGGAGGCCGACCTTCAGGTCCTCAAGGAGGTGCATGAGGAGGAGGTGCAGCAGATCCTGTCCGAGACTCAGGAGAAGATCCTGGAGTACCAGAGCCGAATTGACGAGGAGACCGACCTGCGGCGGAGGCTCCAGTCGCTAGAGGAGTCAGCCGAGCTCCACGAGCGGGCCAAGCGGCGGGCGCTGGCCGAGTTTGAGGCGTACCGGCAGCGCGTGGAGGATGCTCAGCTATGCGCCGAGGCGCAGCACGCCCAGCGTGTTGTTGCAGCATCCTGTGAAGCCGAAGAGATGCGCCGCGACTTTGAGGAGCGCCTCTGCAGCTTCGGCCAGCCGCGGTCCCGCCCGGAGCGCGACAAGCGTCGTGCCCTGGAGGAGTTCCGGGCTGCCCGGCGCCACGCCGAGGAGCCGGAGGAGTCTGGCGTGCTCCACCGGGCAGAGGCGGAGTCGCTGGACCGGCAGCGGCTGGCCGAGGAGTACGAGGCCCGGCTCGGCGAGGCCCGGGCCTTCTACGAGCACGAGCTGGAGGCCGCCAAGCGCACGCAGCAGCTGACCGCTGAGAGCCTGCTGGCCTGGAGGAAGACGGAGGTGGAACTGCGGAAGGAGTTCCAGGCCCAGGAGGCGGGGCTCCAGCGGGTGTTGGCGAAGCTGCGGGCGGAGCTACAGAGGGTGCAGGAGGAGGCACGTGGGAGCTGGGAGAAATCCAACAGACTGCAAGCCTCGCTCAACACCGCAGAGAGCACCATCCGGGTAACGAGCCACCCACCCTGTCCACACGGGCCAGGCTTTATAGACGATTGTATCTCCAGTTTGGATGCAGTCCCAATCTAGCCCCTTAAAGGGAGAGTATCTTATAAATACTTTAGTGGCACTTAACATGTACAGTTAGTGAACAAATAAATGGAGACACAGAAGTGTTCCAACGTTGAAGGGTTCTGGTGGTTCCATAATGCTGTGAGGTGTATTTCCCTTGGCTTAGGTGTGAGTGCACCTGCACCTACTCTTAGAAGCCACAAAGCACAAGTAGTTAGCCAATGGTTTGAGGAGCATGACACTGATGTTATCCGTCTGTCATGACTTTCTCAATCACCATATCTGAACCCAATCAAGCATTTATAGAATAGTCTGGAACAAAGTCTGAGACAGCATTTTCAACTTCCATCAACTAAGCGTGAGTTGATTGACTTACTCTTGAAAGTGGCGTCGTATTCCTGCCTCAGAATTCTAGATGCTGGTAGACTCTTATGCCATGGCACACATGGGCCATACTGGCCACACTTGATAGCCCAACACCCTAAGTGACTTTACATTAATGTTTCAATTTTTTGTCCACTAATTATACTACTGCTCCATCACCACTTAATTTCATAACAAACCACACACTCTTGGAGATGTGTAGAGAAATTGAACGGTAAAAGGTTGCGTTTTTCCACATATCTATCCCTTGGACACATATGCAGTCAGTGTCTCTTTATACTGATTGAGAGACGGCATGATGTTTAGATTCCAGACACTCGTTTTAAGTAGTATTCAAGTGTTGACCGTAGTGTTTAAGTAGTATGGCTGTGTTAACCGCGGTGTGACCGCAGTGTTTAAGTAGTATGGCTGTGTTGATTGTGGTGTTTGAGTAGTAGTGCTGTGTTGACCGCAGTGGCCTCCTATTTTAGGACCTCCATAGGCGGCTGGATGAGGCAGTGCAGGATGGAGAGATTGTCACGATCCGGCATCAGGAGACAGAGTGTGAACTGGAGGCGGCCCGGGACAGAGTCCAGCAGCAGGCCACAGAGATCCTCCTCAAAGCCAGTGAGATGTCACTTTCCTGTAGCACTGCTGAGTAGAGATGCACCGATCGATCGGCCTCTGACCGGAAATGGCCGATTTTCAGCTGATCGGCCTCAATCGGTGACTTGATCCCGATCACTCCACATAGCCGATTCTGTGCGCGGTTGGCTCCTCGCCCCCTCTTTTTCACGTGACGTGCGCGCACCCGTGAGCCAATGCAAACAGATCAGATGAGCGCAGCGCTGAAAACGCCTCAACATGTCCTTAGTATGGGCGTTTTTCACAGTCAGTGAAGACGACTTAAAGCTTGCAGTTTGTCATACATGTCAATCGAAAATAAGCCGCGGAGAACAACCTCGAAAACGTTCGAACGACCAACCTAATCAGACACTTGAAAAGTCATCACCCAGGTACCAAGTCGATGCCCAAATTCTGACGGTAGTCGTTTTTCTACAGTACCGTAGGTACCGGGGTTAATTAACAATTAACTTCGTTGCGCTAGTTCGGTTCCTCTGAAGCACTGAATTGCACTGAAATCATTATGTTCGCTAATGAGTGACGTTATGGAACAGTGCTATTCACTCATACAAATCGAACTTATTAGACCTAATGATAAATTCATCTAACGATTTCTAGCTAAACCACAAATTGTGTATTAACTGTGTTGTGCATGAAGGTGCCAGCTGTGCGTTTCCACTATCAAACAAACTCAGAAACAGCAGCATCGCCTCTTTTCCAATTACTCCTAGTTTGAAACATTTTTATCTAAGCTTTGAAGCTAGTTAAAGTCGTAGTCGTTAGGCTACCTGACTCACGCAAATAACGAAATTCTGCTGAAGAGCGGCTTGTTTCAATGCCTTTGACAAGCTCCGCAACTGAAACATCCGCCCTTATATCGCTACAAGTGTTTTCCATTTGCACTATATAGAATTGGGATCTACTCTAATCCACCTCTAGCAAACAAATTAGTCTAGCGCATCATAGGTTCGAACTAACCTGTTTTCCATTAGCATTGTCGCAATAACTTTCTGATGCACGTCAAGTTGAAGCCATATAATTATTTAATGGAAAAAGGGCTTGTGTCATCTGTCATCAGAATATAACGTTAGTGTTTTAAAAACATTTCCGGACTAATGGTCTGTCACCATGTCAGTAAATTTAAACTACTCTTGTTTCTTTTTATTTATTACTTAAAGGCTACATGCCACTGTTGTTGGATTCTCTTTTATTCATCATTGAATTTAATTTGCACAAAAAAGAAAAGCTCTGTCCAGTAACCTGGAACACTTTTTTATTTTGAAATGTGTTTTAGTGAGACCTACCTCATGCTTCTGACCTACCTCAGAATTGTCAATCTTAATTTTCTATTAAAGCAAAGTTACAAAAATGTTTGTGTAAGTTGTCAATTATTGTTTTTAGGAAAAAAAATCGGAATCGGCCAAAATCGGTATCGGCAGGTCAGACTAATCAAAAATTGGAAATCGGAATCGGCCAAGAAAATCGCAATCGGTGCATCTCTACTGCTGAGTGATCACCCTGCTGTCCATTTAAATACTTCTGAGGGATCATGTGATCACCCTGCTGTCCAACCAATCAGTGCTGAGTGATCATGTCATCACCCTTCTGTCCATCCCATCAGTGCTGGGTGATTATGTGATCACATTACCAATCAATCATTGCTGCCCAGTCCATTGTTTTCCTGACAGGAAAGCTGTTTTGTGGAAGCTGTGTCGTGAGCTAAAGAGCCCCAGACAGCCACATTGGAGTTCAAACTAGTCCCTGATTGAACTCATCCCATCAAACATGATTCAGTCCCAAGACATTTCCATATTTCCTTAAATTTGAGTTTTTAAAAAAGATATGTATTAAAGGCAATCCACACTCACTGGTACATTTTTATATTAGTTAAAGCATGTGGTCAGCAAACCAAAGATAAGTAAAAATGTTTCTCCCATCTTTTTAATTAAAAAATATTAAAAATCAATAAATTCATATACATTTGCTTTGCGGGACTAAAGGTTTTGCACCTCCCCCCCCCAGGCCAGGTGGGCTCTCTTCAGGCCACGCAGGTAACCCACGAGGCGTCGCTTCGGGAGCTGGACTCAGAGAAGTCCCGTCTGAAGGACAGGGTCCAGCGGTTGGAGGAGGAGCGAGCGGCGCTCCAGAGCAGGAGCCAGGCGCTGGGCGAACGGCACAGGGAGGAGGTGCTCTCTCTGGAGAAGGTGAGCAGTCAGGCTTAGCCTGGCGCCACCACCCTTAACCACACCACTAGTGAGGTTCTGGAAATGGACTGACTTTTTGCCAATAATTATTATTTCTTTTTACATTTTTTACATTTTTACATTTTAAGCATTTAGCAGACGCTCTTATCCAGAGCGACTTACAAGATGTGCATTAATACAAGGTAAGAACAATCATAGTTAGCGCACAAGATCAGTGCAGTAAAACAGCAATAGACATCATTGCAGGCGTCTGCGTATCATACCTGTAACACTGGGAAAGAAAAGGTTATTGTTTTTGTTTTTTTAAACAGTGTAGAACAAGTAAACAGTGGTGACGACAGATTGACTAGATGGACAGTGTTCAGTGGTAGTGGAGTCTGAAGAGGTGGGTTTTGAGTCTCTTGCGGAAGATTGGTAGTGATTCCGCAGTCCTGACCGATTGCGGGAGGTTGTTCCACCAACGAAGGACCAGGACAGAGAAGAGGCGAGACCGCGAGGAGCGGCTGCCAGGTGCCCGGAGGGATGGGGCAGTCAGTTTGCCAGCGGAGGCGGAGCGGAGGGGTCTGGGTGGGGTGTAGGGAGTGATGAGTGACTGGAGGTATGGGGGAGCAGTACCTCTGGCCACTTGAAAAGCAAGCACCAGTGACTTGAATCTGATGCGTGCTGCTATGGTGAGCCAGTGCAGAGAGGAGAGTAGAGGGGTGACGTGGGTGAACTTCGGCAGGTTGAACACCAGGCGAGCAGCAGCGTTCTGGACTAGTTGCAGTGGCTTGATGGCACAGGCCGGAAGGCCTGCCAGCAAGGAATTGCAGTAGTCCAGATGTGAGATCACCAGGGCCTGCACCAGGAGTTGAGTGGCCTCTTGGGAGAGGAACGGTCGGATCCTCCGGATGTTGTGGAGGGAGAAACGGCAGGTCCGAGTGATCGCTGCAATATGGCTCGAGAAGCACAGCTGGTTGTCCAGGGTTACCCCAAGACTCCTGGCAGACTGGGACGGAGACACTATGGAGCCTTCCACGGTGATTGACGCATCAATCATCGGGGAGCCCTTTGCTGGGAGGAAGAGCAGCTCTGTCTTCCCAGGTTCAGCTTCAGGTGGTGGGTGGACATCCATGCGGAGATGTCAGCCAGGCATGCAGAGAACCGTGCCGGGACCTGGGTATCAGATGGAGGGAAGGAGAGAACCAGTTGAGTGTCATCAGCATAACAGTGATAGGAAAAACCATGAGCAGAAATAACAGAGTCAAGTGACTTGGTGTACAGAGAAAATAGGACGGGGCCTAGCACCGAGCCCTGCGGGACTCCGGTAGAGAGGGTGTGGGGAGAGGAGAGGGATCCTCTCCCAGCCACCTGGTAGGACAGGTCAGCCAGGTAGGACTCAAACCATGTCAACGCAGATCCAGAGATTCCCATCTCGACGAGAGAGATGAGCAGGATCCGGTGGTCCACGGTGTCGAATTCCGCCGACAGGTCGAGGAGGAGGAGGACGGAGCTAAGGGATCGGGACTTAGCCCCTTGAAGAGCCTCAGTGACCGCAAGGAGAGCAGTCTCTGTGGAGTGGCCTGCTCTGAACCCAGATTGGTTGGGATCAAGCAGGTCATTCTGTAAGAGATGAGCAGACAGTTGATTATAGACAGCCCGCTCTAATGTTTTGGAAAGGAATGGGAGGAGAGAGACAGGTCGGTAGTTAGAGATGACAGCAGGATTCAGAGAGGGTTTTTTGAGGAGGGGGACAACATGAGCGCATTTGAGGGAGGAGGGCACAGAGCCAGAGGAAAGAGAGGAGTTAATGACATTGGAGACAAAGGGGAGGATGTCCATAGCAATGGACTGGAAGAGGGGGGAAGGAATGGGATCAAGAGGGCAGGTGGTGGGACGGTGGGAGAGAACAAGTTGAAGGATGTCTGAGTCAGGAAGGGGCGAGAAGGAGGACAGAGGGGTGGGAGGTTTAGGTAGATGGGAGAGGGAGAGGTTGGGGGGAAGGAGTTGCGAATGACATCAACCTTCTCGTGAAAGAAGGATGAGAAGTCATCGGCGGTTAGAGAGGAAAACGCAGAATAGAGTTTACGTGGGTTGGAAACAGAAGATTGAATCTTAGAAAGGAAAAATGCAGACTTAGCAGAGGTGAGGTTAGAGGAGAAGGAAGCCAGGAGTGTGTGGAAATCAGACAGAGCTACAGGGGATTTTGATTTTCTCCATTTCCTTTCTGCCGCTCGCAGTTTCAGTCGGTTAGCCAGGGGGCGGGGGGTCGGAGACGAGCAGGTTTAGCAGATAGAGGACAGAGTAAGTCAAAGGAGGAGGAGAGAGAGGAAAGTAGGGTGGATTATGCTTCCTCAGCAGGTAGCTGAGAGAAGGCATCAGTAGGGGGAAGGGAAGATAGGACAGTAGCTGACAGGGCAGCGGGGGAGAGAGAGCGGAGGTTGCGACGGACAGGGACAGTAGGAACAGGTGAAGATGGTTTAGGCACAGAGGGGAGGGGGAGGAAGAAAGACAGAAAGCAATGGTCAGACACATGTTGAGGCGATACCGTAATGTTGGGTGAGGCGCAGTTCCTGGTGAAGACCAGGTCCAGTTGGTTACCGGCCTTGTGGGTGGATGGGGATTCAGCCATGGTGAAGTCAAAGGACTGAAGCAGGGGGAGGAATGCAGAGGCCTGAGAGGTCTCCAGCGGCAGGTTGAAGTCCCCGAGGAGTAAGACGGGAGTGCCATCCTCAGGGAAGGCAGTGAGTAGGGCATCCATCTTGTCTAGGAAACTCCCCAGTGGACCTGGAGGGCGATAATGAACAATGATGTGCAGTTTACATGGAACAGTGATAGTGACAGCATGAAATTCAAAGGAGGAAGGTGAGAAGTGAGGAAGAGGAACAATACCAAATCTCCACACGGGGGAGATCAGTATACCTGTCCCTCCACCTCTACCTGAGGGTCGTGGAGTGTTGGAGAAGGTGTAGGCAGCGGAGAGAGCAAGCAGGGGTGGCCGTGTTCTGGGGAGTGATCCACGTCTCCGTGAGCGCCAGGAACTGCAGGGAGAGTAGTGAGGCCTGGGTCGAGATGAAATCGGCCTTCCGGACAGCGGACTGACAGTTCCATAGTCCACCTGCTACCACCACGTCAACACCGGGAGATCTAGGAGGGTGGATGAGGTTGGACAGATTGCGGGTGTGGGTAGAATCTCTCCTTCTAGGCAATCTAGAAGAGGAGACATGGACTGGGATAGGGAGGAAGCATGTAGTGTTAGATGCAGAGGAAGTAGAACAGGGAGATACAAAACTATGATACTTACCATGCGGCGAGCACTCCCTAGCTGGCCCCCCTTGGTGGACTCCTGCAGGTAGACTCCTCTGTCTTTGTCCACCGAGTCTTCGTTCGGTGAGGCTAGGAAGGTGAGGCTGCCGCAAAAAGCTGCCGCTATCCACAACTATGGTTGCTAATATAGCCGAGTGATGCTAGGCACTAAGTGGCGAGTGCCACCTGACAACAATAGAGACTAATTAACAACTGCTAGGTTCCTTCCGCTACTCGAGGAACGCTCAACTACAAACACGGGCTGATATAATAAAACCGATTGAAAACAGCTAAGTAGCAATCAGCTTTGAAATAAAACTACTAAGCAGCGATAGAATCTAATAACCGCTGGACATCAGCAACACAATAGCCTACTAGCTACGATAACAAAGTAGCGTTAAGTGCTACAGGTAACAAACGCAGAAGCTAAGCACCAAATCTAATGCCGAATAACTTTCACTTGCTAGCACGCGACGAGACAATTCTAACCGAGATACAATGCAATTTCTGTTTATTCTTTTATTCCCCATTTTTCTCCCTATTTTTTGTTGCCAATTATCCCCACCCTCGTATAAGAGGTCAACACCCTCTGAGCCAACACACACCAGTCACCGTAACACACAGGACCACTCATATATGCAGCAATCTTGTATCGGCTTCCCTCCCCCCTCCATGGGGCGGACAGCCAATTGCCGCCCCCTCGTGGCACTCCCGGCCAGGGCCGAACTGGCGCGACCTGGAAACGAACCCCGGTCACAGTTGGCAGTGTCGATCATTGCGCCAATAATAAAGTATGAATAATAATCTGACAACGTTGCGCAATGGGATTGTTTTGGCTTGGGAAAATCATAGAGCCCGTATCAATTCAGCTCTTTTTGGAATCCGTTTTGTTGCCCATAATATACGTTATGTTGCATTTTCTACTGAGACCGATTGGACGGCTCTGTCGGGCTACATTTAGGCTAACGTTAATCAATTTGCATTAGAATCCATAACGTTAATGAACATGAAAGTGGTTGGGCGTATCATATTGAACAAATCGTACCGATTCATTGCTAGTGAATGGTCTCCATGGAAAAAAACACACTTTTTTCCAACCACTTTTGGGGCTAATATTGCCATTCACACATGGCTTCAATGAGAGTAATAAAAACACCTCTCCAGACCCAGAAGGTACTTAGCTATGCTAACATAACATAGGTCTGGCTCTCAGAATGTAGTTAGCTATGCTAACATAATACAGGCCTGGCTCTCAGAAGGTACTTAGCTATGCTAACTTAACACGGGCCTGGCTCTCAGAAAGTACTTAGCTATGCTAACATAACATGTGCCTGGCTCTCAGTGGGTGCTTAGCAATGCTAACACAACACGGGCCTGGCTCTCAGTGTACTTAGCTATGCTAACATAACACGGATCTAGCTCTCAGAAGGTACCTAGCTATGCTAACATAACATAGGTCTGGCTCACAGTGTACTTAGCTATGTTAGCTATGTTAATGCAACACGGGCCTGGGTCTCGGAAGGTACTTAGCTATGCTAACATAACTTGGGCCTGGCTCTTAGAAGGTACTTACCTATGCGAACATAACACAGGTCTGGCTCTCAGAAGGTACTTAGCTATGCTAACATAACATGTGCCTGGCTCTCAGTGGGTGCTTAGCAATGCTAACACAACACGGGCCTGGCTCTCAGTGTACTTAGCTATGCTAACATAACACGGATCTAGCTCTCAGAAGGTACCTAGCTATGCTAACATAACATAGGTCTGGCTCACAGTGTACTTAGCTATGTTAGCTATGTTAATGCAACACGGGCCTGGGTCTCGGAAGGTACTTAGCTATGCTAACATAACTCGGGTCTGGCTCCCAGGGTACAGTCAGTTCCCTATTACTCGGAATTGGAATTGAACAATTGCATTCTCCGTTTCACATTTTAAGCAATTTTAAGCAAATTGATTGCCAAAAAGCGGAAAGAGAAGGACTGTAAAAATAAAAAAGCTTAATACAATGCATTTTTTAAAACCAACCAAGTTTTAGTCTCATGAGTAGATATTTCCGCCCCCATGTAGGTGACTTTAATTAAGTGACTTTAATTGAACAGTCTGCTCATGGTTGCCAGTGTCAAACAGCCCATGAATGGGTGTAGGGTGTGTCACATTCAAAGGGACCGTGACCAGAGAATTAGTGGTAGTTGGAGGAGTTCATTTTCTCTGTCTCCATTTTGCTCCCTTGGTGTATACAGGTGCCACTCACAGGTGGGGCAACTTGACACAATTAACTAGGTTAACTACAATAAAGGGGAAACTAAAAAGACAGTTAACACAAAGAGTCTGTTCTTAGCCATCATTCATTATTAATCAGTCAGCTGTCGGCTGCTTCGCGGTGTCAGGCTTGGTCCGGTGTGGCTCAGGCACAACTTCTCCCCGGGGCAGGGCAGGTCTACGGCTTGCTTCCTGGAGGGAGAGAGAGAGAGAGGGAGAGAGTGATTGAGTGAGTTAGCGGAGGGGAGCCGCGACCGACGCAGCCATAAGGATCCTCCTCTCGACTGTCTCAATCTCCGCTTGTTAGGCAGCCATCTATTCATGGTGAGTGTCTGCAGCTGGGCCTTAATAAACCAGGAGCAGCTGTCCCTCGAATCAGTCTATGCAGTTCAAGTTGTCCCGTTCGCTGCCTGTATTTGCAGGCAGCCTGACGGAAGCTGCAAGATTTCCCCGCGGTCGACACGCCGGCCTTCCACACAGCCAAAGGAGAGAGTTAGCACACTAGTCACTAACGCCACTTACGGGCACCCGTCAGAGCTTCACTGCTACACAGTCCCATGAGCACATGCTGCACAAGTCAAACATAAATATACTTGTAGAAAATAAATAACTAGGACAAGTAACTTTTAGGAAGGACAAGTATCTTTTCTAAGATACTTTCCCTTTGACAAGTTTGACTTTTACCCTAATCTGGGCCCCTGTGGCAGATCCGACCCGATCAACACAATCGTCCATTCTCAGCAATGGATAACTATGTCTGACTTTTGTGCTGTTGTTTTGCATGGTGTCCCCTCCACCCAACCAACACCTCATAACTCATAATAATAACCCATCTACAGTAATATTTTATTAAAGCTGTTTTAAGCCAATGTTGGAAGGTTTCAGCAATCAGGTGTCCACACTTTCAGCAATTGGGACCATACAGATTTCACCTGTCAGTCTATTATTGAATAAATAAAAAATTTTACCCACTTTCTAAATGAATCATTTGCCATATATCCCATTACAAAGCATTAGTTGTCTGAGAACGGCTCTCACTGTTTAAAGGTCTTTTGATGTGAATATGGGACATTTATTCTTCATGGCATTCATAGCTATTTCTCACATGATGTGACCTTAAGAGGGTAAATCATTCCTTTTGTGTTTTAAGTGTTTTAAGAACTATTAGTTAAGAACACTTAACAGCTGTTACAAATGAGGGGTACAAAGACAGCTCTGTTCTCAACTATGAAGTACGAAGGTCTGATGTCTTATTTTTTTAATGTGATTGGCTGATTGGACTGTCCTCCAGACCCTTCGAGAAGAGAAGCAGACCCACAGCAGGGAAATGGTGAGCGTACGCACCAGGTACGAGGAGGAAACGGCAAGTCTGAAAGAGGACCAAGCCCGTACGCTAGAGGAGCTCTCCGAAAAACACCGGACCATGCTGGAGACCACACAGAGCACTGCCGAGAGGGAAACACGTCTGCTGCTGGCTGTGAGTGTATATACATAAAATCACACACACACACACACACACATATATACACACACTCACACACACACATATACACATATACACACACACACACACACACACACTCACACATACACACTCACTCATACACACACATATATACACACACACTCACACACATGGACACACACATGGACACTCACTCATACACACACACACACACACACACACATACACACTCACTCACACGCACTCACTCACACACATACATACACTCACATACACACACACATACACACACACACACACACACACACATACACACTAACTTACACATACCCATACACACTCACTCATACACACACACACACACACACACTCACACATACACACTAACTTACACATACCCATACACACACATACTCACACACACACACACACACTCACATACTCTCACACATACACACACACACATACTCACACAGACACACACACACGCTCACTCACACACACACACACACACACACACACACACAAAATATGTGCCATCTCTCCTGGCACTGCCAGTTGGTGTCATCCCACAGGCTGTGTGTGCCAGGAGATTCTGGCTAATGGCCTCATTAACCACGACAAGGGAAACTCATTTCTCCATTTCCCTCCAACCCAGCAGGAGCATGGACCTGTGATCCGTTGGACGAGGTGTTGGGTGTCACTGACAAGCACCTCTGCTATTGATTTTGTGCCCTGCTACGAAACAACCTGCCCCATCATGATATTTAACAAGGCTTTCCTCTGCTGACACAACACCACTCGCAAAGTTATGACTGAGCTGCCCGTTTCAATATCCTCAACCAATAACATATTAAATTAATCGCTCAGTGACACAAAAGAGCATGTCAGAGAGGGAGCCAGCAACCAGGAAGCAATCAGTGATGATTTTTCTCTCAACAATAATTGTTGATGCAATAATATTTCATTATGACAGCATCTTGTATTGAAGGAATGTACCCTCAGCAAAGTAGCTCAGTTTAATTAACGAAAGCTGTTGCACAAGTCTTTATGTCTGCAGCTAGCTGCAATGCAGTAGATATGCAGAGCTGGATACACAGAGAGTTGAAGCATTTGGTTGAGGAAGATTGGTTGGCTTTCTTTTCATTCATTAAGACTCCACTGAAAAATGTTCATTTGATTTGTGTTGTATAGTCGAATCAACCAGTTCAGACCCAGGAAACCCGGTGAGATTAAATAACTGTAATAAGCTGCTTTGATTGATCAATTAAGTGCTGAGTAACAAGGAAAACCAGTGGACCCTGCGGCCCTCCAGGACCAGGGTTAGGGGCCCCAGCAGACCCTGATCTACCCTGCCACCAGTAGGGGCAGCGCTGAGAGGGGGCTTGCTGGTGCTATAGCACCATCACCATCAGAAATTGCAATAGCACCACCAAGAAATTACCTGAAGCCCCACGATCGCACCGGCAAGAAGAAATCTCTGGTGCCGCCCCTGGCCACCAGTGATTAGCAGGTCTCTACAGCGAATCACCAAAAACAACAAGAAAATACTTACGGAGCAAATAGAAATAGTTATTGTCCATTAATCATGTAAGGGACTCTTACATTCACTTTCAGCTCCGAGGATTACAATATGAAAACAATAATACACCATTACTGTCAGTGTGTATTGTAGGTACAGCACAACAAACAAGGCATAAATACAACTTAGAATATTCCTGTTCCTGCTGACATCAATCTCACGGTTCCATCAGTCACCAAGGTAAACCTCCACTCCAACAGGTAATACTGCAGGGAGGAGACGGGCCATGCTCCACTGCGACATAGTGGGTTTAGCTGTGGTGGAGTTTTCAGCTCAGGTAGACGATGGGATGTTCCTCTGACCCAAGACCTGGGACAGGGCTGCCCCTAGCTCATCTCCGATGCAGGTGTGGAGAAGCGGGCATTTTTAAGCTCTTGGAAGGCGGATTCCTCTCGTGGACCCCAGGCGATCCGTTCCAGCTGCCCCTTCTGGGTTAGGTCTGAGAGAGGCGCAGCCGTAGAGAAGTTGGAGCCAGGCCCAGGAAGACGTGTACCTGTCTTGGTGCTGGGTTGGGGCCAGACCGATGATGCAGCCCAGGCACTGAGCCCGACTCTGGCCATTGTAGTAATCCACAGGGTTGGCAGTGACACCGGCTTGGCAGACGGCTTTGAGAACCTGCCGAACATGATCCAGGTGTTCCTCCCAAACAGCTGAGTGGATAACCACGTTGTCCAGGTAGGTGGCAGCGGACCACTGCGCCGGCTGGAATACTACGTCCATCAGGCTATGGGACACACTGGGAGGCCCATGCAACCCCAATGGAAGGATCTGGACCGGGCCCGGGGGTGTCCAGAAGGCTGTCTTCTGTTGGGCAACCTGGGCGAGGGGCACCTGCCTATAACCTTAAGTGAGGTCAAGTGTAGTAGTAGAGCGGGACTCACCCAGCCGCTCCATCAGCTCCTCCACTTGGGGCATGTGGTAGGTGTCGAAGCTTGAAACCGCATTCACCCGCCTGAAGGCATAAAAAACCGCAGGGAACCATTGGGTTTGGGCACCATGACGATAGGACTGGACCAGGGGCTGCAGGCCTCCTCGATGGATCCCACGGCCTTCATCCCTATGACCTCCTCCATGACAGCTCCTCGCCATGACGAGAGGGATGTACGTAGGGACGCACGCTCACCAGCATGCCAGCCAGGGTTTTAATGTCGTACTCGGTTACATTGGTGCGTCTTGGAGAAGACATTGTGATGCCAAGCCATGAGCTCCTTTTCCTGCTGGGCTTGTCTGTGACTGATCAGCAGTCCTTCAATTCCGTTCATTTGATTGGCTCTTGTTGCTTTAACTATGCAACGCAGCACCCATAGCCACTTTCAGGGTTGAAGTGTCATGCTACATGTGCTGTTAAATATGAGAAGCTTTTTAAATATGCACATTTATGGTAAAAAGTTATGAACATTTCTAAACTAAATGCTGAATCATTTAGATGTGCTCATTCAGACAACAGTTTTACTTTGTGTCTTTGCTGCCAAGTCTAATTGGTTCCTTGCTAATTGCACTTGAGGTGGCATAACTGTTGAAAATTGATTGAAAGTTTTCAGTCAACATAAATGTATTAATTTAACCCTGAATAATGCACAATATCAAAATGATTAGATGGGAGATAACAGTACCTGTAGGAGTTTACGAGTCCGTTACGCACTGAATCGGTAACGTCTGGTTGTGTTGCACTTAAAAGTCTATTTCAAGCAGGAGCGCAGTGTCAATCATGAAAGGCAGAGTTAGATGATGAGGCTGGATACTTCTGAAAGGCCCAGATTGCTTTGAACCCCCTGGAGACCTTATTATTTCTCCCTCCTAGAACAGTGAACTCGCGAATATCAGGGAGATAAGCAAGGTGCAATGTGACGTCTGTGCTCCTATGAGCCGGTCACAAGGCCGCACAGACATCTTCTTGAGGGAACTTGCAGTAAAGGACATTGAAAATTCACTGACATGACCAAAATAGCATTTACTGTTGTTATTGAAAGTCCATTTGCTTTTGCTTTGCATTCTGGACATTAAAGCCTGTGGGGCTCTTTTACCTTACTCTCAGATTTTTTCCTAAGTTTGAATCCCACACAATTCTGAATACACTACAGTGCATGTCCAATATTGTGCACAGACTGAAATATCAGTAATTGATGGATTCTATAAATGTATCTGTCCTTCCCCCAGTATGGGTTAGTTGTACTCATCATTGCATCAGTGTGCTTCACTCACTTTATGCCAGAATTGTGTGCACAACGCAATCAAATGAATTTGCCCTGGGTTTGTACATTTTCTGATCACATATGTCTCGCATATTTTCTTGCCAAATAGATGCATTCTGTGACTACACTAAATTTATTCAAAGATAAATTTCACTGCCTGAGGCAAAATATCATACAACAGATTGCATAATTGCTGTTGGGAAATCAATTCTTATGCACACAGTTATGGAGTGATTAGTGCCACCCCAAATTGAATTTGAATTACATCATATTGAATTTGTACAGCTTGAATTGAATAATTGTATGCAAAAATTTGATCTGTATTTCACAATATGAGGTTGGAACTAATGGTTTGTAATTTAATTGAATGATTATTACATTCAAGTTTTAAATATTCAATTTAAATGCACTTGACAAAATTCAGATTTCAAGTTAATTGGAAGTTACATTCAAATTCTAAAAACATTCAAATTCAGTTCATCAAAAAAATCTGTTTTCTGAGACACTTCCAGGCACTGACCAAGAAAAAGTAGAAGATCATGGATTTAATCAAACTCCCATCCAAATGTAATATTTAATAGTCATAATCATTAATCATTAGCAATAATCATTCAATTAAATTACAAACCATTAGTTGAAACTTCATATTGCGAAATACAGATTACATTTTTGCATAAAATTATAAAATTTTGCCTCCCGCATGGTCCAGTGGTTACAACGTCCGACGCTGGCCACGGAGACCGGGGTTCAATTCCCCGTCTTGCTAGAGTCGGCTCTGGCCGGGAGTGCCACCAGGGGCGGCGATTGACTGTCTGCCCCAGGGAGGGGGGAGGGAAGCCGACATGACGTTCACTGCGCATAAGAGTGGCCCTGTAGAACCGGGTTACGGTCGACGGCTTGGCGAGTGCCGTCTCGGAAGAGGCGTTAAATCGCCTTCGTCACTACTGGTCGCAGGACTACGGCAGCGAACTCACATTACTAGATGGGGATTGACATAAAAATAGCGGGTCTAATTGGCTCCAAAATTGGGGGAGAAAATGGGATAAAATCTGAAACTAAATATATTTAATTCAAGCCTTACAAATTCAATACAATGTAATTCAAATTCAATTTGTGGTGGCACTAATATCGCACGGTTTCAGGGATATCTTCATCTACTAACAGCATTTTGGCGAAACATTCTGTAACTAAGGGTTCCTTTTTTACCGGGTTGGTCTAATATGATATTTGGGGCTTCTGAGCCAATCAAAGGCTTGTGTGAAATAAATTCCAACTTGTTTATTGCATGCACCACTGGTTTATATCTAAACAGGAGAAGGAGCAGCATTTTGATAAAGAACGATTCTCATTGGAGGAGCAGAAGACCCGCCTCCGACAACAACTGGAAACCCTAGGGCAGGAACTTACTGCCAAGCTCAACACAGCCAATCAGGAGGTAACACGAACCCCACCCACTGTTGCAGTCATCATTGGATGGCCAACGATAGACCTGGAGAACCGCAGGGTCTGCTAGTTTTTGTTTTCATATTAAAGCAGCACCCAAGAAACCAAGCGAGGTGAGTTATCTGTGTAAACAAACTGCTTTAATTGATCAATCAAGCACTGAGTAGCAACGAAAAGCAGCACGCCCTGCGGCTCTCCAGGACCACAGTTGGCCACCCCTGGTCTAGAAGTGGGACCATAAATCCAGGTCCTGCTTGTTGCCCAGGCCATTCACCTGTATGTGTTGTCCCACTCGCCCTCAGGTAACCCGTCTACAGGAGAGGGTGCAGCAAGGTGAGCTGGGCCTCTCCTCCGCCCAGGGCCATATTGCCAATCTGAAGGAGGCCCAGGAGAAGCTACTGACCGAGCTAAACGCTACCAGGGCCCGGCTGAGGGAAACCAGCAACCTCCTCACAGCCCTGCAGGTAGGACCAGCAACCTCCTCACAGCCCTGCAGGTAGGAACAGGAACCTCCTCACAGCCCTGCAGGTAGGAACAGCAACCTAGCTTAAATTCTCAGCTAGGTTTTACCTAAAGTGTATCAGTAAGTATACCCCCATATAAATGTATGGCATCTGCAAATAAAAGTATATATACACAGTGCCCCTTTAAAGTCTACACCCTGTCTCAATTTACAGCCTGAAATTAAAACATGAAATCAGACTTTTCCACCTTTATTTACACATTTAGCCAACAACTTCCAAGTGAAAAAATGTTGTTCTAAAAATTTCAGAACAGTAATTAAACGTTTAAAAATGCTTTTACAATACATACTTTTTATTGTATTGATAAATAGTTAAAGTTAAAAAATTCTTTTTGTGTATGGCACTAACATAACATGACGTAGGCTTACAAAGCAAGGGTAACTCATATTAATGTGAAAAATGTATATGAATAGTCTATTCACCCTAATCTTTAATGCCATGAGGTTTTCTTGGAACAGTATTGTGTTTGGAAATACCTTACAAATATATATTTTTTCATTAAAATGTTTTATCTTTGACCTGCTGTATGTGGTCATACCGTATATACCGTATAGCAGTAGAATGTATGGCACAAGGGGTAGCTCAGAGACTTCTGATACAACATTTTATATTTAACATTTTAGGCATTTAGCACACACTCTTATCCAGAGCGACTTACAAAATGTCCATTAATACATGGTAAGATTAATCATAGTCCACACTGGAGATCAGTGTCATGATACAGTAATAGACAATCGTTGGCAGCTACAAACTGTACCTGTAACACAAGGAGGGAAAATTTACTTTTTTGGGGGGGGGCAGTCATCAACATAGATACATATTACAATTCAGTATTGAACATGAAAGCAGTGGTGATGACAATTAGTGGTAATGGAGTCTGAAGAGGTGGGTTTTGAGTCTCTTGCGGAAGATGGCCAGTGATTCTGTGATCCTGACCGAGTGCGGAAGATCGTTCCACCACTGGGGGGTCAGGACAGAGATTCATACAACTGCGATGCAAAAACCTGGAGCTTGTGTTGGATTACCAAGAACAAATTGTAAAAAATTTAAGGTACTGAAAAATAGGATTCAACGGGTTACGCAAATAACAGGTTAGAGCAAAGTCAACAAGTTGAAAAATGTTATGCAAATAAAAATTGTTACATTTTTACTCATCTAGTTCATCAGGGAATGCAGGAACTTAGTTGCAGTTTGCATTTGTACTAAAATGACAACAAAAGGCAAATAAAAAGAAATAAATATTAGCATAAGTTAATATGGCCAGGGGAGGGGAAAAAACTGAAAAAAACCCATCCACTGTTATTGGTATCAGCCCAGAATTTCATATCGTTCCACCCCTAATATAACAACCATAGGGACCAAATTATGTTTACAGTTCATACATGACTGTGCGGTTAATGCGGTTTTATAGAGGGACATAGAGATGGCACCAGTTTGTCAGCAGTTAGAATGTAGGGTTTCCACTTTGCTTTCTTTGTATCCCTCTTCAGATCCTGGCCCTAAATATGTCCCCATCACTGTCACACAGGGACAAATGGAGACGCAGAGACAGGAGCAGGAGGCCCAGCTCATCGCTGTCAAAGCTGAGGAGAAGCTGAAAATGGACAAGACTGCCTTGGAGTTGGAGCTCAAGTGGACCGAAACCCTAAGGTGCGGTTCACTTAGTCAAAGCTATCGGTCTGTGTTACGTAGCTAGCAAGCTGCAAATACATTGTTGGCTCACCAAAATATCTTCTCCGATACAGATTTATGACCACACTTCACTCAGTTGTCTAAATATCTCCAGTACTGCCTAGCTAGCTCCCTGACTACATTAGCTAACTGCAACCATAGTACGCTCACATTAAATACACCCGTCTGTGAGAAGTCCCACAGTTGCTTATTGCATGTCCAAACAAGCTCATCATGAAGATCAAAGAGCATTAAACACAAATCCAAGGAAAGTTTCTTCAAAAGCGCCAATCAGGGGAAAGATGTAACAAGATTTCAAAGATGTTAAATCCATCGGTCACACGCCACGTGACAATATCTGGACTGGAGCAGAGCAGCCGATGGTAAGATGTGGCAGAGTGGGGTTTGCCGGTCTACGGACCAGGGGCTGTATTCACAAAGCATTTTAAGGGTAAAAGTTGGTCGTAACTCTGCAATTTAGGAGCAACTCCGAAAAATAATGGGCGTGTCACTCATAAATGTAGGACTCCTACATTTTTGGGATAAGAGTATTTCACAAAGGGTTTGAGAGCTAAAAACAGCTCCTAAGTCTAGGAGAAGTTAGAAGCAGTCAAGAGGACTTCTAAGTCGCTAAAGACTTACTTACAGCGATCCGAAAATCTGCTGCTGCCGGCAATCGTTGTCGCAATCGCGTCAACACTGGAGATATTGAATGATACAGAGCACATAAAAAGGTACCGCCTCAATCACGAGGGTATTATATATATAATATTATATATATTATATATAGATACCCGCTGATTGTTTACGAGATGCAGACATGTAACCAATTGACTAGTCAGTATTCTTGGTTTCATGTTAAATCAGTGACACGTAGCCTACATTTGTATTTTAGAATCTTTATTAGAATATAGTAGGGGTGCATCGGATCATTTTTCGGATCAGCAAAACAAATAACGGGGGCCAAAGGCGCGTTTCCACCAAAAATTACCAGGAACTATTCTCAAGGAATTGAATGAATGATAATTTCAGTTTTTTCAATTTAAGTTATTTCACTAAATCTTTATTCGAAAATTTCACAAAATACATTTTTAGATTCAGTATGCCTTAGGCGATTTAACTAGGGTGGTTTTATGCCTGAATTAATTTAATAAAAAATTAAAAGATCGCTAATGTTTCAATTTTATTTAATTCGGTCGCGTTTCTAAAAACCTGCCTCCCAGAAAGGCATTTAGTATGAAAAACAAAGCAAACCAAAACATACATGGTTGTCTATCTCTTCACTGTAACTCTGCATCGAGATTTAGGGAATTGTTACTTTAAAACGTAACAGCGGCAGAAAAACTGTATTTCTCTATGACGGTTCAATTTAGCTAATAATCCGCGGATCATATGCATGCCGAACCGTGGGGGTTGATCCGTACGGATCTCGGATCAACTGCGATCCATTACACCACTAGAATATAACAGGAACAGGTAGGCCTACATACACTTTTACAGTAGCATATAATTTATTTATGGGAGGAGCTCGGTGAGGCCATGGAGAACGACTTCCGAACGGCTTCGAGGAGGTTCTGGACCACCATCCGGCGTCTCAGGATGGGGAAGCAGTGCACTGTCAACGCTGTATACAGTGGGGATGGGGCGCTGCTGACCTCGACTCGGGACGTTGTGGGTCGGTGGAGGGAATACTTCGAAGACCTCCTCAATCCCACCGACACGCCTTCCAGCGAGGAAGCAGGGTCTGGGGACTCGGGCGTGGGCTCTCCTATCTCTGGGGCTGAGGTCGCCACGGTGGTTAAAAAGCTCCGTGGTGGCAGGGCCTCGGGGGTGGATGAGATCCGCCCGGAGTCCCTCAAGGCTCTGGATGTTGTGGGGCTGTCTTGGTTGACACGACTCTGCAGCATCGCGTGGACATCGGGGGCAGTGCCTCTGGACTGGCAGACCGGGGTGGTGGTCCCCCTCTTCAAGAAAGAGGACCGGAGGGTGTGTTCCAACTACAGGGGGATCACACTCCTCAGCCTCCCTGGTAAGGTCTATTCAGGGGTTCTGGAGAGGAGGGTCCGTCGGATGGTTGAACCTCGGATTCAGGAGGAGCAATGTGGTTTTCGTCCTGGTCGCGGAACTGTGGACCAGCTCTACACCCTCCGCGGGGTCCTGGAGGGTGCATGGGAGTTTGCCCAACCAGTCTACACATGTTTTGTGGACTTGGAGAAGGCTTTTGACCGTGTCCCTCAGGGAGTCTTGTGGGGGGTGCTCCGGGAGTATGGGGTACCGGACCCCTTGATACGGGCCATTCGGTCCCTGTACGACCGGTGCCAGAGCTTGGTCCGCATGGCTGGCAGTAAGTCGGACTTGTTCCCGGTGAGGGTTGGACTCCGCCAGGGCTGCCCTTTGTCACCGGTTCTGTTCATAACTTTTATGGACAGAATATCTAGGCGCAGCCGGGGCGTTGAGGGGGTCCGGTTCGGTGGCCTGAGGATTGGGTCACTGCTCTTTGCAGATGATGTGGTCCTGTTGGCTTCATCGGGCCGTGACCTCCAGCTCTCGCTGGAGCGGTTCGCAGCCGAGTGTGAAGCGGCTGGTATGAGAATCAGCACCTCCAAATCCGAGACCATGGTTCTCAGCCGGAAAAAGGTGGAGTGCACTCTCCGGGTCGGGGAGGAGATCCTGCCCCAAGTGGAGGAGTTTAAATACCTCGGGGTCTTGTTCACGAGTGAGGGAAGGATGGAGCGGGAGATCGACAGGCGGATTGGTGCGGCGTCGGCAGTGATGCAGACGCTGCATCGGTCTGTCGTGGTAAAGAGGGAGCTGAGCCTAAAGGCAAAGCTCTCGATTTACCGGTCGATCTATGTTCCTACCCTCACCTATGGTCACGAGTTGTGGGTAGTGACCGAAAGAACGAGATCGCGAATACAAGTGGCTGAAATGAGTTTCCTCCGCAGGGTGTCTGGGCTCTCCCTTAGAGATAGGGTGAGGAGCTCGGTCATCCGGGAGGGGCTCAGAGTACAGCCGCTGCTCCTCCGCGTCGAGAGGAGCCAGATGAGGTGGCTCGGGCATCTGGTTAGGATGCCTCCTGGACGCCTCCCGGGTGAGGTGTTCCGGGCACGTCCCACCGGGAGGAGGCCCCGGGGAAGACCCAGGACACGCTGGAGAGACTATGTCTCTCGGCTGGCCTGGGAACGCCTCGGGATTCCCCGGAAGAGCTGGACGAAGTGGCCGGGGAGAGGGAAGTCTGGGTCTCCCTGCTTAGGACGCTGCCCCCGCGACCCGACCCGGAGAAGCGGTAGAAAATGGATGGATGGATGGATAATTTATTTGCTAGGTTGAAATCGCGGGCAGAGACCAATCCCCTATATCAGCCAATCGCTGTGGGCATTCTGAGTAAGCTCGTTCATGAGAAACAACGTCATCCTTAGCAACGACGTCAACCCCGCCCTCACTCTTAGCTTGAAAATTCTAGGAATTCCTTAGTATGAGTTTGTCTTTGCAGCTTTGTGAATAGGTTTTAAGGTGGGACTCCTAACTAAAAGGTTTTAGTGCGATTTAGAAGTACTCCTAGTGGTAAGATAAAATTCTTTGTGAATACGGCCCCAGATCTTTATTTTTTTCCACCTCTCCCCCAGACCCAGGAGAGAGAAACAGCAGTTCGTTAAATAAAACGAACACAAAACACAACACAAGTCTTCACCCTACTCGCCACGAAGCTTTCGGGCAAAAACAATGAACTAAACTAACTAAAATAAACAACTACACAGAAGCCCGCCTCCTCTGAGGGGGGAATCCCCTTCCGGGGAACACACAAGTCAGTGGCTTTCCACACCGCCTTCATACACCCACATTTAATACGCATCAACACTTACCGGGACAGGGTAGAACTCTACACACTGTCCCGACACACACTTCAAGACACCGTGCCTCTTCAGTCCAGTTCCACTATAACCTCCAGGCGCACACATATTCAGTGACTTCGAATGCTTCCCAAACCCATGCAGAGACACTCAAACTTTTCAGTCCAAGTTCTCTTTTGACCCAAACACAGAGACCCTCACCACTCATCACAGTGAGTTCTCTGACAACTAGCCCCAAGACACTCCACTCTTTCAGTGACAGTTCTCGGGCCGTTGTCCAGAAACACTCCACTGCCCTAGTGCGAGTCTTCTGCCAATCACACCGAGGGACAGAGGCGGACACTGTTCCAGTGCGCCCTCTCCCCCTTTCCCACACACACAGGAAGCACTACTCAACAAACGCACACAGAACGCACACAGAACTCAACATAAACTCCACACAGTCTCCGCCTCCCAGAAACTTGGATTACAGACACGCGCCACCATGCCTGACAGAGTCACATCAAACACCAACACTCACAAACGACACGCCCACATGAACGACAAGACAACTTGACAATACAGAAATCATATGGAAACGACACTATGTCGACACAAAACAAGTACATTCTAAGACAACACTACACTACAGGAATACATACAAAACCAACAAGTCTAAAATAAGTCAAGACAAAAACCATGCAAATTCTCATTACATTTAAAAAATAAAAAAACCAGGGTCAATAAATCACACAGTAAAGAGCTCAAACAATCCACGCACAATGAGCCACGACATGACTAAAACAAAAAAACACGTAACATTTATTCACAATTTATTCTTACTAAAAAGAAAAGGAGCTGTGACTGGAGCAGGGGCAGGGGCAGGAGCAGGAGCAGAAATGGGAGCAGGAGCAGGAGCAGGAACCAGCAAGGGTCGTGAGGCAGGGATGGGTGCCGATGCCTGATTGGGCGCGGGAGCCGATGCAGGAGCAGAACCAGGAACTGGAGTAGGTGTGGTGGTGATGGGGGAGGAGGGGAGAACGGTCATCGGGACTGGCGCTGAGGCCGATGGCTGGCCCTTAGCAGCAGTTGTGCCTGGAGCGGAGACCCGAGCAGCTGGTGGTAACTGCCCGAGCCCTGGAGCCTTCCTGGGAGCGCCCTCTGCCCCTGGTTTTCCACCCGGGGCTGACACTAGCGATGCCACCCCCGGGCCACCAGAGGGCACTGCACTCCCAGGAGACACCAGGTGGCCGACCGCATGGTCGTTAGAGGCCTACCCTTCCGCAAACAATTTGGCGAATGTTTCTCTGCTCAAAGGACAGGCCCAAAACAAATGCCCCTCCTCACAGACTGCAGGTCTTAGGGGCCATGCAATCCCAGCTGGCATGGTCAGCCGATGCACAGTATCGGCATTTGGTCAGGTCGGCCTGGCACACCTCTTGTGTGCCCGACACGACTGCACCTGCTGTAGTACAAAGGCTGACCCGGGAAATACAAGTAGCCCCTGTCAGCCCCAATAGCAAATCTCCCAGGGGGGTAAGCAAGGCCTGACCCTGACGAGTTTCGCTTGAAGTGGACGCGATAACGCCGCTTCCCATTCCAAAACCCGTGCTTATTGAGGAGCTTCACCCCGTCCTCCATCTCCAAACAAAACTTAAAAAAAATAATCACATCCTCCTCCCAAACAAAAGGATTTGTGTACAATAAGTGGCCTCTACCCCTGTGCCTTGAGGAGCTCCACACGCACTCCCTCCTGCACAGGTGTGTCCCGGTGCGCAGTGTAAAAATCAAAAACTTGCAAAGATTCAGCTTCTGTGAAAAACCTTAAATCAAAAAAGCCCCGTGCCGAAAAATCTTGCATGCAATACACCCGCTTGGGATTAATGTGAAAATACTCCTTCAAAACTTTATAAAAATAAAGTGAACCTCTTCCTTACCTCCATGTCTGCTCCTGCATCGAACCTTAACGTATTCTTCATCCGCGCCCGATAGGCCGGCAACCCACCATCCTGGGATGCGGTAGTCATCTCTTTCCGCTTTTGATCATAGCCCAAAGAACGAGAAGCAATCCTCGAGAGGCTGGCAATACGCACGCACGCTGGCAGCACGCACGCTGGCAATACACACGCACGCACGCACACATTAATGACATGACAAAGACTAACTGATCCCCCCACTCGCCCCACCTGCTCTTAAATAGGCTTACTTTCTGCCTGGCTCAGGGGGGACTCGTGAGGCAATCACCATCTATCATTCACTCACCCAATCACAATTACTCAACACGAAACAATTCACATTCTCACACACAAACCCAATCAGTCATGTGAATTCCACACCAATTAACTGATTGAATAATAAATAATTAGAACTAGAATTCTGGGCACCTGCCAGCCAACTGCGAGATTGCTAAACCTGGCCCCGGAAAGTACAACTGTTCCAAAGATCCTCCACAGCAACACCACGGTAAAAGAGAGGCAACCCTGCAACTCCCCTGCCGCAGAGACTGACACTCTCCACACCATCATAAAGAAAAGGAGAGAATATGGCACAACTGTAAATTTGCTTAGAACAGGCCATTCTGCTAAACTGAGCATCCGTGCGAGAAGGGCACTCGTTAGGGAGGCCGCCAAGAGCCCTATGGCAACTCTGATGGAGTTACAGTCTTCCATGGCAGAGATCGGAGTAACTGTCCATGGGACAACAATAGCCCAGGCGCTTCACAAATCTGTGCTTTTTGGGAGAGTGGCAAAACGAACCATTGTTAAAGAAAACTCACATTAAATCACACCTAGATTTAGCCAGAATGCATCATCCCCAGAACACTATCCCTACCATGAAACATGGTGGTGGGAGCCTATTGCTATGGGGATGCTTCTCTGCTTCGGCGACTGGAAAACTTGTAAAAATAGAGGGCAAAATGTATGGGACACGATATAGACAATTCCTGGAGGAAAACCTGCTGCAGTCTGCAAGAGACCTGGGACTTGGGATAAGATTTATATTCCAGCAGGACAATGATCCAAAGCATGCAGCAAAAGCCACACAAAAAAACAATGTCCTGGAGTGGCCCAGTCAAAGCCCAGACCGTAATTCCATTCAAAATCTGTGGAAAGATTTGAGGATTGCTGTTTACCAACCTGATGGAGCTTGTGCAATTTTCTAAAGAAGAATGGGCAAAAATTTCCAGATGTGCAAAGCTGGTAGAGACTCAAATAGACTCATTGCTGTAATTTCAGCTAAAGGTGCTTCTACAAAGTATCAAGTCAAAGGGGTTGAATATTTATGTAATCAATTATTGTCTGTTTTTTATTTGTAATTAATGAACAAAGTACTTTGTGTTGATCAGTGGCAAGAAATCCCAAGTAAATCCATTTTTATTTCATGAAGTAAGAAAATAAAATGGTAAAAATGGCAAAGGGGATGAATACTTTTTATACCCACTGTGTGTGTGTGCTCAAAGAATGTGGGTGTTATCGGAAAGACCGCCTTTCCATTCACTGAGGAATGTGGAATTTGTGAAATGTGGTCATGTTTTGTATTATGCACCAGCCCAGGCTTTGTTCCCTAGAACTAAAAGTCAAACCCAGAAAACATGTCACATTCAGTCTCCATTTCTCAAGATTGCCATTAAAAGCTTTACGCTCACAGTTCTCGCCAGCTCTCCATTTCATCTCCACAGCTGTGCTTTTGCAAGTGATGAGCTCCCTGTACGTTTTGCTCTCATCTTTTTATTTTATCAAAGCTCTGTCTCCCTTCTGTGTACAATTCACCAATCTGGACAACTATACCAGCAGCACATTTCCTCAGAAGCACTCCCTTGTAGTTTGAAGAAAACTCAAAGAAAATGGCTGCTTGTCCATAAAGCTAGGGAACTTGAAGGGCCATTCCACTCCCTTGCGGTGCATAAAAAGCCATTTGATTCTGTTTGTTGAGTTCTTTAGAAAACTTTGCTCCTCTGTTTTCTTGTGTGTCTGCAGCATGTAGTTAAAAGATCTCTCTGGTGCCCGTGGGAAGTTTTGTGCAAGGGGGCTGAGCGTTGATTCAGCTCACATCTCGGCTCAGATATTTTCTGAAGGGCCAAAAGCATCCTCAGCAGCGATGCCTGGCAGGCCGTGCGTGGCCCGGAGGGCATTTCTGCCATGGCTATGATCATTAAAACAACCCAGCCATTCTGCCATGTGTGGAAACGTTGTAGTCATATGGTGCAGTGGAGAGATGCTGCGTTAACAATCCAAAGATATGAAATGAGGACCACCGATAGTAATAAGTTGTCACACGCCAGGTGACAAACCCTGGACAGGAACAGAGCAGCCAGGAGACACGGAGTGGAGTTTGTCGGTCTACGGACCGGATTTTATTTATTCGTTTTTCTGTCTCTCCCCCCAGACATGGGAGAGAGACAGTGGGAGTAGCAGGTTAACATATAACAAAGACCAACACAAACACAGACACAAAATCTTCACCCTACTCGCCGCGAAGCTTTCTGGTAAAAACAACAAACTAAAATAACAAGTTAAAATACCCAAACTTACGGGACACCGCACCTCTTCCTCCGGAGTTCCCCTGAAACCTCCTCAGGCACACACATATCCAGTGACCTTTCAAATGCTTCCCACCCATTCATACAGAGACACTCGCCACTCCCCACAAAGAGTTCTGGCAACCAGCCCCAAGACACTCCACTCTTTCAGTGAGTTCTTGGGCTGTTGCTCAGAAACACTCTCCACTGTCGAGTGCGAGCTCTCTTTTACTAAACCCGAGGGCGAGAGGCGGACCCTCTTCCAGGGCACCCTCTCGCTCCTCCATAATCACACCGAGGGAGAGAGGCGGACACTCTTAGTGCACCCCTTCTCCCTCTTCCCCACTCACACAGGAAGCACTCTACTCAGTCACCTTCGACAAACGCACACAAAACTCCACAAACATTAAACATCAAACATTCCACATCAAACATACGTGCACGCGCACTCACACACACATCAAGACAAGACTGACTGATCCCCCACTCGCCCCACCTGCTCTTAAATAGGCTTAGTTTCTGCCTGGCTCAGGTGGGACTCGTGAGGCAATCACCCAATCACAATCACTCAACTCACATTCTCACCCAGACACCCAATCAGCCAATTGACTTCTATATCAATTGACTGATTGACACCAATTAAATAATTAAATAATAATTAAACCAATTAAGGCCTTTGGAGCTCCCTTCCGGGCGACAGTTCACTCTCACACCCTGTGAGAGTACCAAACCTGCCCCCGGAAAGTCTCACTGCTCCAAAGGCCTCTACCACATGAAACAAGACAGGCAACCATGCCACTCCCATGTGGCCGAGACCGACGTCCTCCACATAAGTCTTTTGAATCTATTGTCATTTTGTCCAAAATTATTTGAATGTACTTTTATATATACATTCATGTTGTCACTGAAAGTATCTTTGTGAAGTTGTGGTTGCACGTATATTTAGGTCGGTGGGCATGTGGCAACATTTGCATAATTGTGCAGCCTGATTTACAGACTAAAATGGCAAAAAGTACATTTTACTATTTATTTTATTGGACAATGAAAATAAATACATTAATAATAAATCAAATGACACTGCATCAGACACCATTAGGGTCATTTATTTATTTATCAATTCTTTATTCTTTAGTTTGAAAATTGGGCCACCCACTTATGCAAATTCAGAAATTGACCACTGATTTACAATGACCAAGTACAGTCCAGCCAAATCAAAGTTAAAGCAAGACACTGAGACTGAATTACTTTGATAAATATCCAGCCACAGGGGGTCCTCTTGAGTGCCACGTTCTGCTCATTCTTAGTGCACTGACGAGCCCCACAGTCCAGATCGAATGCAGATCCACAGTCCAGATCAAATGCGGATCCACAGTATAGATCAAATGTTGATAGTGTCAGTGCCGACTGTGGCTGGGAGTCCCATAGGGCAGTGGGTACTTGGCTATAGAGTCTTCCAGGGAGGGGATGGCGACCCCTCTGCTGGATCGCGTGCCTGTGATCTGCCCCTCTGCTGGATCACGTACCTGTACTCTGCCCCTCTGCTGGATTGCATGCCTGTGATCTGTCCCTCTGTGATCTGCCCCTTTGCTGGATCGCGTGTCTGTGATCTGCTCCTCTGTAATCTGCCCCTCTGCTGGATCGCATGCCTGAGATCTGCTTGTGTCTGTTGTGCATTCCTCTGGCGCAGTACCTGCTGCAGCTCAGCTGTGTAAAAATAAGTGTTAAGGACACATGGCACCTCGTCATGACACATTCGGTCATAGTAAAGGCTTTATACAGTGCATTTGGAAAGTATTCAGACCCCTTAACTTTTTCCACATTTTGTTACAGCCTTATTCTAAAATGGATTACGGCCTTATTCTAAAATGGATTACATTCATTTTTTCCTCATAAGTCTACACACAATACTCCATAATGACAAAGAAAAAACAGGTTTTTAGAAATTTTTGCTAATTTATTAGAAATAAAAAACTGAAATATCACATTAGCATAAGTATTCAGACTCTTTGCTATGACACTCGAATTTGAGCTCAGATGCATCCTGTTCCCTTTGATCATCCTTGAGATGTCTCTAGAACTTGATTTTAGGCCACCTGTGGCAAATTCAATTGATTGTTCTTTAGAAAAGGCACACACCTGTCTATATAAGGTCCCACAGTTCACAGTGCATGTCAGAGCAAAAACCAAGCCATGAAGTCCTAGGAACTCCCATAGACCTCCAAGATAGAATTGTGTTGAGGAATAGATCTGGGGAAGGGTATAAAAACATTGCTAAAGCATTGAAAGTCCCCAGGAGCACAGTGGGCTCCACCATTGTGAAATGGAAGAAGATTGGAACCACCACGATTCTTCTTAGAGCTGGCCGTCCGGCCAAACTCATTAACCGGGCAAGAAGGGCCTTGGTCAGGGAGGTTACCAAGGCCACAATGGCCACCCTAAGAGAGTTCCTCTGCAGCAATGGGAGAACCTGGTAGAAGGACAACCATCTCTGCAGCACTCCCATCAATAAGGTTGTGGCTAGACAGAAGCCACTCATGAGTAAAAGGCATATGACCGCCTCTGAGAGCATCAGGAAAAAGATTCTCTGGTCTGATGAGAGAAAATTGAACGTTTTGGCCTGAATGCCAAGTGCTACCATAAAGGCCTACCATCTTATTAATTCTCAGCATCTCCCACCATATACTTTCCCCCTGGCTACATATTCCTCATTAAACCACTGTAGGTGCCTTTTAAGGAAAGCCACTGCATTTGTGCCTTTGTCTCATACAACCAATCATTCAATCAATTGCTCCATTTTTCAAATGTTAATTAATGTATCACTCCTATAAAATTAATTGTGCACAGATTCAAAAGGTGTGTTACAGAGAATCAAAGCAAGTTGGGATGGAGTACATGTACTACAAAAGAATGAATGACATTGTGGTGACTACACACCCACTGAGTGAATAGGGCCGAATTCACTACATTACCCAGGTGCCCTAGCACCGTGATGAGGTGTATTTAAGGCGACCAGGAAGTGTGAATGAGAGAGTGAATGCAGAGTGTGCAATAAACACAGCTGCTGTTTGCAACTTAACCATGTGCTCCTAGTGCTTCTTGATATCCCTCAAACAAACAACTACATTGGTGACCCCGACAAGTGAGTTTTTTGGACGTTTTCTAAAACCTTTTTGAACATGGCTAATGCAGTTGCTCTCAAGTTGCCTGAGTTTTGGGAGCAAAATGTTAGTGCTTGGTTTGTACAAGCTGAAGCTCAGTTTGCTATCAGGGATATAACTTCAGAAGACACAAAGTATTACTATGTGGTGGCATCTCTGAAGGGTTCAACTGCTGCACGGGTGATAAACCTGATAGAAAATCCACCAGCTGGGGACAAATATACCACTCTTAAAAGGCACCTGAAAGGGGTTTTTGGATTGTCAGAACCAGAAAGAGCTCGGCAGCTCCTGTCTCTCCCTGGGCTTGGAGACTCAAAGCCCTCTGAGTTAATGGACCATATGCTGGCTCTGCTTGGCGATCATCAACCATGTTTCCTTTTAAGGAGCTTTTTCTGCAGCAACTCCCAGACCAGATTTGTTTGCCTTTAACCAGTTCTGTAAAGGTAGACCTTCGAATTGGCCAAAGAAGCTGATGTTTTTTTTTCAGCTGGGAGAAAGACTTTTTCAGTCACGCCCTTACCAACACCAGCACTGCCTGTGAGGAATGCATGCATCAACCGCACACACACTCTGTCTCCGCCAACCGCCGTAAGAAGTCAACTCTCTGCTTCTATCACGGCAAGTTCGGCGACAAAGCAAAGAAGTGCCTGCCACCTTGTAGCTGGTCGGGAAACGCATTGGCCGCCGCTCGTTAGCAGCCCTGAGTGTCGGCCCTTCCAGCGGCTTGCTGTTCATTACTGACTCTATATCTGGCCGCAGATTTCTTTGTGACACTGGAGCTCAGGTCAGCATTCTGCCTGTGTCAGCCTTGGATATCCGAACAGCCAAGCTGGGCCCCAACCTTGAAGCAGCTAATGGCACCCCCATCCCCACGTTTGGCACACGCTCCTTAACCCCCTGAGGTCCGTGCTAAGCTTTTAATGTTTTTAGATTTTGGCATGGTCTGATATTTATCTCAATTTCATCAATTTAACACACACTTACTCCAAAGTGTTTGATATTTTTATTTGAAGGACAATCACAGCTACATTTGTATGCCATCAATAGTTTGGTCAGTATCATATGCAGCTTGTAAATAGATCTACAAACACACAAGTTAAAAATAGTAAATTTTTCTGCTGTCACAAAAGATGTGAAAGCACACACTAAACTATAGTGACGAATTGTTTTGCCAATGTGCGTTTGTTCACCAAGGTCTTGGTTATGTAAGGGTGTGAAAATAGTTTAGCACATCTGAGATCTAAATAGCTAAAAACCTGTTTTTATCAGAACTGGTCACATTTATTTCAGGCTGTGGGAGGGCTAAATGCTAAATACCTGAATATTCATTTTGGCTCTTTGTTACGTTGCAACACGCGGAATGTTTGGCGTCACAACACGCGATATTCATAGGCTATATTTTCACGAGTATTTGAAAACAAGCGAAATAAAATTAATATCAGCATAGACTGTTGCTGGCAGATTGCAAGCGTAAACACAGACAAGATGTAAAAAATAAAAAAACAAGCGAAATAAAATCAATAGCATAGACTGTTGCTGGCAGATTGCAAGCGTAAAACACAGACATACGATATATTTTATAACATTTTACGCTGTTTGAAAAGTATTTTGTGTGCCTATTGCAATTTGTTACATTGCGACATGCGGAATATGTAGTCACAAGGCGCGGAATTCATATATTTTTCACGAGTATTTGAAAATATACTCGTGAATATACTGTTGCTGGCAGATTGCAAGCGTAAACACAGACATACGATATATTTTATAACATTTTAGGCTGTTTGAAAAGTATTTTCTGTGCCTATTGCAATTTGTTACATTGCGACATGCGAATATGTAGTCACAAGACGCGGAATTTATATATATTTTCACGTATTTGAAAACAAGCGAAATAAAATAAATATCAGCATAGACTGTCCTCTTCAGTTTGTGTTGTTTATGCCGGCGTTTTCACACATGGCACGACGCACCGCCGGAAATTAGCACCTCGTTAACATGTCAATAGAAGGGGGTTACTAAAAGGTAAAAAACAGAGTAAAAAGCAAGGTTTACTTTTGGTCTAATTAAGCTAATTTTAAAAATCCCATTTGATTTGCCAGTGCTCAAATCGGAAAGTCGCGATTCTAAGGTTTCTGTCAATGTTTTTGCCGCGTGTGTATGATAAAATATCGCGAAGTTAGAAATAGTAATATACTTGTATTGCTGCTTGGATCGGCGCCGATCCAGCCGACCTCAGGGGGTTAACACTGTGCTTTGCTGGACAACGTTTTTCCTGGGACTTTGTGTTGGCGAAGGTGTCCACCCCGCTCCTGGGTGCTGATTTTCTCTGCGCTAATGGGCTGCTGGTGGATGTGGGTAACCGTCAGCTTGTCAACGCTGAGACTTTCTGCTCACTGGCTTGTGAGCATAGCACCGCTACATCAACAAGACTGGCCGCTGCCCTTTCACCGGCTGATGATGTCGCCCGACTCCTGCTGGAGTTTTCAGACATCACAACGCCAACGTTTTCGGCTAGCTCCATAAAACACAACGTGACACACTTCATACCTACCAGTGGTCCGCCTGTACATGCTCGAGCCCGCCGGCTGGACCCACAAAAGTTGGCGATAGCAAAGGAGGAGTTCAGCTCCATGGAGAGATTGGGCATCATTCGTAGGTCTGACAGTCCCTGGGCCTCGCCCTTGCACCTGGTTCCCAAGGCCAATGGAGGCTGGCGCCCATGTGGCGATTACCGCGGCTCAATGATGCCACTACGCCTGACCGGTATCCTGTTCCCTATATTCAGGATTTCTCAGCCCACCTGGCAGGAGCAGTTATTTTTTCAAAAGTGGATCTCATTCGAGGATATCACCAAGTGCCAGTCCATCCTCAAGACATCCCCAAAACGGCAGTCATCACACCGTTTGGCCTTTTTGAATATTTGCGAATGCCTTTCGGTCTGAAGAATGCCGCCCAAACCTTTCAGCGGTTGATGGACTCAGTGTTGCGTGATCTGCCTTTTCTTTTTGTTTACCTTGATGATATCCTGGTGGCCAGCACATCCAAGGCAGCACACATGTCACACCTCCGCCTCCTTTTTGCTCATTTGCAGCAGCACGGCTTGATTGTCAATCCAGCAAAATGCCAGTTTGGGGTGCCCTCCATTGATTTTCTCGCCATCACATCACTTCTGCCGGTGCAACCCCACTGCCCTTAAAGGTGAAGGCGGTGCTGCAGTTCCCACGCCCCACAACGGTGAAGGCCCTACAGGAGTTCCTGGGTATGGTACATTTTTATCATCGCTTTATTCCACAAGCATCCTGCCTCATGCGCCCCTGTATGGGGCCCTCAAGGACAAGCCTCCCAAGCACATCGTTGACTGGTCTAGTGAAATGTCAGGATCATTCTCTGCCACCAAGGAAGCTCTTGCAAATGCAACCATGCTAGCACATCCAGTGCCAGATGCCCCCATTGCCTTGACATCTGATGCCTCAGACCGCGGGGTTGGTGCTGTTTTGGAGCAGCAGATTGATGGGGTTTGGCAGCCTCTTGCTTTTTTAGCCGGCAGCTCCGTGCTAGTGAGCAGAAGTACAGCACGTTTGACCGTGAGCTACTCGCCTCTATCTGGCAGTCAGACATTTCCGTTTCCTCCTAGAGGCTCGACCATTCACTGCTTTTGTGGACCACAAGCCTTTAACTTTTGTCATGGCTAAGCTGTCGGAGCCATGGTCAGCCAGGCAACAGCGTCATCTGTCCTACGTTTCTGAATTTACTACAGACATACAACATGTAGCAGGAAAGCAGAACACCGTGGCTGACTGCCTTTCTCGCACCCTTACAAGCACCGTCCACCTCGGCATCGATTATGCCCGCATGGCTGTGGACCAAGACGCAGACCCTGACATTCAGGCCTTTCGGACGGCGACTACAGGGCTTCAGTTGGTGGATGTCCCTTTTGACGATAAGGGTACGACACTGCTATGCGATGTCTCTACTGGCCAGCCCCGTCCTCTGGCACCCAAGATGTGGAGACGGAAGGCTTTCGATGTCATACATGGCTTGTCACACCCAGGCCGGAAGCCATCACGGCGTCTGGTGACAGAAAAATTTGTCTGGCATGGCATGAAGAAGGACATTCGCGACTGGGTTAAAACATGCATTGCATGCCAGCGCACAAAAGTCCATAGACATGTGAAGGCACCATTGGAGCAGTTCACAGTCCCAGAAAGGCGTTTTGACCACGTCAACGTGGACTTAGTTGGACCTCTTCCTCCTTCCGGAGGGTTCACCCATCTCTTGACAATGGTGGACAGAACGACACGGTGGCCAGAGGTGGTTCCACTGTCGGGAACAACGACAGCTGAGGTGGCCCGCGGATTCATTAGTACTTGGATCGCCCGGTTCGGGTTCCTTCTGACCTCTCCTCAGACCGGGGACCACAATTCACCTCACAACTGTGGACCTCTATCAACCAACAGTTGGGTATTTCACTCCATCGGACTGCAGCATATCATCCCCAGGCCAATGGCCTGTGTGAGCGTTTTCACCGTTCCATGAAGGCAGCCCTGAAAGTGGACCTCCAGGGCAATAGCTGGATCGACAGGCTACCCTGGGTGATGCTGGGACTTCGTACTGCACCTAAGGAGGATCTCCTCTCTTCATCAGCAGAGCTTGTCTATGGCCAGGCCCTTAGAGTACCGGGTGATTTTTTCCCCTCTGTTACCGTTCCCTGGTCGGCACCAGAGCAACTTCGTAATTTATGGGACAAGGCAAGTGCCTTTATGCCGACCCCTACTTCAAATCACAGCCTGCCACGTATCCATGTCCCTCAGGATCTCCAATCAGCAAGATATGTGTTCATCCGCCATGACGCACATAGGAACCCTCTACAGCCGCCTTATGATGGCCCCTACAGAGTCGTGGAGACAGGCGACAAAACCTTTATCATTGACATAGGGGGAAGTATGGAGCATATCTCAGTGGACCGCCTGAAGACAGCTCATCTAGATGGAGAACGGGCTGTGGAGTTGGCCCGTCCACCACGTCGTGGCCGCCTCCTGCAAGCACAACAAAACCCTCCTAGTGGTTCCGGGCCAGGCTGTCAGCAGCCGATAGACTTCCGTCCATCCCAAGTTCGGGAGTCCCGTAACCGCTTTGGGCCGAGTCATCCGAGCCCCGGCACGTTACGGGAAGTCGGTGTTTGTGAATTCTGGGGGGGACCTGTGTGGTGACTACACACCCACTGAGTGAATAGTGCCGAATTCACTACATTACCCAGGTGCCCTAGCACCGTGATGAGGTGTATTTAAGGCGACCAGGAAGTGTGAATGAGAGAGTGAATGCAGAGTGTGCAATAAACACAGCTGCTGTTTGCAACTTAACCATGTGCTCCTAGTGCTTCTTGATATCCCTCAAACAAACAACTACAACATCAACATTTTTAAGAAGTTGATGCATTGAAGATGATGAATTATCAAGTTTTTTCTCTTTTCAGTGTGAAAGTCTTTTGATATGACTTGATTAAATTACCAAATAAAGGTTTGTTAAAAGTGTGTTCCTCTCTACAGACAGGAGTGTAAGAAACTGAGGGAGGAATTAAGGGAGGAGCACGAGGAGGAGAAGAGGCTGGCTCTGTCAGAGATGTCCCAGCTTAAAGAGCAGGAGCTGATCACAGCCAGAGAGGGCTGGCAGAGGAGAGGAGATGACCTGCTGGAGCAGGTCAGTCATGACACACATAGTACCCTCAAACACTATTCACACCCGTGATAAAGATGAGCAAAGAAGGCTGGAGGTAGTGCGCTATATTGTATGCTCCAAAAAATGGGAAAATGATATTATCTGCTAAAAGATTCACACCCTGATAATTATTTTAAAGAAAATCCAACAAAAAAATAAATCTTCATTGCCATGCTACTTTTTAAAAATTCATCTCAATATTAGGAAACTGTATTGTGGCCTCCCATGGCTTCCTGTTTCAGAGAACACATGTAGAATTACCATTGGGAAAGAAAAGGAGCTCTCAGAAGAAACCAGGGAAGGGGTTGATGACTTTCTCAAGCTAGGAGATGGTTACATGCAAATAAATAAAAAACTAAAGATACCACTTTCCACTATTAGGTCAATGATTTTTAAAACATACAGTTTTGAGTTTAACCCTCTGAGGTCCGTGCTAAGCTTTTCGATGTTTTTTGATTTTGGCATGGTCTGATATTTATCTCAATTTCATCAATTTAACACACATTTACTCCAAAGTGTTTAATATTTTTATTTGAAGGACAATCACAGCTACATTTGTATGCCATCAATAGTTTGGTCAGTATCATATGCAGCTTGTAAATAGATCTACAAACACACAAGTTAAAAATAGTTAATTTTTCTGCTGTCACAAAAGTTGTGAAAGCACACACTAAACTATAGTGACGAATTGTTTTGCCAATGTGCGTTTGTTCATCAAGGTCTTGGTTATGTAAGGGTGTGAAAATGTTTTAGCACATATGAGATCTAAATAGCTAAAAACCTGTTTTTATCAGAACTGGTCACATTTATTTCAGGCTGTGGGAGGGCTATATGCTAATTTACTGAATATTCATGATCCACACCTGAAAGATCATGGTCAAAGGCCATCAGACAAAGACATCTTGCAGAGTAGCCTAGCATTTCTTGCGACCAACAGAAGCCAGTTTGACAACATCCAAAGTCTGGCATTGGGCACAGGCACATGATCAAAAGTTTAAGATATTCATCTTTAAACGTCTGTAGGAAAACGAAAGCAAAATCCGTGTCTACGAAGACACGGAAAGACATAAACAAGACAAAACAAAATAACCAACGATCAGGAACAAACAAAACGTATCCAAAATCTCGGAATAAACTAAACGCTGGGAATCTAAACCACAATAAGCACACAAACAAGTTCTCGAGAGGCAAGAAACATTAATCACAATAGGTATTATCAAGCTAAGCTAGATAATGTCCAAGCGCCGAAACAGAATGCCAGCTGGTTAAATATCCTCCCGTTAATTATTCGCAGCAGTCCGCAATGATTCTGATTTTTTTTCGTATAGCGTCACAAGACGCGAATTCATATATTTTCACGAGTATTTGAAAATATGGTAAATCAAATAAATATCAGCATACACCGTCTGTTGCTGGCAGCTCGCAACCGTAAACACAGACAAGATCCGATATAATGTCGGGACATTGTTTACGCTGCAATTTCACACACGGAATTCATATATTGAATACGAGTATTTGATAACATGGCAAATCAAATATAGTTACTTACTCTTCGTCAGTTATTGTCTTCGTCGCTTTCCATCGATGCTCTCAAACACTGCAGCGCAGAAAATCTTTCCATCTTGAATAAAATTGTATGTCTGTATAAAATCTTGCTTCAAATTGTCGGGACAGTTTGTGTTGTTTACGCCGGCGTTTCACACATGGCCCCACGCCCCTCCCCACACCTCCCGAAACTCGCACCTAGTTACCATGTCAATAGAAGGGGGACGTTACTAAAAGGTAAAAACAGAGTAAAAACAAGGTTTACTTTTGGTCTAATTAACCTAATTTAAAAAATCCCATTTGATTTGCCAGTGCTCAAATCGGAAAGTCGCGATTCTAAGGTTTCTGTCAATGTTTTTGTCGCGTGTGTATGATAAAATATCGCGAAATTAGAAATAGTAATATACTTTTATTGCTGCTGGGAGCGGCGCCGCTCCCGTCGACCTCAGGGGGTTAAAGCCACTGGAACAGTGGTGAACCTGCATGGTAGAGAACCCATGTGCATCCTGGAATCGGGTGTTAAAGGTCAGATTAGATCAAAATTGGTAACAATCCTGATAGCATTTGCAGCACAGAGGTAGGAGAACTACTAGGGGCAAGTGACCACAGTGCAGTCATTTTTTATATGTTTTGTCAAGTTAAGACTACCTCCTCTAACTCTCGAATTTTTCATTTTAGATGAGCTGACTTTTATAAAATGAGAGAGAATTTAAGTAATATAGATTGGGTAAAACTTCTAGATTGCAGAACTGTGAATGAAAAATGGACTATATTTAAAGGGTTATTGTAGATGTACAGTGTAAATTCATCCCCAAAGTAAGGAAAAATAGGATGAAAAAACAGTCTCCGCAGTGGATTACTAAAGCTTTCCGGGAGATTTTGAGGCAAAAGAAGCGACTGTACAGAGTATATAAAAAGGATAACTCAGAGAGAAACAAGTCAGTTCATTCATTAATTCATTCACATCTGTGATGACTGGATGAGCTTCATCCAGCATTCCCTGTTAAGCATTGCATTGCGAAGAGACAATCCGCACAGTCCTGTTTCCATTTCGATGGACGATTTAAGAGTGACGTTAGGTCGACCTCTACGACGGGGAGAGTCTGGCGTCCAAAGGAGGACACGACTGGCTGGCTCATTGTGCTGAATGATATGTCCGGCTAGCTGAAGACGACGCTGTCTGATGACACTTGAGATGGAGGGGAGGGCACCGTAGAGGGCGGAGTTTGGAAGGTGGTCCTGCCAGGAAACATTCTGGACAGCACGCAACATCCGTGTGTAGGTACCATCGATGGACTTAGTGATCTTGCTGGTGAGGGCCCAAGACTCACACCCATAGAGGAGAATGGACGGATGTTTTAAAGATGTTAATTTTGGAGCTTTTACAGATTGCAGATTGCCAAACATTCCTCAATGAGTGGAGAGCAGACCAAGCTTGAGCCTTCCTACATTCAACATCGTGGGTCGAGTTTGTGTAGGAGCCCAGATATTTGAAGTCATCAACTTTGTCGATCTTACTGCTATCAAGCGCTATGATGTCGCCAGCGGTGGAGGGATTGAGGTGAATGTACTTAGTTTTCTTTGCATTAAGAGAGAGACCAATGGACTTGCAACAAGTTTCGACTTTGTGGAGGAGAGATTCTGCATCTCGAAGGGTGTCAGCAAGCAGACTAATGTCATCAGCATAATTTAGGTCAGAGAGGTGTTGAGCAGGATATCTACTACTTCTACGGCGAGTCAGAGTTAGACCATCAGTGTCGTTTATTGCTATCCGCAGGGCGTAGTCCAAAACTATGATGAATAGATAGGGGGCAAGTGGATCACCCTGGAGAACGCCGGTGTTGATGAAAAATGAATCAGTTTCGCCTTCCGGAGTGAGAACGACTGCACTAGTTAGATTATTGTAATATGCGGGCTAAGGCTAAAAAGGAAATAAGATCAGCTAAAAGGCGGTTTGAAATTAAAATTTCCCTAGATGCAAAAAGTTTTTTCAATATTGTAGTAGAAAAAGGAAAGTTAAGGATGAGGTTAAGTGCATTAAGAATAAGAAAGGAACCTTGGTTTATAATAATAAGGATATTGCTAACACACTAAACAGTTACTTTGTTGAGAGCTTTACTAGAGAAGAGGTTATAAATATACCTAAATGTATAGACAAGGTACAGAATGTTTTGGAGGACTTTGAGACAAGGGACGTAGAAGTACTACAAAAACTACAAAAACTTAAGACAAATTAGGCAGCAGGCCCGGATGGCATATATCCCAGAGTACTCAAAGAACTTGGGGAAATTATATATAAACCATTGACAGATATTTTCATTCAATCCATAATCACTGGAGAAATACCAGATGACTGGAAGCAGGCTAGTACAATTCCAATATATAAGAAGGGGGGACGTACTGACCCAGGGAACTATAGGCCTGTCAGTTTAACTTGCATCGCATGTAAAATGCTGGAAGGTATATTAGGGATAGGTTGGAATCATTCTTGAAAAATAATAGTATTTTAAGGGAGAGCCAACATGGTTTTCTCAAAGGGAGGTCATGCCTAACAAACCTCCTGGACTTTTTAAAAGAGGCTACAAAGTGTGTTGACCTGAACCAGGCTTATGATATTATATATTTGGACTTTCAGAAAGCATTTGACAAGGTACCACATGAGAGGCTCATTGCTAAAATGAATTCAGTAGGAATTGCAGGAGTAGTTTCAGAGTGAGTTCATAATTAGCTGCAAGGGCGAATACAAAGAGTAACAGTAGGTGGGGCCGTATCTGACCTCGGTGCTGTGGGCAGTGGTGTCCCGCAGGGATCGGTGCTGGGACCTCTGCTCTTCCTTATTTACATAAATGATCTGGATATGGACGTTAGTAGCAAAATAGTTAAATTTGCAGATGATACTAAACTTGGGGGTTTGGCAAACAGTTTGGAATCGACTAAAGTAATCCAAGATGATTTAAACTAAATCCAAAAATGGGCAGATACATGGCAGATGACATTCAATATTGCTAAATGTTAAGTTATGCATGTGGGAAATAAAAACAGTAGACAGGAGTATTTTATTGGGGGAGAAAAGTTAGTAGGTGTTCAATTTGAAAAAGACTTAGGAATTGTAGTTGATCAAAGCCTATCTGCATCAAAGCAGTGTGCTACAGCAGTGAAAAAAGCCAACAGGATGCTGGGATACATAGCAAAAAGTATTGAGTATAAATCAAAGGAGGTTATATTAATGTTATATAATGCCTTTGTCAGACCTCACTTAGAATACTGTGTGCAGTTCTGGGCACCGCACTACAAGAAAGATATAGAAGCTCTTGAAAAAGTCAAAAGAAGGGCAACTAAACTGATACCTGGTATGAAAGGTAAAAGTTATGATGATAGACTTAAGGCACTCAATCTATTTAAAGTTAGCAAACGGAGACTTAGGGGGGATTTGATTGAGGTTTTTAAATTCCTAAAAGGGATTAACAAGTAAAATAGCAAAGATTTTTTAAGATAAGTGGGGTAGGCAGAACAAGAGGCCACAGGTGGAAATTAGTTCAAGGCAAATTCCGCACAGATATTAGGACATTTTTCTTTACACAGAGAGTTGTCAATGCCTGGAACAGCTTACCAGGTCGGGTAGTAGAGGCATAAACGCTTGGGCTATTCAAGTCCAGGCTAGATGTAGTACTAGATACTCTTTAGATTAGGACATGACGAGCCTCGGTGGGCCAAACGTCATTATCTATTCTTATGTTCTTATGTTCTTATGATGTTATTTGTAGAAGAAGCCTGGAGCATTTCTGATGATGTAATCGGCAGGAAAATTAAGAAGGAGAAGAAGCATAAATTGAAGATAAGGAATAATTCTAAATAACCCAAGTTTGCGGCTTTATTGTGTGGCCGTGTGAAGTTGTATCCAAATTCTGTGTGCTTACATGAGGTCAGAGGGTACAAAGGTAATGTTTTTAAGGACAGAGTTTGTGGCCGCTTCAGAGTTATTTATTTGGTAAGCGTCCATTTCAACGCTAAATTAACCACACAAAGTTTGCAGTTTTTCACCTACAAGCATAAGACAATTCAGCCAACTCAATGAACTGTTGCATGGCTGGTGTTCTAACCTTCCCACTTCAGCCTTATCTAGATTTAGCCTTATCCACAATAGTTTCCTCTGTTCCTTCCCACATAGAGTCAATCTCTTGGTGAAGCTTTACAAAAGTCAGTCGGTAATGTAAATTAAACCTTTTACTTACAGCACTTCTACTCCATTTTATATGATGTCACGGATTGCATGCTGGCCTTGCAACAAATAAATGGTTTTAAAGACTGGAGTATTTCCAGCTAACAAATTGTGCCTTTTCACAAACAAGTTTCTGAATGGCAGAAGTGGAATGTACTTTATTTCAGTTCACATCAAACATCAGTATTTATTTGTGTAGGAATGCTGAACTGTGCAATGGCTTAAAACATGTCTGTTCTTAATGTCTATATTTAATTGAAAACATTAAAAGTTATTTGTAAATGTTCTTTCTTATTTCTTTTTTAAATAATTTAAGTGGAAAAATAACCTCAGGGAGAGTGTTTAGCTGGATGCAACAAGGTCATGTCAGTGGAACACAGAAGGTTGATTTATGCATGATGTATTTTTGTATTGTTTGAGAGGAAGGTCCCAGGTTCTAGAGGTGTGATTTGAAATGTCCCTTGAACCCCACCCCCTCCATCCTCCTTACTGCTGCCCAGATCTCGCTGCTCAAACAGAGCCTGGAGCTGCAGCTGTCACAGTCCCAGAATTCCCTGCAGCAGCTGCAAGCTCAGTTCAACCAGGAGAGGGAGCACCTGAGCCAGCAGCTGCAGGAGCTGGAGCAGGAGCACCAGCGCAGGGAGCAGGGCCTTCAGGAGGCCCACCGCCGCACCACCCGGGGCCTGCTGGACGCTCAGCAGCGGGACCTCAAGGTGCTCCGCTTCAAACCCCTGACCCATTTACAGTGTCCAGCCCCACCTCATTATTTCAGCTGTCCCTGTCTTCATCTTTTCTTTTTCTTTTTGTGTCTGACTCTTTGTGATTCTACCTATCTCTGTGTCGCTGTCCTTGGCTGCATCCTAATCCACCCCCTACACCCCTCATTGGCTAGCTCCCATTGCTGGGGACATGTGATCTGTCACATTCAGTCATGTCCCAATTCCGTAGGAAGGAGGAGCCTTCTCACAATCTGTGCAGACTTCCCAGGGAAATGATAAAGCTGTTAGCCTATAGGGGGCCCCCTGCTGGTGCAACCTGTAAAGACACTTGTGCAGGTTGCCAGCAAGCTGTTGGCCCATAATGCTTTCTGCAATATCCTAAAAACTCAAAAGCAAAAGCAAAAGAGATAAATAACCTGGCTGAAAAACAAGATAGTGACAGAGCTACCACGCTAGCTAGCAATGAGATTGTCGATTGATGTGAACCAAATGGTGTCTTGCAAGCTAGCGACACATAAAAACTGTGTTGACCTCCCACCGTCCCCCTCCGCTCACTATGTGCGTGTGTGTTTGTGCCTATGCAGGACAACTTTCACTATGTGTGTGTGTGTGTGTGTGTTTGTGTGTGTGCCTGTGCAGGACCCCGCTCACTATGTGTGTGTGTGTGTGTGTGTGTGTGTGTGTGTGTGTGTGTGTGTGTGTGTGTGTAGGACCTGGAGGCATGCCTGAGGCTGAAGCAGAATAAGGACCTGCAGTCGGTGAGGGAGGGGCACCGGCGAAATCTGGAAACACAGAGGCAGCACTCAGAGCAAGAGCTGCAGACACTGCGCTTCGAGCTGGAGGACGAGGGCAAGGCCATGCTGGGTATCCCACACACAGCTCTGTTTATAACACACCTTGGGTGGAGGAAGAGGGCAAGGCCATGCTGGATATCCCACACGCACCCCTCTGTTTATAACACACCTTAGGTAGAGGATCAGGGCAAGGCCATGCTGGGTATCCCACACACACCCCTCTGTTTATAATATAATAATATATGCCAATTAGCAGATGCTTTTATCCAAAGCGACTTACAGTAGTGAATGTATAATTTTTTCAGTATATGTGCTCCCAGTGGGAATTGAACCCACAACCTAAGTATTGCCAACGCTGTGCTCTACCAACTGAGCCACACAGAAAAACACCTTAGGTCAGAGCATGTTTTGAATGGAAAACTTAAACATTCCTGTAATCATAGCCACTTTTCAACTGAACACTAGCATCCCTGTGGTGAGAGCATGCTTTTAACTGAACACTTTAACATCCTTGTAGTCAGAGCATATTCTCAGCTCAACACATGCCTGTGCCGGCCAGAAGAGGATGGGCTCCCCCCCTTTTAGTCTGGTTCCTCCCAAGGTTTCTCCCTACCAAGGGAGTTTTTCCTTGCCACTGTTGCCTTTAGGCTTACTTTTGGGGGGGTCTAGGCCTGGGTTCCCCCTCTGTTAAGCGTTTTGTGACAATCCTATTGTGAAAAGCACTATACAAATAAATTTGATTTGATTTGATTTGATGTGTGTCGACACCACTGGTAATAGCATGTGGCTTGTTAATCTTATGTCAACACCAGCTTGGATAATAGGCATTACCTGTTTATCTAATGTGTCATCAATGGAAAACGTGGTGAGATTGAGGTCCACGCTGTCCTCTCCTGTCCAGCCTCTTTGCGCTCAGAGCTGAATCATCTCCATGCCTCAGCCATTGAACACCTGTGTCAGAATCACCTGCAGGAAACCACTGCTGCCAAACTGGACCTGGAGAACGTTCTGGAGCAGAGCCAGAAACAGGTTAGTTTTGCCTATCTACTTTCACCTGTGTTAGAGGCATCAGTCCAGCCGCATGATGTGCTGGGGCAAAGCTGAAACATGGTCCATGTGGTTGTTGCAGGCAGACTGCAAGTTCCCAATTCACCAGAGGAGTCACTGTTGTGCAATGGTGAGGAATACTCATACAGGTATATCTTGGTTTGCAAAGGGGTTACGTTCCTGAGACACCATTTCCAAACCCAAACTTTGTAAGTGCTTATTATTGGTTTAATAGCGATACATTCCAGGCAGTCAAAATATTGGCAGCAATAATGGAACTAATGGAGTAATGTTGCACTTAAAAAAAAAGAAAACATCGGCATCAGTATGAATATAAAATTTAAAAATCTGTATAATGACTGAAAATAAAAACATTGTAAATAGCCTGTAGCCATCTTGGAATGAAGACATTGGTGTAACAACATATAGTTGGAGGCGACCACCATTTAGATTTGTTTTAATTGTGTGCTCATTTTGGCAGATCAAAATGAATTAATCTCCTAGGTGGTAGTTTTGCGCTGAATGCGTGACAGAGACAGATGTACAAAAAATATATGTATTTATGTATTTATTATAATATAGTACATTTATATTTAATTTCAGAAAATGTGTTGCATAAACATATTCTAAATACGTTATTGAACCTATATGTAACATACATAGACATAATAGTAATAATAATAATATTTTAAACTCATGGCATAATTCATACATTTGGCATGCATTTACCATTTCCCAAACCCTTATTGTATTATGAAAAGGCACTAATTCTTGTCCATACATTTTCCATACATAAATATAAGGTTTATATACTTTCTCATATATTCCTAATATATGCCTTCTCTCTCAATTTTTTACATGATTGATATATTTTACAATATATTTTTAAATATAAACTGAAACCCTCCTTTGCTAGCCAATGTACAGGGAGTTACACACCACCATGCAGGCCTAGGGGCTGGCTTGGTTAGGATTTGATGATCAGGACTGTGGGGAACATCATTTCAAAAAGGGCTTGTGCTTTAGCTGAACACATAACCTGACAGCCAGCCACATTGTATGGCTTCAAAATCAGAAAAACTCTAGTATAGTGCTGTATACTATAGCACATTGTGGATCACCACCAATATTCCTCTCAGGGAAACATTTATTTGTATGTGTTTAGAAAAATATAATCTCTCAAATGTTATCACAAAATGTATTTTTTATTTCCAAATGCAGGTATCCAGAGTGACGTACAATGCCGTCATATGCAATGTGGATTAGTATAGTGTATTTTCAGTATGCCAGCTATCAGTTGCACACAGATGTGTTTGTTATGTAAACAACTTTAGTAAGAATGTTAATTACATTTTCTCGTAAACAGGCCTGCACATATTTCCTTGTGGGTTCAGATGTTTGGTCATTCAGTCCAGCCATCAACCTCCAGGTCAAATGTAGCCTGGTTTTTCAGGTTTACATTTTACAGCAGCTTTTATTTTGACCTCTTCAAGAGAAATATTAAATAATGCATCAGATATACATGCTGCAAGTCATGCCTAGTTAACAGCACTGCAGTTCAGTCCTCTGCCACTGAATCCCCATAAAAACATTATTTTGTTTAAGGCTGGAGTTGAGCCCCAAATTATTAATAGTCCTCACTGGTCAATATCTACTTCTACCAATAACACCATCTGTTCATAGTTGCCAATTGCAGGACATACAGACAAAAAAAGCTTTAGTGTTGCCAAAGATATTAGATATTCCCCCAAATATAGGTGTTTTGAAAAATTAATGGGGGAAGTTTCAAAGCAAAATGTATGGGAGACAATGATTTTAAGAGAATTATGGGGAAAGTCTTAAAGAAATGTAAGTCTATTGAAGATGGGGGATTTTTAGTAATATTTTAGGGGAATGGTGCATACATCTGGAAACACTGAAAAGGATGAGCACATGTTCAAAAATCCTCCACGGATACCATTTTCTAGTATCTAAAATACTGTGGCATATAGAGATGTAACTTTAATTTCTGCGTTCAAGAAAAACATATTTCTAAAATGTTTTTGTATTATTACACATGTAAACCCAGCATCATATTTTTTTTATGCCTCTGCTAGGGTGAGTATGTAAGCCCTGTCTCATTCATACGTCCCAGTAGCAACCTGGCTACACAGCGCTTCATGACGACAATAACAACCCATTAGCTAGCTTGCATCTGGCAGCTCACAGGTAAATAACTAACTGAAGTGTATCTACCTCGCCAGTGACAGATCTATCATTAACCTTCCCTCAATGTTTACATTGCTGCCTTATTAACAAGCTTGCTAACTAGCTATACTTCAGGTGTTTCATTAACAACAGTCAACAGTGTGTAGCAGAGCTAAGAAGAAGTGAGTTAAGCATGTGAGTGTCCGCTGAAGGAAGTGACGTCGATAAGAGTACGATTAGTTCCCTTGGCTGGGGACTCGGGTCTTTCGCTCAGCGGGCTAATTGTGTCTCTTGTGGCCTTGAGATCCTCGGTAGGAAACTCTGCTGCAGTCAGAACCAACTCTGTTACAAACACACTCCCTAACTTTCCAGTCACATAATATTTACAGTTCGCTAGCTAGCCATCTAGTCCTAGCTTGTTGCTCTCCCCACCCATTTACAGTAGCTAGCTTGGGAAGTATGGCTTCCTACTAATGTTACAGTTTAAAAGAACAATGCTTGCTTTAATTACATTTAAATTAATTATTTGAATTAACTAAAGAATACAACTTCAACATCATAGTAATATGAATATAATCGCCAGCTACATTTTCCGTAAGCCAGATCACCTTCTGTAACATTATGATAATCGATGCAGTGTACAGTATTATACACATCTGTTTGCAATCTGTAAAAAATGTTGTTCCTTACCTGCTGTCATTTTTTCTTTCTGTTCACCATTTTACACGACAATTTGGCATCAAACACACTTTTAAAAAACTACTTGTTGCTGATGTACGGCTTCTAAATAACATATAGATTCATAACTTATTTGCTTGTGCTATTGTTCAGTTTTCAAATGACAAACCCTGCAGATAGGCTGCTTTAAAAGAATATAGTCAAATCATAACTGCAGATTCTCAAAGTCTTCAGTACTGCTGATACTGAAACAATACATTACTCAATTGTCTAATTTCTGTTAACATAAATTTGTTTATTTTTACTCAAGCATAAAAAAGAAAGTCACATTTACAGAGCATACCCCATCTGAAAATACAGTTCAAATAAATATATAAAAAATAATGTCATTACTCAATTGTCTTTACACTTATAAACTCATACACATGTTATTAATATCCTCACCTGTTTCTCTATGTTGTCTTTATCGCAAAAAAAGTTTTGCAAACCTCGAATGTGATATCTCAACAAAAATGTTTTAACATAAAGCATAAAAAAGCAAAGATACTTACATTTACAGAGCATATACTCTGTCCATCTGTAAAATACAGTTCCTAAATTCAGTCTGCGTACCAAATTATTGATATCAATATTTGCTCAGGATATATGATCTATTATTATTATGATGGCTAGAAATATTTGTTCAGGATATATGATCTATTATTATTATGTGTGAAACAGCGAACTCCCCCCCCCCCCCACTAGCACCACTAACACAATGTAAAATCTAAAACAATTAACAATATAAGCACAGCTCCTATACAAAAAGGAAACGATAATGGTGTTATCACGATTTTTATTTTACTAGCAAATATTTCACTAGCCATCTAAGCAGGCGATCCATATATTATGTTCGTAGCTAGGCAGCGAACTTAACTGTGCAGCTGAACAGACAAAGGATACTATTATGTCCGTAGCTAGCTGCCTATATCATTATAATAGCCTATAATTCTATATTATAATTCATATATTATGTTCGTAGCAAGGCAGCTAACTTAACTGTGCAGCTGAACAGACAATGCATATTGTTATGTCCGTAGCTAGCTGGCTATATAATTATAATATAATTATATATTATATTTCATATATTATGTTCGTAGCAAGGCAGCTAACTTAGCTGTACATCTTATTCGTAGCTAAATTACATCACCCGGATACCCCGGACACATTCTTTACCGTTTTCTCACTCAGGAATCCGATGACATCACCCGATGACATCGCCCCGGACTGATATTCACCCGGATTACATCACCTAGGGCTCATATTGGCACCCGGACTGATATTGCCATCACAGCTCCTCTATCAATCTGCTTCTGTATCCTGTCACACATGTTACACTATGTTACGTACAATAAAGCCTCATGGTGTATTCCGTGCGTGCTTTATCAGTATATAATAATCACATTCCCTGGGAGTGGGGGAGGGAGGGGTGTCTGAATTTAAGACCTGTGTAATGGGCTGTGAGATCAGATGGTTAATTTTCTGGTCAGCATTGCAATGCTAGCCTGTCAGATTCCCGACGGGACCCATAGTTCCTGCCCATTGACCCTGCTTGCCCTTTGCGTCAATGTTGGTTAGACATCTGTCCACACGGAGGGCACGAGACCAGATTGCTTTGTTCAGTTTCAGAGATTTCTAACTGACAATATTCTCACCTAAACCTATAGCAAACTCCACTTTGAGGAACATGCCAAAGGGGGGTGAATACGTTTTATACCCACTGTATCTCTCTGGTGAGTCTTATAGCATTTGGGATGGACAGCATTAAAATGACATGTATTTGAAATACATATTTATGTATTTTGTCATTTGTATTTGAAAAAAAATCACTTTTTCTTTGTATAGAGATACTTTGGCAAAAGGTATGTCATATTTTTAAAATACTCAAAATATATTGGTAACATTGGAACTTGCCCATCTGCCATTTCAGATGGAAATAAATGTAATGTAATAATACATAACAATAAACTTTATTTATACAGTGCTTCTCACACCATGCAGGCACTCAAAGCACTGTTCAGATCATAGAAAATAAAAAACAAACACATAAAATAGAGATAAATTATAGCGCAAGCAAGTAATGGCGAGGCGTTATTTTCTCCATTCTCCCTGGGTGTGAGAATGAGAACATCTCCTTCTGTGGTATTAACTCATACACATTTACATCTTCTGTTTAGTCTTTGTGCTGGGTATGTCCTATTTGGTAACAGTGTGACCTGAATTGTAGCTGGGTGCGTTCTATTGGGTGTTAGTGTGATCTGCATTGTAGTGGTGACCAGATGGGTGTGTGGATTTGGATCTCCTTTGAGCAAGGTGCTTAAACTTAATGTCTAGATATGTTTCACCTTCAGTAAAAATAACAGCCGTGGAGCTATTGGGTGGCTTATCCTTTTAAGGCACTGTTCTAGTAAGGTGGGCCATACTCTGTATTTTTTGTAAATCAATCGAGAGGGGTGTTCAAATAACATATTTTTGTATGTAGAACACAAATCTGAAGAAAATGTTTAATTCTGATAAACCTAACCTACATCAATTTGCAGTTGATTTTTATTACATTTTTGATTATTTTGCTATTCTTCTGGAAGAAAGAGACTAAGTTGGGGGGCTTTTATTTTGGTAACTTCCTGTTGGGACAGCAGTTGTAGCCATCTTGTTGCTGAAACTCGCATGTTGGCGAGGTTGGCAATCCTTATCCATCCGTCTTCAGTTCTCTTCTTGTGGCAACACTGGTGTGAAAGCTGGAGTAATGCGGAAGCTGGAGCTGCACCTGGGGAGAAAGCTGGTCTGGTTGGTGTGCAACCTGCACACTGGTGAACTTCCCCTGCGCCATATCATTGTTGACCTTGATGGCCCTACTCTGTCAGACAAGAAATTATCCGGGCCAATAGGAAAGCTCCTTGATTCTGCTACAGACTTGGATATCAATCCAAACTTCACCCGGGTCTGCCTGACAAGGTCATTCAAGATCTCTCAACTGATCAACACTATGGCTATAAAATTGTTTGTGCAGTCAGGGATGGAGGGCTTCCTGCAAGTAAACTACAGCCGCTGGCTCACCCCAACAAACAGACTTCTCAGGCTCTGGGTGTCAAAGCACGGACTTAAAGGAAAGAACCTGAAGAATCTGCAATTCATTGTGGAATTCATTATTGGAGTGTATTATCCATGTTGGTTCAACGTGAAGGTCAAGCACTCCTGGATCGAAGGGCCTAGGCACATCCTGTTTCAGCTGGACTGTCTCAAGTCCCAGAGGAAGGAGGTGCTGGACCTTGTGATGCTGACTGAGAGAAGATTTGCTTGGTATGCCCACAGTGAAGCCATCCTCCAAACACTGCTGTGCTCTGAGGATCAGAAGGAGAGGACTGAGGGGGTGGAGAGAATTCTGGCCATCAGGGGAGAGGGGGACCCAGACACTCAGCTGGGGGACTCCTCTGTCAGGACCAGAAGGTCACCTGACATCAATTGTGATGCTTCCAGCATTGGTGACTTGATCAGCTGGTCAGAACCTGCTTCCTAAGCACATCGGAAGTGAAGAACTTCATCAACACCCCCATGGAGGTGCTCAACTGGCCTTGCCACACACAAAGCATTGAGAGGGTTGTTAAAATGGTGACTGAGGCTTCTGCTAAGTACTTCTCACAGGAAAAGAGGGATGGAGGGATCAGGGCTCAGGAGACCAGTAAAAGGCTGATGTCCAAGAATGAGTCAAAGCAGGACTTGTGCAACCTGGCAAAGTTCAAGAAGTCAGGAGATTGATCTTTGTAATTGTATCCAGTGATATACATGCAGTTCACCTGTTAATAAATATGTACATTTGATTTGGCTTTGTCAATATAAATGATTTCCCTTATATCGTTTTATATCTTATAAAGGGGTTCAAAAGGGTAAAATTGGCAATTTATAAATACAAAATGATGTAGGTTAAAAATAAACTCATATTTGAATTCCCCATTAAAAAACACATAATTTAGACACCACTCATGTTAGGATTTTCTTCAGATTCATGTTGACACCTGAGTATGACCCGCCCTACAGTGTTCTAGTGTCTTGGTATTGAACCGGGCCATGTCAGTGCCATCTATTGCCAGCAACCCCGTGGTGCGACATGATTGGTGGTAGCGTCACGCAGGTAGGGATGGAATTAGTCGGCAAGGATGACCGCATTTCTTCGCACCTCACCGATCCCTGCTGGTCAATCGGCAGCATACAGTCTGCCTATATAAAGCTGCACATGAAGTGTCTTCCTTTGACTCATATCTGTACAAGCTTAACTTTTGAACTGCGGTTTGAAAAGAAGCGGCAGCTGACATTACATTACACTGTAAAACAAGGCTCAGTAGTGTTATACTTCCCAGGGAAGGGTGCACAAAGTACTGATAATTGTGACATCTTTTTTTGCTCTGAGCAATTGTATTAGTGTAGAAGAATATAATTTCCCCATTTTTCTGAGCCTACAATATAGCTGAGAAAAATTTTGGAGGATACTGTACCTTGGATGAAGGCATCAGTAATAGTCTGCTCTGCAGGTTGATGGCAACTTTTTCCACAGGGAGAGGGGGGGAATGTTCTAGACCCAGGGCAAAGAGGTTCTCTGGAACAGGTGTTTTGCACTGTGAGTCTGTCGACAGGAAATGCTTATCATAAGAAACAAAGTTAAAACACAGGTCACGTGTTTGTTTAGCAGCAGGCCCAGGGACGGGGATTGGATATGATTTTTCATGGAATTCTTTCAAGACCACTTGGTGCATGAGTGTGTGCATTTCTGTGTGCTTGTGTGTGCGCATCTAAGCTGTCCTGGCAGCCCGTGGTGGCCCAACACCCAATTAAGACACTATGTTGGTGTTTCATTTGTTATGGCAGTTACCTGTATGAAGTACCTTGTGTGATGTATCAAGGCTGGCCGCATGTTTTTTACTGCCTGGGGAAAGCTAGTCTCCCATCTTTCTTTCTCTTTCTCTTTCTCTCTCTTTTTCTCTCTCTCTCTCTCTCTCTCTCTCTCTCTCTCTCTCTCTCTCTCTCTCTCTCTCTCTCTCTCTCTCTCTCTCTCTCTCTCTCTCTCTCTCTCTCTCTCTCTCTCTCTCTCTCTCTCTCTCTCTCTCTCTCTCTCTCTCTCTCTCTCTCTCTCTCAGGAGAGCGATCTTACGGGGCAGATTGCGGAGCTGCAAGAGGAGCTGAGCAGCAGGAGGAACCGGATCACCGACCTGGATCACGAGATCCACTCTCTCAATGAGACTATCAGCACGCTCACCAAGGAACTGGAGCTCAAGGGCCAGGAGGTGCTCAGGATTCGCAGCGAGGCCAGCCAGCAAATGAGGTGAGGGGGCAGGGCCTGGGGGGGGGACTCATGGACCAACCATCAGCACTCATGGACCAACCCACAGATCTTGCTTACGTTTCAGCAGTTTGACCTTCATCAAAATGTAAACATTATGGCCTTATTTTTAAGAATTGTCTAACAAAATTTAAAATCGCAGTGTAACAAATAAGTCTTTATTGAGTGGGGTGCCACTTTTTGCTCTTAGGGATGTTGCTTTGTCCTATCATTTTATTTTGTAATAGAGAAGGATGCTTGACTATAATCTCTGTATATTATTCTCTGTATATTCTCTCTAATTATAACAATAGGTCATGTGGGTGGAGACCTGAATGATGGGCAATCAGTGGACTGTATGTAGACAGTTAAAGGCTAAAAAAGGCCAATTCCAAAGCTCGCAGTGACAGCTGAGTGATGAAGGAAGTGTGTTTATTTGCTTGAACGTCCTATGCAGTGCTCATTTCCAATATAAATATCAGATAGATTAGACCAGGCTCAAGGCAGTTTATTATTATTCTCATTATAATAACAAAATGCATTTTTATATTAAAAAACATAACAGATAAATATATTGCAGTCGTTAATAAAACTCCTTCAAATGTATGACATTTGTCTGAAATGTGCAGGTAGGTATATCCCTCCTCACTATTCTAAAAGGTTGTGTGTGTGTGTGTGTGTGTGTATACTGCTTGTGTTTGTGGGACCTTGTTGAAACAGGGCCCATGAGCAGGACTTGGTGAAGAGACACGAGAGGGAGATGGGCGAGCTCAGTGCAGCCCACAGCAGGGACGCTCACAACATGCTGTCCGACTTCAACAAGGCCCAGGAGCTGCTGAGGGACAAGATCTCTGCATTGCAGATCCTGTACGTGTCTGTGTGTGTGTGTGTGTGTGTGTGTGAGTGTGTGTGTGTGTGCATATGTGCAGGTGTATGCATGTAAATATGTATGTATGTATGTGTGTGTGTGTGTGTGTGTGTGTGTGTGTGTGTGTGTGTGTGTGTGTGTGTGTGTGTGTGTGCGTACGTATACAAGAGCATGTGTGAGTGTATGTGCATGCATGCATACCTGTGAGTGTGTGTGTGCGTGCGTGCATACATACACAAGAGCATGTGTGAGTGTATGCATGCATGCATACGTGTGTGTGTGTCTGAGTGGTTGTTTGTTTGTGTGAGGCTATGTGTGTGTGTGTTATGTGCACATGCATGTATTTAACCACAATGCATGTGCATGTGTGTGTTAGATAAAACAGATATCAGAAGTGACCTGATTGTGGCATAATGCATATGCATGTGTGTGTGTGTGTGTGTGCGTGTGCGTGTAGGTATGTGTGCGTGTGCGTATGTGTGTGTGTGTGTGTAGTGTGTGTGTTAAATATAACAGATGTAGTTGTTTTAGAAATTATCTAAAATATATTCTGTTCTTAAACAAACAAAAATAACACTTTTTTACACCATTCCAAACTAAAAATAGCATCCCTCTGCTCTGTGTTTCCCAGTTTGATTAGCTGTCAAGAAACACCCATACCAGCACAAGAGGTGTATGACAGATGGCAGATTCTGTACTGTGTACTTAAAAGTTTAGCAACACTGTCTGAAAAGTGATATAAAGAATACAAGAGCTTGATAAAGCCTTCATAAGCTCTACATAATGGCTTAGATGCATAGCAAACATTCATAAACACTAACAACTATCATAGGCTTATAGATTGCACTATGCACCATCCATGGCATAAGTCAAATTACCACAATATCCTGGTTTGGTATGTTATGGTACAGCCATTTGTGATGGTGAGGCAGGTCTTATAAGTGTTTATGAATGTTTATGCTGTCCTTATGAAGCTGTCATGCCATTTTGAAGACATTGTGTAGTTCCTAGGATGTGCCCTTCATAAAAAGTGTCACCTAAGTTTCTGCATTGTTGAAACTAAATATTTTCAATGCACAGGTGCTCATGAATATTCATCAGTAGCAAGATTTACCGTATCTTGGCTGGTCCGATATGAGTGTGGCTGCCTATCAGGGATGCGGTTCGAAACCCGTCTCTGCCAGACCGGCCCTGGCCGTTAGTCCCGATCGGGGGCGGAATTTGGCTGTCCGCCCCAGTGGGAGGGGGCAGGGTGAGCCGGCGCAAGTTTGTTGAGGAACAGGAAAGGTGTCGGTGGTCGGGTTCCGTCTCGGAGGAGGTGGATCTACCAGCCTGGAAAAATTGTCTCGTTACCCGGAGAATGGGCGGCGGACTCATAGGGGAGGGTGAACTGAAATAAATAGAGGGTATAATTGGCAACCAAATTTGGAGAAAAACTGGAAAAATTAGAACATTTTAAATTTAAAAAAAGATAATGTTATCTATATCTATATCTATATCATACTGTAGGTTTAAATGAGTAGAAAGTTCAGTCCCCGCATTATATCAAATGTGTATATCCAGTCAATTGCCATGTGTAGGCATAGAATACATAAATTGGAATTCCTTGTTACAAGCTGTCAAGAATAAAAACACATATATAAAAATAAAAGTTATAATAGTAGTACTGACAAAACAAATACGTAAATAAATAAATGTAGGGGCACGGTTGCCTATCATGGTAGAATCTGATAGGCAAAAAAAACTTGCCACATTGTCATTATATATTTAAGGTCATTAAACTCAATTTATTCAGTACCCAGCTTTCTAAATGCCCCTGTGCACTAGTGTGGAGTACAGGAATGATGTCACGCGTTTGTGTCACCTCCGTCTACCTCCCCCCAGGCTGGAGGCCACGGAGGACAAGTTCCGGAAGAGAGAGAGTCGTCCCGAAGACCTCCAGGCCATCGCAGAGCTGAAGGACATGGTGTCAGAACGGGAGTCTCTGGTCAAGAAGCTGGTGGTACGTGCTCGCATACGGAATGTTAACTTAGGCCCAGAAGGCTGGTTCACCCCACCAATTAACCCCAGTCGCACATCTTCGGCAGTGTGTTATAAACTCACACAGTTTAGGTTTTATAAATTACCCATTGGAACCAGCAGCCAGCACCAGTAGTTCAGAGCAACATCTCAGGCTCCAGCCTATAGCCTCCCAGCCCTCTGGATTCTGACAGCAGGAGCCAGTATGAGTTTCCACGGCAGGCTCAGTCTCTCTCTGAGTCAAACCCAACCATGGCTTTTGCCCCCTGAGCCCTGTAAGGATCCCTTTTCCACACATACTTACTTCCTGAATATCAGCCCGTGTTCTCACGTTGAGGAACTGACAGGCATCTCTCTCCTCTTGTTGTGGACAGGATGACAAAAAATTCTATCAGCTGGAGTTGGTGAACAGGGAGACTAACTTCAACAAAGTGTTCAACCCCAGCCCTAACGTTGGCGTGATTAACCCCCTCGTAAAGGTGAGATGGTTTACATTCACCCTGTCCTGTTCACAGACATATTCATGAGATCCTGCCCCTCATAATGCATTAATGTATATTGGACATGGAGATATGTTGGACTCTAGCCCTGGGTCAGAAAGCTGAGTCCTAATTAATTTCAAAACAGCATACTAATTTTATGATAAAGCAGACACTGTTTAAAGCTTGTTTATATCATATAGGGAATCACAGTCAGAGCAGTGTTGCTCATTTGGGTGAAAAAACACTATTGTGTGTTCTTTAGGTACTGTACTTTCTTCCCCCATCCTAAACAACTGATCTGAGATCAGTGTACCCACCCTTAACCACTTAATACTACCTGTATGGAATCCTGCACGTTTAGCCTGTATTTTTCTTAGTGTTTGTAATTGCCCAAGTTTATTGAATGGTCGAATCTTACACTGGTACCACTGGTATCGATTCCTCTCACTCCAAGTGTTTCCAGGAGACCATGTGACTTTTTTTGCCCAATGGAGTGCTGGCAAAGGATATTACAGTGAGTCCTGTTTGTGGAGCGGAGAGCCAGGCAGCTTCCAAGGGAGGCGGCATGGAGCTGACACATGGTTTCATCAGTCTGATTCAAGCCACTGCACCGCTCTGATCCAAGCACACTGACACAGCTATCATTCAGACAGTTATTTATCCAAGTAGAGATGGCAGATTACTGTTGACAGCTAACTGATATGTACAGTGGGCATAAAAAGTATTCACCCCCTTTAGCATTTTTCACATTTTATTTTCATACTTCATGGAATCAAAATTGATTTAATTGGGATTTCTTGCCACTGATCAACACAAAATACTCTTTAATGTCAAATAAAAAACAACTAAAGCTTTTTGTTAATTAATTACAAGTAAAAAGCAGACAATAATTGATTACATAGTATTCACCCACCTTGACTTAATACCTTTAGCTGCTGCAAATACAGCTGCGAGTCTGTTTGAGTATGTGAGGTGGATCGAAGGTGGAAGAACCACACGCAGATCTCACGGGTATCTAAAAGCTGAACGCAAGCGATCAGCCACTAAATCTTAATACATACTAGGGAGCGGGGAAAACAAATAGAAAAGGAAAGGGATAAGAAAACCCCGGGACAAAACTCCACTGGAATTAACCCAACAGAAACAACCCTAATAGGGCGAACACTCCTCACCGAGGAGCTAAGGCAAAAGAAAATGCTCTGGGGGACATTAGCCCAAACAAACAAAGAATAACCTCTCAAAGGAAACCACTGAAGTGGTGAACTTAAAACCCTTCACGTGGAGATAATTAATCTCTCTAAAAGGCTACCACTGAGTGGTGACGCTAAACCTTATTTTAAGATGAATAAGTTTGTTCCTTCTCTCTTTAACTGAGAGGACCACAGGGTGGTAAGCTAAACCTTTGTTTGGAATACCGGCTATTGTGTAACAATTAGTTTACACAGAAGCGTTTGAGTGAGGGAGGAAAAGACCTTAAGTAGAGACGGGATTAATACTGATTGCTCTCAGCTGAAAGCAATCAGAGAACCCATCGACACAAGACCATATAAGGGCGGCGGAAATGACAATGATTCCTCTCAGGAGAAAGAGGAAAAGACCATCACATGACCACGCGCCCTCCAGAGGCCGAACAAGGTAAACCGTGACAGAGTAAGTCTGTACCAGCTTGGCACATCAGGACTATGCAATTTTTGCCCATAACTTCTTTAAAAAATTGCTTGAGCTGCATCGAGTTGGATTGGGACTGGTGGTCAACAGCAATTTTCAATCTTTCCACAGATTCTCAAAGGGATTGGGGCCTGGTTTTTGATTAGGCCACTCCAGGACATTATTTTGTTTTTAAACCACTCCAATGTGACTTTTGCTGTGTCCTTTTGGTCATTGCCCATAAATCTTCTCCCAAGCTTCAGGTCTCTTGCAGACTGCAGCAGGTTATCCTCCAAGATTTGTCTATATCTTGCTCCATCGATTTTTCCCTCTATTTTGACAACTTTTACAGTACCTGAAACAAAGAGGCATCCCCATAGCATTAGGCTCCTGCCACCATGTTTCACAGGAGGGATAGTGTTCTTGGTATGATGTGCAGTGTTAGGCTTGTGCCAAACATAACGCCTACATTTGAGGCCAAAAATTGCAATGTTGGTCTCATCAGACCATAGACTCCTCCTTCTCCTTTCTCACTCTAGGTGAGATTTCATGTGCGTTTTCTTCAATGATGGCTCTCTTTATGCCATCCTCCTGTAGAATCCTGTGGGATCCCACTCAAACACACCAAATGGCGGAAGTGTCCGAGTGGTGAAGGATAATTTTACCTTGTGAAGGGGATTAAATGGATGTTATCTAACTCCAATTACTCTATCTGGCTCCAATTAATAATAGCTTTCTCTCTGTTAACCGTTACTTATAGAATTCTATAGACTATAGTCTCTCAGCTCGCGTAGTGTGGCTCTACCTAACGAACCATGCCTAACGATATTTTTTGCAGTACATAGAGATTCGTTTTGACTTCATCCTGACCTCACAACTCGTGCAACTTGCCTTGCGCTGCATGCAGACTCTCAAAGTGGACAGTCAGGAATCAAGCTAGACTTGAAAATCTCACTACCTAACTTAGCCAACTGCATTTACTTTCTGAATTTAACATACCACCGCTACTGCCGGTATTTGTAGCGGTAAGTATTACCCACTGTACATTGTTGCTACAAATTCAAGTACTTTTTTACAAAATTAGCTAGCGCGCTAACTATCTGAAGCATGCTAGCTAAATGTTAGCGTTAATTTTGCGTTGAATTAGCTTGCTACCTTATCGTATTAGCTGGGGAAACTACTAGCTAACGCTAGCCAACTACAATAAATGCATATTGACCTAAGCTAAGCTAGAATTTAACTACTGTTATAGCGAAGCTGGTGAATATAGACTAATGTACAATATCAGCTAACTAGCTAAGCATCTGACGTGAACTAATGAAAACGTTATCGTAGCTTTCCTGTTGTTAACGTTACTATGCGTCGCTAACCCCTTAGATAACTTCGCTTATTTTGAAGACTTAAAACGTGTTAACAGTATGGACAGTAACTCACTAGGGCGCTAACATTAGCCTGAGCGCTAGCCTAGAACAGCTAGCTAAAGTTACAACCAAATTCTGTGGCTGGGAACAACGAGCAGGTTCCTTGCTAGATAGTTAGTGAGCCAGCGGTGGTTGGACAGCAGGACTCGCTACCTAACCTGGTCAAATTAACGTCTGTTATGGTTTGTAACTAACTAACAATTGACGTCTGTAACGTTGTTCAAAAGCATCTGGCGATAGAACACACAACGGTAGATTGTGCTTCAGGGGCCGAGTGCACCAGCTTTGCGGTGAAAAGTTGCTCCTAACGCTAAATCGGTCGTAGCGACCGCAGTCATCAGAATTTACACCTGGTGACCAAACGAAAATAGTCTTGGTCGTGGCTACACTCGGTCTAAGCAATGCACGTCCTCGTCAATACACGCAAAATAATAATTGTTACCCAGCAATGCGCATTCCTAAGCCACTATCTCCTGGCTCCAAAGTGACAGCTTGCTGAAAAATTGAGGATCGTAATAAGAGAGAACTCAACTTTACTGACTCCGAAATCAGGAAACCTATAGAGCTGTGCAGCAAATTAATTCATTAAAGTGCTGTACAGGTATAATATTGTAGTGCTGTACAGGTATAATATTGTAGTGCTGTACAGGTATAGTATTGTAGTGTACACCTGCTCTGAGGTCTGATCCACAAGACAGGCTGAACCTCAAGCCTGCGGCCTACCAGCTACCCTGCTCTATTGTGTGGCTTATAGTTACAAAAAGAGATGTCGGAAGAGGCAGATTGTGACAACTGCCTTCGTCTTGTAATCAGAATTAGTGCCTTGGAAGAGACAGTTACCGAGTTTATTCGGGGAAAAGCTGACATTGGAGACGAGGACCTTGAAGATACGCTTCCTCTGCTCCCCTTTCATGATGGCCCCTTTACAACCTGGGAGAAGCAAGGTGCTAAGCCAAATAAATCATCCACCCCATTTTATACCGAGTTGTGGAAGAAATCAAATAATCGTAGATCCCGCAAGTGCCTTTTCCCCCCCGCCAGAAGGCCTCTGCCAGAGGAACAGTCCAACAGGTACAGTGTCTTGAGCCTGGATGATTTTCCATCGCTACCTGAGCACGTAGCCCAGCATGCAGCCTCAGGAATTCCCGCTGTGACAGTCGCCTCTGGTTCTACCGGCACTGATTTTTCTGTCAGTGCTTCCACTGAAACGGACATCGTGCCTGCTGCTCTTACCTCGGACGCTGACACTGTGACTGCGGATATAGAGGCTGTGTCTACTACCTCTATTCCTGCTGCCGCCGCTGCTGATACTGGTGCCGCTGCTCCAGGCGCTGCTACAATGTCTGCTGCATCTGAGCTCACAAGCATTAAGGCCGAGCTGCAGTTTTTGGCACTTGAGATTAAGCAGCTACTGGAGCGTCAGACGTCTTTAAATTATAGAGTGGCGGCTATCTCTAAGCCCCAGGCCTCCCCTCGCCTCAAGCCTGGTATAGTAGCCTTCACCCCTGCACCCGGGAGGGCTTGTAGGGGCTTTAAATGCTGCACGGGTCTCCTGCCCTTCACCTCTTCACAGGTGTCATCCTCGGAAAACGCCCCGTCGGCTGATGTCCCGATTGGACCTGTTGCTCCGGCTCTTTCAGCTGCTTCGGTGGATCTGATCTCCTGGGACCCCTCACCTCGTGCCTTGCCGCCCACTGTCGCCCTTGCTGCCTCTGCCCCCCGTTTCCCTCATCATCCCTCCCCCTACTGACCCCACTACTACCACCCTGGTCATCGGCAGCTCGATGGTGCGTGGCATCTCCCTCCCCGGGGACTCATAGACCCTCTGTTTCCCTGGTGCTAGGGTGTTGGACTTGACTCGGATGCTCCCCATCATCCTTGAAAAGCACCCCAACCTTCAGTCCATCGTACTCCACATTGGCACAAATGACGTCATGCACCGTGAGTCTGAAGTCCTAAAAGATAGCCTCTTTAAATTGCTTACTTCTTTTCAGGATTCAGGGCTTAGGGTTATTGTCTCTGGGCCTCTCCCTACCCATGGGAGAGGCGACGAAAGGTGGTCCAGGCTCCGTGCCTTGCACACCTGGCTTCTAAATCTCTGCACTGCCACTGATTTAGTCTATGTGAACAACTTTGAGCCATTTAAATTGAGACCCTCCCTGCTAAAGAAGGACGGCCTCCACCCAAATAGTATGGGTACTCCGCTGCTATCTGCCAATATTAGAAAATCTCTTGGTTCATGACATAAGGGCATTAGTTCTACTTATGCTAGCCCTGTAGCTGTGCTAACATCTGAATACCCCACTAATTCAGTTCTATCTGAGCTCTCCCCACCTTGTGCATTTAATCCTGTTGAGTTTAAATCCAGAAAGGGGTTGGGATTAATTCACTGGAATATTAGAAGTCTTCTTGCACCTCAGAAACTTGACCATGTGAATTTATTAATTTCCCATACTGATCCAGACATTTTAGCTCTTTCTGAAACTTGGTTAAAAAACAGCATCAATGATTCCGAGATTGCTATAACTAACTATAATGTTTTTAGAATGGACAGAGCTGGAAGAGGTGGAAGGGTGGTAATTTATGTTAAATCTTGTTTTTCTGTTACTGTCTTGTGTGCTGTTTCCATGCCAAAATGCTTTGAGTTTCTTGCACTTAGGATAATTATTGGAAGCAATGACTCTATCATTGTTGCTGGGATCTATCGACCTCCATCTGCCAATGTCAGTTCCATAGACCACCTTGCTGAGCTTTTATCCAACTACAAAAACTCTGAAATAATCGCTCTTGGGGATATGAATGATTGGCTGAGTGCCTCTTCTGCTTATCTAAAAGAGGTCTCCTTTAGCCTTAATCTCTCTCAGTTAGTCAAAGACCCCACTAGACCTAATTTGAAGAACCCATCTAAATCTACTCTGATTGACCTGATTTTCTCCAACAAAAGCGATAAAATCTCTGCAGCTGGTGTTTTTGATCTAGGAATTAGTGACCATTGTCCCATTGCCTGTATCAGGGACTGTCATATGAAAAGAACTTAATCACGAATTATCTTGAGAAGAAATGTAAGAAATTTCAATGATCAGGCTTTCCTGAATGATCTCTTTAATAGTGACATTCATAGTACATCTGGAATCCCAGATCTTGAACTATCTTTAAAAAAATTTACTAACACATTCCTTTCAATTGTAGATAAACATGCTCCATTCAAAAAGTTCAGAGTAAAAAATAGATCTAGGCCATGGTTTTCTACTGATTTGTTAGCCTTTTTTTTAGAGCGTAATAAAGCTTGGTCCCTCGCCAAACGCACTAAGGAGCCCTCCAACTGGGCTTCATTTAGAGAAATTCGTAATAAATGTACTGCGCTTGTCCGGAAGGCTAAGACGGATTATGATGTTAACTTGGTCTCTAGCTCCCTTTCAGATCCTAGAAAGTTCTGGAAAGCCGTGAAACGTAATAATTCTGTTGCCTCCATACCTACTCAGGTCAAGTTTGATGATTGTTTACTGCAAGACCAAAGTGACATCTGCTCTGCCTTTAATAGACATTTTGCTGCTGCTGGCCATCTTTTTGAACTTGAAGCTTGCCGCTCTTCCCAGGGTGAAAATAATCAGCCTCTGGTTAATCAAAATTCTATAGGCCTATCTCTTTCAAATTCTTCTCAATTTATTTTTGGTCCTGTCCCACTAAATACAGTCTTGGAATCTCTTCACGCAATTGATCCTAAGAAATCTATTGGTGAAGATAGATTGGAGCCTTTCTTTCTCCGTCTCTCCGCTCCTCTGATTGCTAGGCAGATAACTCATATTTTCAATCTATCGTTATTGACAGGTGTTATTCCTGCTGTCTGGAAAACGGCTCATGTCGTCCCCCTGCATAAGGGCGGTGACAGATGTGACCCAAATAACTATAGACCAATTTCTAAATTGTCTTGTTTAGCTAAAATGTTGGAATCTTTAGTTAATCAACAGCTTAAGGAATTCCTCTCGGCTAACTCTGTTTTAAATCCGCTTCAGTCAGGGTTCAGGCCTCAGCACAGCACTGTTTCTGCTGTCACTTTGGTTTTAAAATGATATTGTCAATGCCTTGGACGGAAAAAACACTGTGCAGCCATCCTTGTAGATCTCTCCAAGGCATTTGACACTGTAGATCATCCCTTGCTCTTAGACATACTCACTAAGATTGGTTTTAGCTCTGGTGCCTTTTCCTGGTTCCAGAACTATCTCTCTGATCGGCAACAGTCGGTGACCCTGGGATCCATTAGTTCAGAGTTCCTGCCGATTACTAAGGGTGTTCCTCAAGGTTCAATTTTGGGTCCTGTTCTTTTCACAATCTATATTAACAATATTTTTTAATGTATATCAAACTGTCATACCCATCTGTACGCGGATGATACAATATTGTATAGTATTGCTGATTCTGCTGATTTAGCTGTAAAAAATGTGCAATTATCTTTTGATACTCTCCAAACTGCATTCACTGATCTTAAACTTGTTCTTAATGCTCAGAAAACTAAGTTTATGTTGTTCTCCAGAGCCAGAGCTAATAGTAGCTCAGACTTCCGTATTTTAACTAATCATGGATCTTTCATTGAGAGAGTCTCAGTCTATAAATATCTTGGTATTTGGATTGATGAGAAACTCACTTTTAGGACCCACATAGATAAGCTTGTCAATAAACTTAGGCAAAAAATTGGTTTTCTGTACAGAAATAAATCTAGTTTTCCTTTGCTTTGTAGAAAAAGAGTTGTTGAAGCTGTTTTCATGTCTGTATTAGATTATGGTGATGTGATCTATAGGCAAGCCTCTGCTTCTACTCTTAAGTCTCTGGATGCTGTTTACCATTCTGCCATTAGGTTTATTTCTGGAGATCCCTATAGGACTCATCATTGTATTCTGTATGCTAATGTTGGATGGTCTTCCCTCTCTCAGAGACGGGACAAGCATATGTATATTTTCATCTATAAGGCCCTTCTAGGCAAACTTCCATCCTATATTACCTCAATGCTTGTCCTGTCCTCCGGCCATTATCACACTCGGTCCTGTGACCGGCTTTTATTAGACATCCCAACAGTTCGGACTGAGCTGGGTAAATCTGCGTTTTCGTTTTATGCTCCTGATGCCTGGAACTCTCTCCAAATGTCTTTTAAACTGGATTCTTTAGTTTCCCTTAGTCATTTTAAAGCATTACTTCTGAATCATTTTACTTCTGCATGTACTTGTTTTATCTGAATTTTATGTTGTATCTTTTATCTTATATTTATTATAGTATTTGTTTTTTATTTATTATAGTAATTGTTTCTGGAATGATTTTAATGTACTCGACATCACTGTAAATGAGGTTCGCACCTCAGCTGATCATCGAGGCTAAATAAAGGTTTAAAAAAAAAATATATATATGTGTTGCTATCTCTATATAAGATGCGGACGTGCCTTTGGCCTGTGTATAGCCTACCAAGCATACAATTGCATATCTTGCAACGGCACTAGTGTATAGGCGAGTGACTACGGAGTGCAACGTTCTATGTGTGTGTGTTAACGGTAACCTTAAAACCAAAATGTGCAACTGTAGTTGTTTAGATTCATGAGAAATGCTGATGTATGAAAATGTTTATTAGCTGGACGTGCAGAAATTGTTACAGAAACATGAAACAGAATTTGAATAATGTAAGCATAGACATACAAAAATGGCTATACTCGAATGTCGCGCAGGAGGTCGTAATAGCGAATCTCCTCGAAGTATACCAATTTTCCCCCTATATCCCCACACATCAAAGGAAACCATAACGCACCAAATAAGGACACAATCACTGAAAAAACGGAACCACTCCCTGCGCTGTTTCTGTACGCGCATCATACTACGTTCATTATTAGTTTCACAGATGGCCACTGACATGTAGATCATTTGCATTGCCACCGTTCACTTTCGAACAGTGTTCTGAGATCTCTAGTAAGCGCCACCTGTACCACATCATCAATGACACCAACCCATTGCTCATGACATTAGCTCTCCAACAACACCAAACATGATTGTACTGTACATGTAAATCATGATGTTACAGTATACCACATTAAACTCAGTGATGTGGTCAACAGTCCTGAGAACAGCCCCCCTCCATGTCCTGTTTTGCCAGAGACAGCAGGACTGCTTTTATTAGTGTGGGGGTTGTAAGGCATTTGGGACATTACCATCTCGCCTGTTGGCTCCCTGCTGGCATCATAAACACAGTTAACATTCTTTTGGGTTAATTCAGGGCATAGTGAGTGAACTGCCCTACACTCCCATAAAACTCAGTTCTTTGAAGCACCCGAGCTATTGTGATCAGTTAGTTAGTTAGTTTTATTTGACAATTTAAAAAGGAATAGATATACACAAGCGACGCGCACACCTCCAAAATTTCAACAACATGTTGTGCGTAGCTGTGGTCATGTGCGTCAAACAAACGCTGATTGGTTGAGCAGGGAAGTATATCCAGTAGCCTGCTAGCTAGCTAACTGTAGCTCAATTGTAACTTGTCTAACATAGCCAGCTAGCTGAAATGCTAATGTTACAATAGCAACATAGGTATGTATCAGTAACTAAATTACTTTCTATCTAGCTAGTGGCAGCTATCTAGTTAATTTTACTGATGGAGACGTACGTTTTATTTGGTTGTTTTAGGGACTGATCAGGACATGTTCTTCGATGTTCTGGCAATGACAGTTGACTGAAGACAACAACAGTGTCACAAGCAAGAAGCTGACTTACCACGGATAAATAAAACTCAGTACACGCTGTTGTAAATATCATTGACTTTATTGTTGACATTGGGTAACAGAGTCATTAACAACAAAGGGTAATGTACAGAGTAATCTTTGGAGTGAATTAAGTATTATTGTATTATTGCTATGTAGGCTACTCAAGTAATACAAACAAAGCTACTTTGCAACTTATAAACTATTTTAGCCCAATTTAAAATATTAAACTTTACTGTAACATCAACAAAGCACTTGAAAACTTAAAGTTAGCTAATGAAGTTAGCTATAAATAAAACGCAGCAATGGCATGAAACTACGAACATATGTTACTGACTGGAGATGGCTTATCGAAAACCACGTATCATCGCATCTTAACCTGATAATACAAATACACTACTGGTCAAAGGTTTTAGAACACCCCCATTTTTCCAATGTTTACTGAAATTTAAGCAGTTCAAGTGAATAACCTGAAATGGTACAGAGGTAAGTTTAGGTTACCAAAAACGGAAAAATGTCAGAGTTTTCAGGGAACAAGTAATGGGTTAACAACTTAGAGCTGTTCTGCAGCAATGGAAGTAAATTAAGCATTGAAAGTTGATGTAAACAATTCCTACAGGTGTCCCAACTTTTGTTGATTACATACAAATCCTCTGTCTGTATAAAAGGAGTGTTGGAACAGACTGTGTTACTACACCCTCTGAAGCATTATTTGGACAATATTGCACTGCAGGAAGTAGTATATTGCTATCATAATGGCGAGAAAAAGGCAATTAACAAAGTAAGACAGACAGACCATTATAACCCTTAAAAGTATAGGTCTTTCCTTTAGAGAAATTGCAAAGAAGGCCAAGGTGTCAGTGAGTACAGTTTCCTACACCATCAAAAGGCCCTTGAAAACTGGAGGAAACTCTGACAGGAAGAGGTTTGGTAGACCCAAAGTCACAACAAAATCAGAAGACAAGTTTCTGAGAGTCAATAGCTTGTGTGATAGGCAGCTCACAGGACAACAGTTTCAAGCACAGCTTAACACTGGTCGAAGTAAGGAAGTCTCAGTTTCAACTGTGAAGAGAAGAGCTGCAGATTTGACAGATCGAGTGGCAGTAAGAAAGCCATTGCTAAGATGGCAAAATAAGAAAAAGAGGCTTGCCTGGGCCATGAAGCACCGCCAGTGGACTACTGAAGACTGGAAGATGGTCTTATGGACCGATGAATCAAAATTTGAAAAAATTGGATTTTTGGTTCATCACGCATGGTTTTTGTATGCCGTCGAGTAGGCGAAAGGATGGTTCCTCAGTGTGTGGTACCAACTGTCAAACATAGAGGAGGAAGCATGATGGTCTGGGGCTATTTTGCTGGATCCAGAGTCGGCGACTTACACAGAGTGACTGGCACCCTGAACCAAAAGGGCTACGACAGCATTTTGCAGCGCCATGCAATACCCTCTGGTCTACGCCTAGTTGGTCAGGGGTTCATCCTACAGCAAGATAATGACCCAAAACATACCTCCAGGCTATGTCAGAACTACCTTAGAAGAAAAGAACAAGATGGTAGGCTTCAAATCATGGAATGGCTAGAACAGTCTCCAGACTTAAACCCCATTGAGCTGGTTTGGGATGAACTGGACAGAAGGGTGAAAGCAAAGCAACCTACCTGCAAAGTGCAACACATTTGTGGGGACTTCTGCAACAGTGTTGGGAAGAACTTTCCGAACAATATTTGATTTCCATTGTAGAAAGGATGCCACAAGTGTGTTCGGCTGTTATATCTGCAAAAGGTGGCTACTTTGATGAGTCAAATATTTTGATGAAATTTTGTTAAACAAAATTATTCCATGATTTCTTTTTTATCTCCAATTGTTTATTTGTTCCATGCTTTAATTTCAGAGTACATTGAAACATTAAACTGCGTAAAGTTCCATAAAAACTGGAAAAATGGAGGTGTTCTAAAACATTTGACCGGTAGTGTAGGTATTTTTTTTCCTGTTTACTTACTGTCAATCAATACCAACAACCCTACACGAGAATGCAGGATGCAAGTATGCAATTTGGGACACAGCCTTTGTTTACTCCGGGGGTGAAAATGGATTTCCGTTTCTGGGTTCCTTCTTTGTTTTCTGTACATTCTTTAGTTTAGAAATGCAATACTGCCCCTAGTGCACGTGTTAACATTTTGTGCAAGTATGCTGGCAAACACCTATGTGTACTCCAGCGTACGACACGTGTACGTATTCGCAGATTTGCAGATGCAGAAGCATAATTAAGCCTATAGGCCTCTTTGTGCACTCCCTATCAAGTGTCCTTATCGCACAGGTTCTCAGTTTTGGAGAATTGTTCACAAAATTCACAGTTGTGCCATATTCTCTCCATTTCATGATGGACTTAACAGTGCTGCGGGGTATATTCAAACTCTTTGAAATCTTTCCCCTGATTAGTGCTTTTGAAAAACCTTTTCTCGGATTTGCTTTGAAAGTTCTTTGGTCTTCATGATGAATCTCTTGTTTGGAAATGCACTAATCAACTATGGGACCTCTCACAGAAAGGATGTATTTCATTTTACATAATTTGAAACACCTTAATTGTACACAGGTGGACTCAATATATGTGATAATGTGACCTCTGAAGACAATTAATTGTCTCGAGTTTATTTAGGTGTGTCTTAGCAAAAGGAGGGGAATACTTATGCATTCAATTATTGTCAGTTTTTTAAATTTGTAATTAATTAACAAAAATCTTTAGAGTTGTTGTTTTTTTCATTTGACATTATAGAGTATTTTTTGTTGATCAGTGGCAATAAATCCCAATAAAATCAATTTTGTTTTCATGAAGTAAGAAAATAAAATGTGATGTTTTTGAACACTGTATGTTTGTGAACAAAGGCTGTTTGTGATTTGATTTCCCTGTGGCTAATATTTATATTATTAGGATATTACAATGGATTTATTGTTATTTTTAAAGCTTTTTTGAATGATTACATATTATTACACTGTGTTTTATTATTATCTAGTATTGTTTAATATGTCCTATTATCATTACATTTATGTACATGTTGATTTGCATTGCAAAAATATTTGTAAAAATATTAGTTATTTGTTGACTATATGAAATTAGAGCATAGCTTTAAGGGGTATTTTTTATTTAAATGTTGTATTCACATTTTATGTGTTGTACTGAAACACATTGCAATGTTTTTTAGCAATAACATACTAAAAACATTCAATTTTGGCCAGAATCTGGTATTTAAATGAATAAAGGGTAAAGCGATGTAGAGGATGAAAACAGAGCTGAAACATTGGTTAATATCTTATTGGTTATACATTAGCATATAATGGCCTTTTAAAATATTTTATTGCAATTGGAGGTCAGAAAACCCATTTCTCCATTTTCTTGAACTCTGGTATACAGAATTGTTATTTATTTTTGGGTCTATAGTGTCTGTAGGGGTCAGCTGGCTAATCCTAAATTAGCCAAAAAATAAATACTGATCTAGGATCAGTGATTGGGGCCATATTGTACACCAAGGTTTTTCAAGGAAAGTCTAGAAGCTAGAGTACGGCAGTTGTTAAGTTCAACCTTAACTGGACTGTGAGAGGCCTTCAGTATGGGCTTTGCCATAATTATACACATTATGATTAAGCGTTTGAAAAAAGGTTGAAGTCATTGTTTGTTCATCATGAAAATTTCAACATTTTGATTGGAAAATTGACTTTCTGTTGGTTGAAGCTGCATAATTATATTCCAGTTTAAATTCTCTCTTGGCAGCCTATGGCAACACAGTGCAGTTTTGGTGGCTGAATTGCTTGCATGTTGTAACATGATTATTTGTATACAGTATATTATATACAGTAGATTCCGTTTTTATTCACACCCTTGATAAAGATGAACAAAAGAGATCGTATAAAATAAACTATGTTAAGTAATGAGCTAGCTGGGGTAGTCCTACTGGACCTGACCGCCGCTTATGACACCGTCTGGCACCGCGGTCTCCACCTGAAGCTGCTGAAAACCATCCCAGATCGGCAAATGGTCAAATTCATCATGGAGATGCTGTCGAACTGCAGCTTCATCCTCCAGACCAGCGATGGCCAGCGAAGCAGGCTCAGAAGGCTGAGGAACGGTGTTCCACAGGGGTCTGTCCTCTCACCACTGCTGTTCAATATCTACATCTACGATCTGCCGGAAACAACATCCAGAAAGTACGGCTATGCAGATGACCTGGCCATTATGCTGCGGCGACCAACGTGGGAGGCGATGGAAGAGGGCCTCAACCAGGACATGGGCATCTTGGCTGACTACCTTCGCAGGTGGCGCCTACAGCTTAGTACGGGCAAGACAGTTTCGGCCGCATACCACCTAAATAACAGGGAAGCAAACAGGAAGTGAAGGTGTCTGTGAACAACAAGCGCTTGGAGTTCCAGCAAGCCCCCAAGTACCTGGGAGTACGGCTGGACAGGACACTGTCCTTTAATCAACACCTTGAAGAAGTGAGGGCCAAAGTAACAACAAGGGTTTCACTTATTCGCCGCCTCGCTGGTACGACATGGGGAGCCTCAGCCAGGACACTTCGAATTTCCACCCAAGCCCTGGTCTTCTCTGCAGCTGAATACTGTGCCCCAGTCTGGAGCAGAAGCCCACACACCAAGAAGGTGGACATTGCCATTAACAGCGCCCTCCGGGTCATAACTGGCTGTCTTAAGCCCACTCCTGTCTCCTACCTGCCAGTCCTCGCAGGAATTGCCCCAGCCAGCCTCCGACGAGAGGCTGCTACACTCGCACTCGCAAGGAAAGCCCAAAAACATGAATGGCACATCCTGCACAACACCACCACGACAGAGCTGCCCCCAAAAAGGCTCAGGTCCCGCCACCCCTATAATAGGGTGGCACAGGAGATGCTTAGATCCACCCCTGAGGACCTGTCTACGGGAGCATGGCTGGCGGCATCCTGGAAGCAGGGATGGGAGTCTGCTGGAACCGCACGTATCCACCACTACATCCGGGACCCTGGAGATGGTGCTGCAGGAGAAGATCTACCACGCTGTCAATGGACCCTATTGAACCGCCTGCGCACTGGGATCGGCTGTTTCAAAGCGTCCATGAGGAAGTGGGGCCTTGCGGACAGCGCAGCATGCGATGCGGGAGCCTGAGCAGACTGCCGACCACATAACCCACACCTGTCCCCTGTTTAGACCACCTTCAGAGGAGGGGCTCTTTCTAGTGGGTCCAGAGACGAGGACGTGGCTGAGCGACACCAAGTTGGACATCTGAAGCCGATACACGAAAGAAGAAGAAGTAATGAGCTTTATTTTATGCTCACAAAATTCTGACAATTATACTCTTTAATAATAATGCATTGGCACGAACAATCAAACGGTTCACAAATGATAATTTTGTGATTAAAAGAATCACAAATATTCACACCCCTGTAGTCAGTACTTTGTGGTTCCTTCCTTGGCCATTATAACAGCAAGTAGTCACCTTCTGTAGTGTCGTACAAGGTTATCAAACTTCTTGGGGGGGATCCTCAACCATTCCCCCCTGCAGAATTGTTATAGTTCCTTCAGATTCTTGGGTTGACATTTGTGGCCTGCTTTTTTGAGTTCAAACCACAAATGTTCAATTGGATTCAGGTCTGGAGACTGAGATGGCCACATCAGGACATTAGATCTTGAGCTCTATCAACCATTTCTTAGTTGCTTTGGACGTATGTTTGGGATCATTGTCTTGTTGGAAGGTCCATCTGTGGCCACGGTGTAGCTTCCTGGCAGAGGGAACAAGGTTTTTGGACAAAATGTCTTGGTACATGTTGGAGTTCATGGTTCTATATATTTTGATAAGAGCCCCAGGGCCTTTGGATGCAAAACAACTCCAAAGCATTAAAGATCCACCACCATGTTTCACCGTAGGCATGAGCTGCTTTTCAACATTACTTGCATTCTTTGGATACGAAACATAACGCTGCTGTCCATGTCCAAAAAGCTCTATTTTTGTTTCATCTTACCACAAGACACGGTTCCAATTGTAGTGCAGATGTAGTTTGACAAATTCAAGATGCCTTTTTCAGTGAATTGTCTTCAAAAGAGGCTTCCTTCTTGTGACTCTGCCATAAGGCCATTGTCATGTAGGCGCCGTCGAATGGTAGCTTTAGACACCTTGTAACCCCAAGATGCCAGGTTGTTTTGGAGATCTTGAACTGTGCCCCTTGGAATTATTTTTGCCTCTCGAACCATCCGTCTCACTACACGTGGGGGCAAGTTAGACTTGTGTACCTGGCAGGTTAGCCACTGTTCCAGTGGCCTTAATCTTCCTAATAATTGACACAACTGTGGGTGTGAATAATTGCAATCCAGATGTTTTCTGGAAAAAAAATATTAATAAAACAAAATATGTTTTTCTGAACAATTGTATTAGTATTGTAGGTTTGGAATTTTCTGCATTTTTTGAGCATAAAACGTATATAGTTTATTTTATACGATCTCTTTTGTTCATCTTTATCAAGGGTGTGAATGGAAACAGAGTCTATTGTATATATTATGTTTAAAAGGTTGATCAGTTTATCCTGTATTTGGAAAACTATTCTAAAAAGTCATTTGGGGGACAGAAGTGACGGAAGAACTGCAGCTTTGATTTGTTCAGGTGCATTACAGATGAAAGCAGTGTTCCGTGGCAGTGTTAAAGCTACAGACCTGCTTTGGTGCAATTAATCTCTGTATGGCCAACACTGTTTGCATTTAAGTGTGTGTGTTTGTGTGTGTTCTGTGCTTGTGGGCACATATGTGTTTTCATGTCCCTGTTTTGTATATATATATATATATATATATATATAGATATAGATATACACACACACACACACACACACATTTACATATATATATATATACTGTATATACATACACCTGTTCATGTATCTGATTCAATTTAGCTTTCCAAGCCATTATTTGTTACTGTCCCATTTCATAGTCTCTCCGTTCTGAATATATTTTTAAATCACTTATTCAACCCAAGCGGCAGAGAGCTTCATGATTCAGATTCATGATTGAGTGCTTCATTGAAGCATTAGTCCAACTATGTCTTTTGTTTCCTTTGAAGTGAGAGAGTCAGTCCTTAATTAGCTTTTCCCCGCCGTTCTTTTTTTAATTTTTTGTCTTCTTTTGTGTAGCAAAAGAGAAAGAATGACAAATCAGGGATCAGATTCACCAGCTCTCCGAGTCTAAGCTCTCTGGAAGTGTCTGGGACAGCGAGCGGGCCCCCCCAGCCCAGCCACCTAGACCCCGCCCCAACTCCCCAATTCACCACCCTGAGCTCGACACTATCAAACCTCTGTCCCCACCGAGCCCTCCTCCGACAGAGCCCGCCAAACTCACGAGGTGAGCCGCACCTCATCGCTAACCCCACCCCTCATGCACAGCAGGACCTGAGGCACGATGGTCCTCGCTGGCTCTCGCACCCGCCTTACGCTAACATGACCCTGCCTTAAAGCAGTAACTGGTTTCAAAACAGCTAAGGAAGGATTGGGTGCAAGTACAAAAGCTTAAAGGTTTGGTGGGAACTGGACTTTAAATAGCAAATTCAGAACAAAACAACTTTTGGGGAAGTTTGAACAAAAAGCCACACACACTATTCAGATTGGCTTGATACATTGCAGTATTTAATTATGTTCAACAGTTCATAAACACCAGGCCATCTTGTGAAGGTTACAGTGCAGTTTCTGGACAGATATCTGTGTAAACAAAATCGTGTGTTGCTGTACCCCTTTTTGTGCATTTGGACTCATTTGGTAATATGTCCATAGATAACATATACAGGTAACTGCCAAAATAAAGGAAATACCAACATAAAGTGTTTTTACAGGGCGTTGGGCCACCACAGCTTCAATACGCCTTGGCATCGATTCTATAAGTGTCTGAAAATCTATTGGAGGGATGAAATGTCATTCTTTCACGAGACATTCCATCATCTGGTGTTTTTGGTGTTTTGTTGATGGTGGTGGAAAATGCTCTACCAGAATCTCCCATAAGTGTTCAATTGGGTTGAGATCTGGTGACTGAGATGGCCATGGCATATGGTTTACATCATTTTCATGCTCATCAAACCATTTAGTGACCACTCGTGCCCTGTGGATGGGGGCATTGTCATCCTGGAAGAGACCACTCCCATCAGGATATACATGCTTCACCATAGGATGAAGGTGATCACTCAGAATGGTTTTGTATTTATTGGTGTTTACCTTGTCCTCTAAGGAGTTCACCTAAACCATGCCAGGAAAATGCACCCCACACCATAACAGAGCTGCCAGAAGCCTTCATTTACTCAAGTGTTTCCTTTGTTTTGGCAGTTACCTGTAAATATAAGTTACACCCACTTTTTGTTTTCTTTAAGGGCTGATGATTGGGGAGCATTGATACCTGTTAACTAACTGCATTTAACATTGAATTAACCAGGAAGTCACTGAGATTAAAATATATTTTACAGGACACCTAGCAAAATAGCAGCAGCAGTTCACAGTGTCCACAAATTCAACCATACGATTACAATAAAAACATTACATTCATCACAATAATTATGCAATAGCTACTGTGCAGATTTAAAATCACATTCGACCATAATTTGAACATGGAACATATTTTTGAAATCAGATAAGGTACATGCATGACAAATATTTGCTTATAAATAAAGTTCATTTATTTTGTCCCTGCAGCTGTGGTACTCATCCTGTTAAGACACTGTTGTAATGTGTGGATGAGCATTGTTGCACCCAGCAGCCCCGCAGGGTGACACACAGTTGGCGGTAGCGTCACCCAGGGAGGGAGTTAATAGGCCAGGTTGTTTGTGTTTCGTCACACCCCAGCGACCCCCACTGGTCAATTGGGTATACATGTCTTCCTCCGACTCATGTCTGTGCAAGATTAACTTGTAGACTGCTGTGTGAAAAGAAATGCTGGCTAACATCACATGTTTCGGAGGAGAGCGTGTGCTTGTCTACGCTCTCCCGAACTGACAGCGGCCGAATTGCAGCAAATGTAGCTTAGAATACGATTCAGCATTAAAAAATTGTGAGAAAAAAGTGTAAAACATTTTTTTTTATTGTTACAGCTGAGGGAGTTGGTGAGGAGAAAAAAAACTGACATGCAAATCAATCTAAGGATATCCCCTTGGCTAACTGTCTGTCTGAAGCTCTTTTTTTTTCTTTGCCCAAGGTTCTGCCGGGCTTTAATTGCATCTCGTGAGAGACTGCACTGGAGACTTCACCATGCGCTTTCTTTGTCTCTCAGTGCAAAACTCTTTGTAGAAATCACATAATCAGTCATGGGAGGAAAAATTGTGTTCAAAGCGGTCTGAAGCTACAGTTCATTTATTTTTTAGGGCATTGAAATGCAAAACAGAATGTAAGATTATAGACATCCAAACCTTTGTGGAACTGTGCATGCTTGTTTTAGGTTTTTTTATATCATGGGCTGCACTTGTCCTCTGTGCTAATTACAGATAAGAACATAAGAATACATAATGACGAGAACGGGCCGTTCGACCCATCTAGGCTCGTCATGTCCTAATCTAAAGAGTATCTAGTACTATATCTAGCCTGGACTTGAATAGCCCAAGTGTTTCTGCCTCTACTACCCGACCTGGCAAGCTGTTCCAGGCATTGACAACTCTCTGTGTAAAGGAAAACTTCCTAATATCTGTGCGGAATTTGCCTTTAACTTGTTCTGCTGACCCCACTTATCTTTAAAAAACTTTGGTATTTCACTTTGTTAATCCCTTTTAGGAATTAAAAACCTCAATCAAATCCCCCCTAAGTCTCCATTTGCTAAGCTTAAATAGATTGAGTGCCTATTGAGTTGTCTATCAACATAACTTTGACCTTTCATACCAGATGTTCAGATGTTTTATGTTATATTGGATGTTATCTTTTATTGCATCATTTCATATATAACTTTTCATTAGGTTTTTACATGTCTTTCTCCCAATTTGGCTCCACAATCATGTCTTTAGGCCGCAATATCCTCCATCAATTCAGCGTGCAGGCTGCTGTGTGATTTTAGTGCTTCTCTGTTGGAATGGCTGTGGAGGTATAACCGTAGATACCATACATATTAAATTCCTTTTATAGCAATGAATCCCTGCATTGTTATCAACAAATCCCCACCTTTTTATCTGTGAACAACTGTTTCACTTATGTTTCACTTTCTTTTAATCTGTAATGTCAGCATCCGGTAGGCATGTGGTGTTAATTTTACCAGGACATGGTGTGAGGGCATGTGCTGTTAGCTTCTGTTTGCATTCTCATGTGAATGTGACTGCATTGTCCAAAACAGGGTGGTTTGATGCTGTACCTGTGGGACTATTGAGGCTAAAGACTGGAGCAAATGGGACCTTAGTCATTCGTTGATTTGATCTCGATTGGTCGCAGCTTTTTTAACCTAAAAATTGTATATTAAAAAATATACACAAAATGAAATTTACATTACTTAACGTAGTTAATATAATGTTTAATTGCGTTACTAAGCTATAAACATGTTTTTAATTCTGATGTGTTTCTGTTTCACAAAAATATGTGGTAAATATGCAGAAAGCCATATTAATAGTTAAAATAGGAATATTGAAATAGTTGTTTACAGTCGGCTTTATAGGACAAGAGAAAGCCTTACTGACTCACCTCCAAGATCCTGTATGTGTCAGAAAATGTGCACCATATTTATACTTGGTTTCAACATTGAATAAAAGCAAATTGCTCTTAAGCATTTTTTCCCACATGAAGGGTTCTGGCGGCTCTGTTATGGGGTGGGGTGCATTTTCCTGGCATGATTAAGGTCCACTCAACCCCTTAGAGGGCAAGGTAAACTTCAATAAATACAAAGCCATTCTGAGTGATCACCTTCATCCTATGATGAAACATTTCTATCCTGATGGGAGTGGTCTGGTCAGTCACCAGACCTCAACCCAATTGAACACTTATGGGAGATTCTTGTGGAAGAATGGTATTTCATCCCTCCAATACAGTTCCAGACACTTGTAGAATCTATGCCAAGGCACATTGAAGCCGTTCTGGTGGCTCATGATGGGCCAACACCCTATTATTAAGACACCTTATGTTGGTATTTCCTTTATTTTTGGCAGTTACCTGTATATACCTGTATTAGAAAATGGATCTTAGAGGAAAAACAGATGAAACATAAAACACAGCAGAATGAGAGCTCAATCCGTGTCGTAGCCGTGTTGCTTTTCTGGCAGTCACGTGACGAGATGTCACAGCTAAAACTTCAGTCTGCTCTCTCCACGCAGCCCTCCTGATGAGGAAGAGTCGCCCCCGACGACGCCAGACCCCCAGCGGCAAGAGTGGTTCGCCCAGTACTTCTCCTTCTGACTCCTCCCTGGCGACCAAACCGGAGAGAGACCCCCAACATTAAACCATTGCACTGTTCCTTATTTCACTGTGAATGATTTGTTTGTTTGTACAGTGACAATAATTACGTCTGGCATGATCTTTGATGCAATTTTCCGTCACGTGGCGCATTATTCGTTTCAATGCTGAATATTGTCTTGTCTCCATGCCTTATTTTAGAACCGTGCTGGGTTTTCTACCACTGCGTCAACAATTTTAGTAGAACAGAACCATTTGTATGGCCGTCTAAACACAGATTATGATGATGTCTCGCCAATTTGTAAAGAAATGGCTTAATATATATTTATATTATACCTGTGTATGTTCCAGTTAAATAAACAATTCTGACATTTATCTGCTGTCTGGCTATTTGTTGCATAACTTATTTTAGCCTGAGCCAAGATCTTATCTGTGCCCCCCCCTTCCACAGCATATTCTTTATATTATAATATACTCCCCCCAGCCCCCCGAAACATTCCAGGCCTAACCATGTGTACGGTCTTAACACAGATATGATTAATCGCCGCACATCTTATCCAAATATAATGTTAAATGTAACAGAGTAATAAATAGTCAAACATTCATTCATTCATTATCTGACCCAGTTATTCCTGGTCAGGGTCGTGGAGGGGCTGGAGCCTATCCCAGCATGCATTTGGCGAGAGGCAGGAATACACCCTGGACAGTTCGCCAATCCATCGTAGGGCACATACACCTACAGGCAATTTAGACTCTCCAATTAGCCTAACGTGCATGTCTTTGGACTGTGAGAGGAAACCGGAGTACCCAGGGGAAACCCACGCGGACACAGGGAGAACATGCAACTCCACACAGAAAGGCCCTGGACAGGATTCGACCCTGGGACCTTTTTGCTGTGCGATGACAGTGCTATCCACTGCACCACCATGCCACCATAGTAAAACATAAAATATCAAAAGGTTAATCAATTTTTTAATGACAATCCTGTCTGTGAAAACGACTAAAGGGTCCATAACAGCATAGAGTTGAGCCGTAGTTTAAGGGTGAAATCAGCCGTCTCACAAACAACCTAGTGTGGCAAGAGGGTAGCAAGGGATAGACTGATAGATGGCTGGCATTCATTGTTCATTGGAAAATGGCAGTATATTAATGACAAAGAGGATGTGTGCTCCCTTTCTGAATCCGAAGAGAGCTCACTATGAAACGGAATAGAGCCCCTTTTCAAGTGTGGGGTTGATCAGTTCTTCAAAAATGGTGTGGGGATCATGACATTTTCAGGAGCTAATCCGTGCATGTGAAAGATATGGACGAGAAATGTATTCAAACACCAGTCAGTGGTGTCAATAAACAGCTTTTAAGATGACACGAGGATCTTACCTGTTGCTTTTTAAAAATGAAACATTTATTTTCATTTTGGGTTTACTATACGTGAATATACAAGATATGCTTTTATATGTCGGTTAGCAGATTTGATCATTCTAATAATAATTCTTATATTTTGTGATCTTTATAGGTTTTTGTGACATTTACGTTCTAGTGTTTTTTTGCGTTGGTGGCTGGGTTCCCTTGAGTTCTAGTGAATGAGACTGTTGGTGGGCTCGTAGGGGTAGACGGCTGAGTGAACATCACTGTTCAGTGTTGCTACACAGCTCCTGCGTTCTTTCCTCACTCACTACTTCCTAACCACGGAAGGTTCTGGTTGGTAACAGGAGTTTCCGGTGCTGTGTAGCAGCTTATGAACACTCATGGAGAGGCATGTCTAAGGACAGAACCAGTATCATCATTGGCTATCGCCCCTTCAAGAATATTTATAAGATGCACCAAAGTGGAACGTTTGAGCTTCAACAGCAGAAACTTTTAATCAGTCAGCTCAACTAATGCTCTCATTTTCTGTAATGCGTTATACAACACATGATACCTTTAGAAAGGAATTTTCCAGGTGAAATCAGTGGGGGCCTAATTGCGGAAAGTGTGGACACCTGATTGCTGAAACTAAACCGTTTGTGGAAAATAAAGAGTTCAATGACAGAGCACATGGTAATGAGGCAAACCTGCATTGTATTACAATAAATTGAGGGGAAAAAAAGAGGGGAAATGTACACGTTTTCCACAGCCTTCATTGGTCAAGAGATTGACCAGCGTACACAGTGGGTCCCCAGGACTGAGTGTGGGAGCCATGGCCCCACAGCCTTTCCCATGGCAGGGAGCCACACGCCCCAACATCGTGCTGTGTCTCTAGGCGACCAGCAGCTGGTGAGATGCCACTAAGGGAAGGCAGAGGCCTCACCTTTAAAATGATCCTGAGACAGCTCTGAGTTATTAACAAGCTTACCTTCCTCTTTGAGGATCACCTTTCGCCAGCTGCTTCCCTTTTATTTTCCACTTCCGACATGGTAGCTTACCTTTGTGCACTTCACACAAAAACATTTTATCAGCTTACCTTTAAATTATGACAAGGGTCTGACTTTTTTTTTAACTCTTCAAATAGTTTTTTTTCCCCATGGCACCTGAAATGAGCTCATGAATTAAGGGTGCTACTGCAGCAGCCAAAATACACACTAGATCAAGTAAAATTGATTCAGCAGCTAAGGGGGTAAGGAGCCTGTTCATTAGCATGCCTGTTAATTGTGCAAAATGATACAAAGCATGTTGAGGAGATATCGAAGGTAATTGTGTGTTAATACCACTTCTCTGTGCCACTGGGCAGTGGAGGTGTCTTGCCGCTATCTGGCAATCAAGACTCAAATCAGTGAACTATAGGGCTGGTGCACCTGTGTGGATTCAGCACTAGGCAACAGAAGCATCGCAGACAAGAGACAAAGTACTGCATGTGTATGTGCTGCCCCCTGGTGGTAATGCAGCTTCCGTTGGCATAATGTGGGTGCTCTACAGCAAGCGTTCTCAAAAATGTTCATAACGAGCTCGAAATTACCTCCTTTATCCAACATACTACAGAGTGCATTGCAGTGGCTATTAAATACACAAGTACATGAAAGCTGGTCATAGCCATGATGTCATTATATCATAATATAACAATTTACTATAATATAAATATGTAATAATTACAGTGATCACAATATTACCAAGAATGTTTAAAACAGACACGGTTTATTTTATATGAAAGTCTAACATATGTCAGTTATGAAATGGAAAAATAAACAAATATTCTTACAGATTTGCAAAGGACCCCTTCAGACTCCTTTATGGGCCCTTGGGGGCCCTGGAGTACAGTTTAGTAATCTCAGTTCTACAGAATACAATGTACTGCAAAAATAAACTTTTGAAAAAAATTGAAGATATCATGTTTTAGGTGGTAGAATTATTAAAGCAATGAGTTCACAGTGTATAAATAATGTGTTTCAACTGCATCTATAATCTGTGTAATTAAATGAAAGAGAAGTAGCATGACACCAACTTTGTCTCTTTTAGGACAGAAATTAATTGTGCAGTAGACCTAATTTGTGTCCTTGAACATTGACACAGTTGGCTCAGGTCTCTGTTAAAAGAACAGTGTTTATTTCATCACAGCACAAGTGCAGACACAGGAGAGAGAGGCAGTGATATGAACAGTGTGGTGCTGAGGACGCAGATTGACTGCAGTCTACCTGTGGGCATGCTGTGCAATGCAGGAACCCCAGCTGGGCCCACAGATTCGCCTTCTTTATTATTCCATCAATTTCTTACACGATGCCCTTATCAGGACATGCATAGCTTGCATTTTGGATATTGCCAATTTATGTGGCTGATATATGCTCAAGTGAATTGGGGAAAGAATCCTGCAGGTACCACAGCAGAGCTTCGAACCTGAAACCTAATGGTTAACTACAACTGTTTGTAGTTTTGCTGCTCACCCCTGCTGTCTTGGACCATTTTATCTCAATGAGACAACCTGGTAATATAGAGGTTAAATAGCAAATAAAACCTGCACACTGCTGTGGACTCTCAATGTTCCTGGCACAGAGGGACACAGTCAGGCCCCAGACCATAATCATACCCCTCCTGCAAAGCAATCTCCACTCTCCCAGTCACCGAGATCGAAACATCACTGTATGACATCAGCCCCGTTAAATAGAGAGTGAGAAAGAAAAGCATGCAGTGATGTTAAATTATTTCATATTTTCTTGCCTAACAAATGTTCCTTATCAAATTGTCACCTCCTTTTCATAAGAATTAACATTTTGCCTCCATTTGTGATCTCCTAGCACCTCCCCTGATGGTCCAGCCCTCTGTATGCAGTTCATCTCCTGATTGGGCGATGGGTGCTCAGCCTCACCTCCTGCACCACCCCCTCACAGGAGCAAGACAATGATGTAGATGAGGAGCAGGCAAATGAGTATGAGGGAGAAGTTGATGAAGAGCTCCCGCAGGTTCTGCTTGGTCTGGGGGTTCACCTCGATGTTGGATGCCCTGCGTATCACTGAGCGGGTCATGTGCTGAACCCTCTCCATGCCTGCGGTGTGGGACAGGAGGGCGACTAGTGGCGGTTGGAGGTAGTGCAGGCAGAGGTGAGAGGTGAACAGTAGAGGGCGCTGCGTAGTAGTGTGCTGTCGCTCCAAGAGTCTCGTGCTTTGGAGAGCTGAGAGAGAGAAGCAGAGAGGGATATTTCATCCCAAAAACCAACATTCTGCATGGAATGGGCCACAAAGGATTGTGCTTAAAGTTTAGCACTGAAGTGGTCATTCACTGTGAAAACATGATCACAGAGTAAATGAGCTGGAATTCGGTAAGCGATGAAACTCATAAGGGCATACATGTCACATTACATAAATTCCCCCTCATGTTCAAGGAAATTATGTTTTTGTTAACAGTTACAGTTTTTAACCACATTTCAGCTTTTCATTTAAAGATTGATTCCTTTAATATTGATGAATGTCCTCTTATCTTTACATGTGTTGCTTAAAAAAATAATGTTTGGATTACATTTTGAACCTGGCACTTCTAATTTCATCACATATATGTGCTACTAAATGGGTATTCTCAATTAGCTATGCTAATGACAGGGCAAGAGTACCGAATAATCAAAATTCATGGTTATTTGAATAAAGTATGTTTTTTCTTTCTTAAGAAAACAATCTTGTTGGATAAATATGGGACCCACACAAAAATGTTTTTTAAAAGAAAAGAATCGTGTGTAGGGTTAGTCTAAGATTCTAAAATTCTTATAATGATGACATAGCTTTTTTGGCTGTGTTCTCTGGCCTCCATTTTATGCTACCTCTGAATCTCATTTAGTTACGCAGATTATTCTGCATAGGAATGGCTTAATTAGTAAACAATGCATTCTTCGATATATTCTTTGATGTGGAAAGGCCGTTGAAGTACGGGCATTACAGGCGGTACTGTCTGTTTTTGTTTCGGTGCTATGGAGATCTCTAGTGACCACTTCAGAGGGGTCCTGCTTATAATGCCATAAGCTGATTGAGTGCTGCCAGCACTGCTGCCGGGGGCCTCTGCTTTGGGTAAGGTGACCCGGCAAAGATAAACTTGCCATGGTGATGACGGAATGCCTGAGCCCCATTTGTCAACACTACACACCACTAACATTCTAGAAGCAGAGGAGGCTCTAGGCTTCAGTATTCGTGAATGGCACGTCTAATCTCCCTGCCTCAAAAATAATCTTGTAACCCTCCTCCAGTGGATTTGGGGTGAGAGAGGAGAGACTGAACACTCTAATACAGGGCTTGATTTGGAGCCTTGGTTTTGTGAGGGCCACTGACTTGTACATACACTTTCCAGGGTCATGTTCCTTAGGTTGCATTTTCAAATGTTCACACGTTCGAGAACGTTGTTATAGTGTGTTCGCTAAATTGTTCCTGTATTTTCCCGAAAATTACCCTATGGGCCCTTTAACATGTATCAGACACACACACACACACGCACGCGTACACACACACACACACATGCACACACACTCATTTATATATTAGATGAAAGATACAGCACTATCCAAGTGTCCTTAAATTCATGGATGGAAATTATGTTTGGTTAAAAACTGACCAAGCTTTTCTACTTCTCTAAATTTTGCAATACAGTCAAACAAAATGTAACTCACAGAGATCAGTAGTCATTTCCTGCTGGGCTGTCAAAATGCAAACTCTGGATCTAATATGTATTCCACAGTGTGTTGCTGTTAATCTTTGCCTTCCTACAAGGTTCCTTTGTGTGAAATACATTTGAGTAGATGCAAATTTGACAAAGACACTCCATACAAAATGCGCGTGCCTGCTGGGTTCTGTGGCTTTTCAGATTTGTGTTTGGTAGCAGAACGAATCTACAGCACAAACAGTCACTTCGTTCCGCATTTTGTCAGGAGACAGTTATATCCAGGACAGGTCAGTCTGGGCATTCAACAAAAGGCCATGCAAACTCAGGAAAGACATACCTACAGAGCTAACAAATCTTACAGCGCTATCTCTCTGTACTGTGCTTTTCGCTTTCACGCTAAACAGAGAAGAGCATAAATACATTTAAAGATTATAGTTCATTTTGAATATTGAGCTGGGTTTGTCTCTTAGTTTTACCGTTCAGAATACACAATGCAATCTCTGAGATAACTTGATAACAAATGCCATAACTCGACCAATAGCCTACACCAAATAAAAACTGGAGTGCAAACTGTTCTCTTATAATTAAAGGGAAGGAGAAGGAAATAATTTTCTCTTGAAAAGATTCAAAGGCGCTGTGCTGTTTGCGTATTTATTATATTCATCGCCGTTTATTCCTCACGGTATTGAGCAACCTTACCTGGTGCAGCAGGCGGATGGATCAGCGGGTCACAGACGCCAGTCCTGGAGAAATCTAGAGATCTGTCCGGGTCCAGCGGGCGAGGATCACGTCTAGCAACTATTCGACGTCAGTCATAAAGTTTAAGCAAGAAAACAGAGGGGCGGGGAAAACAAACTGATGGAAAAAATTGAAAGAGCGATATGCAGGGACTGACGAAGAGAGGGCGGGAGCGAGGTGGGCGGGGGAGTCCGTGCCGCCGTCCGTCTCTGTCTGGTGTTCAATGTGATGGCCCGGTCTGTCCTTTTTTAAATCTGTACACACTGTGCCTTCTCACACTACCACATGTGGCAGGTTCCATCTGTTGTTGTTATGATAACAAACGACGCGTGAAGTCTGTTCTCACTTGCTAATTGCGTCACACAATCTATCTTGTTTAACCAGTCTATAGATTAATCGCCGATTAAATCCGGTCGGCATACAGTAGCCCCAACTAAAATAACTTCTTCATTAGGTAAGAACTGGACTGGTGGTAACGGCAATCTCGTTTAGCCCGAATCTTCTTCTTTTTTTCAATAAATAACCCCATACTCTTTAACCGGGCTTGTAGGTGACCGCGTAAACCAGAAGAGCTAGTTTGGACATCAATTTACTGTAAACAACATTGGAATGTGATTTTAGTTACAAGGACATAATGTAGCCTAAAGGTATAATCAAATCGCTTTACTCACCTCAACCACTGTTGTCTAGCCCCCCACCTGGGCAGCCTTTTTGCACCAGCACACTCACCGCATAGTTTAGGTGCAGAGGGTGGGAATTACTGAAGCCAATAAAGTTGGGGGAGGATTAAATGGCAGGTTGGGAATTTTGCCAGTACACCAGCGAACTCCCGTACCCTTTGTGTTGTCCCCATCACGGCGCTGGTGTGCTGGGACAGAGGGAAGACCGCCCCCTACAGGTGTGGCTGCTGATAACTGTTGCTGTGGCTTTGTGACAGCAGTTTAGATTTCCATATTTGTAGATGACAAGCATCTGATAAACCAGCCAATACAACATTTTTTACTGCCAGATTCAATTTGCGCTGATAATGAATGATCCAAGTTTATATGTTTCTGTTGTTGTTTGTGTGTGATTACCAGTGAGTCTATTGTGTTAGCCTACAAGGCTTGCAGGGTAGGTAAGATCTACCGGGTGGGGCTCTACCGGCTCACCTTCAGGAAGGTATTTTAGAGGTCACAGCATTTATTTTTACTGTTTCTCGAAATATAACTAGGGTTTAAGATCTCGACCACAAAGCACAGATGTAGCTACTAAAAATCCCGATGTGGAAGCTGTATAGCTGTGTGGCTGTGTGTGTTGCGTAATGTGGACGTATCCTGATCGTGTTATAATTGCTTCCATGATTGGGCACCTACATATAGGGTATCAGTAGATCAATAATCATAAAAATGATTTCCGTTTGGACAGTCTCGTTTTTCATACATCGCCTCTTCTGGGTTTACTTTACAAATGCATTTCCGTATAACAATAAAGAAAACGCAAAACTGAAGGGACACTTTTCAGTCCTACTGCTTTATGGGTTAGCTGAACCAGCTGTTACATTTTGTTCTTACTTGTGAGTTTGGTGGTTGCTTAAATTTATGGAAAATGCTGTCTAGTTAGCACAGAAAACTGGTTACTAATTTAACATTGGTTATTTAACAGACGCCATTAGGGTAGCACTTGTAATCCTAGAGTAGCCTACAGCAGTGAATATAAAATCTTCACTGAAGAAGTTGACCGTCCAGGGCGGAAGAGTTAACATGGAAGAGGTGAAGTGTAGTATTTATCTTCAGTGTTTGGTCTCTGAGTGTTTATAGGGCTAACCGCGTGCATTCGCTGCATCTGCGTGCAGGCGGGGGCGGGCTGTGAAGGGGGGTGGAGGGTAAACCGGTGTAAACCAGAGGAGGCGGCCGCCTGTTTGGAAGGCCACACGTTCTTGGAGTGGTACGTGCGCGCCCCAAGCCATCGGTCCCCCACTCTGTCCAACAGCTGTCACATCCGTCAAAAGGAGCCGGGTCACTTACAGCCAGTAAGTGGGCCCTAAGGCTGTAATAACATTTGTAATAAATAAAAAGAATAAAAATGACAATGAACATAACTTTTTTCATACTCAATATCTTTGGTTGCGCATCTCCCTCTTTCTTTTCTTTTTTCTTGTTTTAGTAGTTTTTTAGTAGTCCCACTTTTATAAGTCCGGTCTAGTTACTCACTGCCAGAGTGAGTAACCATAGTCCCTGGTGGGTGTGTCTCTGCCACATCAGTGTGAGTAGAGGCAGTTAATGTCTCTCCAGACTCACCAGTCGCCACAGAGTTCATAGGCCCAGCTTGAGCAACCTGGTCTGGCTTTACTGCACTGGAACTGGTTGCTCTCAGCACCCACTGTAGATATTGTCTATTCCTCCTGTACTGCCTGCCTTGAGCAGTTTCCACCAGGTGAGACCGTGGGTTGGTGCTGGGGCCAAGAACCACGGCTGCAGTTGTCCACTGTTTTTGTCCATCCAATTTCATGAGCACATTGTCTCCCGGGCTCAGTGGAGCCAGGTTTCTCACTCCATTTCTACAGTTGTAGTAAAATGCCTGTTTCTGCTTTGCTGCAGCGTCCGCTTGTCAGACCTTGTCCTAGTCAGGCCAGTTTGGGCTCAGGTTCCCTGATAGAGTAGGTAGGTTGTCCTAATCCTCCTCCCCATTGACAGTTCCGCGAGCAGAGGGTCTTCCTGCCTGAGTATGCCCTCGGCTATCTGTACGGCCCTCTCTGCATGTCCATTGCTCTGAGCGTAGTGTGGGCTGGACGTAACGTGTATGAAATCACACTCTTTTAAAAATATATATATATTTCAAATTTGTCCCTGTTTTTCTCCCAATTTGGTTGCCAATTATACCCTCTATTTATCTCAATTCACCCTCCCCCATGAGTCTGCCACCCGTCCTCCGGGTCGAAACACTATTTCCGGGCCGATTTACCCACATCTTCCGATACGGAATTCTACCACGGACGCCTTTTTCCTGCTCCTTGATGGACTCGTGCCGGCTCACCCTCCCCCTTCCCCCGGAGGCGGACAGCCAAACGCCGCCCCCGATCGGGCTGACGACCAGGGCCGGTCTGGTAGAGACGCAGGTTTCGAACCACGTCCCTGATAGGCAGCGCACACCGCACCGGACCAGCCAAAGTGTGGTGCGTTAGACCGCTACGCTATCCGCCAGCCCCGAAATCACACTCTTTGCTGAACTCACTAAGTTCTATTCCCGCCAGCTGTGGACCATTATCACTCACTACCACTTCTGTTATCCCATAATGCGCAAGTCTAGATAAGACTTGACTACTGCTTGTGGTAGGGAGGTTGAGGATTTCTAGAAATCTAGAATAGTAATCTGACACTATCAAGTAGTTCTGTTTCTTGTATTCACATAGGTCTATTGCTTTTTTCTGCTATGGTCTGGATGGCAACTGGGCATTAATGGTTCCTTTCTCTGTGTGTTCCTGTTCACTGTGCAGAATGCACACAGCTGCACCTGTGTTGTGATCTCTTGTAATATTCCGGGCCACCATACTAACTGGTTAGCTCTCTCCCTATTCTTACCCAACCCTTGGTGCCCGTCAAATCAATCAATCAATCAATCAGTACAAATATGCTCTCTCCTCCACAAGGTCAACCTATTTGTCTGATCTGATTGAGCATAATAAGAATAATCCTAAATTAATTTTTGATACAGTGGCCAAACTGACAAAGAACCAGATTGAAACCAATGCTCCGGCAGCCTATAATAGTAATGATTTCATGAGCTTTTTCTCTGAGAAGATTGAGAAAATTAGAGATGAAATTACTAAAATGGCACCTTCTGCTGTAGCAGACACTGATCAGAAAGCACAGGCTTACCAGGACAGGGGTCCTATGGCTACTCTTGAGTGCTCTGGAGTGGACTGAATTTTCTAAATTGGTTATGTCCTCCAAACCATCTACTTGCCAATTAGACCCAATCCCAACAAAACTTGTTAAAGAACTTCTTCCTGTTATGGGGCAACACATGCTAGACATTATTAATCTGTCTCTTTCATCAGGCTATATGCCAAATTCTCAAAAAGTGGCAGTAATGAAGCCAAACCAAACCTTGACCCCAAAGATCTCAGGAACTACAGGCCAATTTCTAATCTTTCTTTTCTTTCAAAAATTCTAGAGAAAGCTGTAGCTCAGAGACTGACTTCATTCCTGAAATCAAATGACGTCTATGAAACTTTTCAGTCTGGATTTAGGCAACACTATAGCACTGAGACTGCTCTTATTAAAGTTGTCAATGACTTACTGATATCAGCTGACCGTGGATGTGTCTCTATTCTTGTGCTTTTGGACTTAAGTGCTGCGTTTGCCACAATAGACCACCAAACTCTTCTGAGCAGAATTGAAAACCTAGTTGGACTGCATGGACACTCTCCTGCACTCTCCCGGTTTAAATCCTACCTGTCAGATAGGTATCAATTTGTGCAGTTAAATGATGAGCTCTCTGCTCGCATAAAGGTGGAATATGGTGTCCCTCAAGGTTCTGTTTTGGGGCCATTGTTGTTCTCCCTTTACATGTTGCCACTTGGTGATGCCATTCGTAAACATGTCATACATTTTCACTGCTATGCAGATGACACACAATTATACCTATCAATGAAACCTGGCGAAGGACAATTCGAACAGTTGGAGGCTTGTTTTAAAGACATAAAAGACTGCATGTCAGATAATTTTCTATTGTTGAATGCTGATAAAACAGAGATGTTGGTCTTGGGGCCCAAAAACCTCAGAAGAGGGTTATCTGATTTATCTCTGAATCTGGATGGTTGCTCTGTTGTTGCAAGTTTGGTGGTAAAAGACCTTGGTGTTATTATAGATCCTGGTCTCTCATTTGATAGTCACATCAAAAACATTTCCAGAGTAGCCTTTTTTCACTTGAGGAATATTGCCAAAATTAGGGGCTTCCTGTCATTAATAGATGCAGAAAGATTGGTACATGCCTTTGTTACATCTAGATTAGATTATTGCAATGCATTACTGTCTGGCTGTTGCAATACCTCACTCAGGAGCCTACAACTCGTACAGAATGCTGCTGCAAGGATCCTGACTAGAACAAAGAAGTATGAGCACATTAGTCCTGTGTTAGTGTCACTTCACTGGCTTCCTATAAACTATTGTGTAGACTTATAAGGTTTTGCATGGACTTGCACCCTCTTATATCATCCCTACAATCCCCCACATTCGCTTCGTTCACAAGATGCAGGCAACCTGGTAGTCCCTAGAATATCAAAAAATACAGCAGGTGGCAGAGCTTTCTCCTATAGAGCTCCTTTACTGTGGAACAGTCTACCCGTCTCTGTGAAGGAGAGCCATAGCAATAGAGCCTTCTGGTGCAATGAGCTATCCTTACTGTCACCAATCATAAGTGATGATCCGCCCCTATCAGGACTGCTGATGATGTGGTGGGATGGTCTCTGAGTGCCCTCATGGCTGCATGCTCCCTGTGCCACTCACCTAATTAGTTTTGCTGCCCTAGATTACTTCTGCTCGTGCAAAAGTGTTATCACTCTACTCTTTCCCCTGATCCGGTGTGATATTTATCATAGTCATAATTGCACCTTTCCTCTTTTCTCCCCGGCTTCGTGGCACCTGCCCGGAACTCACCTGCCCCAGAGTCAACCCCCCACCCCTGCCATGTGTTAGTTGCCATGGAGATCACTGTGCAGTGTGGGCGCTAAAGAAGCAGACATGCAAGAACAAGAGGCAGAAAGAAACATGGATGTATGTCAACCCCCCACCCCTGCCATGTGTTAGCCAGATGCCGCTGGTCCGGACCCTAGCTGCTGGTTCCATCCCCCGCCCTGCCCTGGTATCTGGAGGGATGAGGTCCACCCCACCCCTACACTTAGGATGCCGAAGAATGCCTTTCCGGTGGTCTGTTAAGCCTCATGAGTCTCAAGGACTATTTGTTTTTCTCTGTATCCCACCATTTTCCAGGAGTTCATCTCGATCGACAACCTGTTTGTAAATGGCGCTATACAAAAATAAAGATTGATTGATTGATTGATTGCTGTCCTGGTTCCTCTCAGGGCCTCTGGAGGGTGCATCTGCTACTGTAAGTGTCTTCCCTGGAGCGTACTAAGCCGTGGCACTGAAATGCATAAATCTCATCAATAGTCATCTGATAGGGACATTGTCCAAGTCCTTACTGTTGATCAGGGGCACAAGGGGCTTATGATCTGTGTTCAACGTAAAGCTGTGGAGGCCAAACAGATACGCTCACACGGCCACACACTGGCTAAACACTCTTTTTCAATTTGAGCATACCTTGTCTTTGCGTCGCTCAGGCATCTGGAGCAGTAGGCGACGGATTTCCAGTACTCTCCATGCTGCTGGAGCAGGACACCCCCTAGCCCATAACTACTGGCATCGGCTGACACCACTGTGGGCTTCCTGGAATCATAAAAACGTAAAACTGGAGGAATGGTTAGGGCAGTTTTCAGTTCTCTAAAGGTTGTGTCCTGTGAGGGGCCCTAGGCCCATTCTACCTTAGTCTTTAGAAGCTGCTCCACCATGGAGAGATTAGAGATGTATTTCCCCAGGTAGTTCACCATCTCGAGAAACCTCTTGAGTTCTGTTACATTCTGGTGCTGGGAAAAGTTCCCAATCCCTGTGACCTTCCCCGGGTCTGACCTGACACCTGTCAATGACGTGCCCCAAGAAGTGAATCTGTCTTTGTCTGACTTTGTCATGTAAACCGCAATCCCCCTGGAACCCGTAGGGTTTCAGTCATTTTCCGCTGAAAGATTTCAGGAGCACTGGTAATCCCAAATGGGAGGTGCCAGAAGGCATATCTCCCAAAAGGAGTGATAAAAGTGATCAACTTATTACTCTCCTCATGAAGAGGGATTTAATAGAAATGGTTCTCTTCTGGCTGCATGTACTGTACTGCATATGGCTGTGACCCCTCTTTAAGGACTATTCTCACAGGATCCTGTCCACCGGACCCGAGCACATCTCGAACCTCATTTATGTGCTTGACCAGGCCCATCTCTGTGGCTGCTACACCAGCAAGATCTGTTATATGTTATACGTTTTTGTATGTCTGCAACTAATTGTTTTCTTGCTGCCTGTCTTGGCCAGGACACACTTGAAAAAGAGATTTTTAATCTCAATGTGGCTTTTTTGGTTAAATAAAGGTAAAAAAAGATATTAACACCCCCTCCTGCAATCACATACACTGTGAAGGCATACTGTTGCCCCTTGTAGCTTGTATTAGCTAGAAACTGACCTAGGCACTTTATCTCACCCCCTGGGATTTTCAGGTGTGCATCAGCAGGATGCAGTACCCTCCTTGGGGAGAGTTGGTTGAATGTCTCTTCACTGATAATGGATGCATCAGCACCTGTGTCGATCTTGAAGTTTGTATGAGTGTCCCCTAATTGGAGCATAACAGTCCAGTTGTCCTTACTAGCCTCATTGCTAACTGCTCCCAAAAAAATCCACTCTGTCAAAGTCCTCAGTGAGCTCTCTCACTGATTCGGTATAACACACTTGTTCCCAGTGTCCCCTCTTTTTACATCTATTGCATGTACTTTTGAATGCTGGGCATCTGCCCTCCTCGTGTTGGCTCCACATCTCTCACTGTGGTCTGTCCTGCTGCTTGCTCTGGCGCCACCTTCTCCACGTTGCGCACCTCCATTTCCATTGTTGTTCCTCTCTCCAGAAAAACTAGCCGCATGTTGAATAAGCTCTGACTGAGTTTGCCGTGTCTGTGTGCTAACCTGCCTAGCTACGTCTTCCGACTGATACACTTGTTGAATAGCTTGTGCTAGCGTCAAGGTTGGCATTAGCTGGAATTTCCGAGAGAGATCCTTGTCTGATACCCACTACTAAGCGATTGCGGATCTGGCCAGTCAGCAGGGTTTCCAAAGTTGAAGTTTTCTGGCGGGTTGAACTTGGCCATCTTCGTTTGTCATCATTATCAACCTTATACTTCCCCTACACAAAGTCACTTCTGACACCATGTAATGTCGCTGAGACAAAAGCATAAACACATCAGTCCGCCGGGTTCTTTCTAAGTGTAAGGTTTATTAACTACAGTCAATAATACGGCGAGGGCATAAAACGCAGCTGTCTAGAGCGTCGCCATGTCACCCTCTGCCCACTTTGGGCAGTCACTTTAAATGAGAATTGAGTTCTCACTTGAATAATCTGGTTAAATAAAGGAAATAAAACACCTAACTGGGTGATGCACAGCTGTCAGTTTGCATTAGAACCTGTGGTGGAGCTAATGTGGAGAGGGAAATAATAATTTAGTCAATTAAACGGGGTGATTAGGTGGCCAGGTAGACAGAGCCAGGTTAGCATTTTGCCAGGGCAGTGTAGTAGTTTGTCAGTTGAGTTTCTCTTTTAAAGACTACAGTGAGTCAGGTGAGTTTATCTTTAAAGACTGCAGTGAGTCAGGACCTCTGTTTATCATCCCATCACAAGGCAGGAGTAAGTTATAGGATGGCAAGGCCAGGATCGCTCAGTCCCAGCTGACAGTATATGGATTTGGAAAGGTTCAACTCTTTGGAAGGGCACAGCCCAACTGAAGTGCTTAACCTGAAATGCTTTAGCAAATATCCAGTGGAAGGATATGCATAATGTAAGTGGTGTAAGTCACACTGCATGAGAACGTGTGCCAAGAGAATATTTAATGTAATATAGCCTTGAGTTATTTATACTTTGGTATTGGTATGCACGCCCTGAGAGGTGAGTGGTGATTGGCTTGGCATGCACAGCTGCAGGAGAGGTTAGAGGTGAGTAATGAACACATAGAATGACGGCGCATCTCCCAAATGGACAGTCTGACGGCTCGTCATGCGACCACTCAGAAACCAGTCAAAAGGTTTTGGTTGCTTTATAAAGCAGGGTCTTTGATGTGACACCTGTCTGCTGCATCTACACATGACACTTTCCCCAAAGGGTTTCATTTTCAAATACTTTTTTGCTCCAAAAACCTCTGGTCACATGTCCAGTAACCTAGCCACTCCACTACACTGTTAGTCGTGTTTATGTTTACATGCCACATTTGGCTGCATTTCAATCGTTGACCTTTAAAAATAATTTTAAGACATAATCTTCAAAGCCATGTAAACAGGCACAATGTAAGAATATACCATTGGAATGCATTAGATAAGCAATTTTTCCATTTTGGCTTTCTTTTATGGTCCGAAAAAATGTATTTGATACATAGAAAATGTTTATGATCAGAGGTTGTGTTTTTGTCATCACTGTGTCTCAGTCTTGGTATGTCTTTATTTGTGTTATGAAAAGGACAGCTTGTGCAGCTGCTTTTGAAGTGCCACTTTATTGTCTCCCAAAATAATTCCTCTAAGGTCCCGCAAATCCGCTGCACTATAAATAAAAGCTGAACTTGGCATCGGCTGCATGACTGCAGTGGGCTGGACCCACTTAGTCAGGGCGTGCTTGGAAAGACATGTTCCAGAGCATTCCGTCGTCGCTGTGTGCGGTTTCGGCCATACAGTGAGTCAAACACTGGAGGGGGCATTATGTAAAAACTGGGCCAGGAAGCACCTACCCTCCATTTCAACAAAACTACTTGTACCAATCGAAAAGTCGTTTGGCACCAAAACTACATTTACATTTAAGTCACTTCAGAGCGCCACTTTTTGATCTGCAAGCTTGTTCAGCAGACATATCTGTTTGATTGGTCTTTCTCATTTCAGGTAAATAGAATGCAGGCTCTGGACTGCTTTTTTCCGGGTGATGTCCTCAATACTGTGAGACCTTTTGGCTAGCCAAGGCAAAGGCAATGTACTGTTTGTTAGTGCAACATCCGTTTTATTAGTCACAGTTCTTTTGAGCCGTGAGTGATTTCAGGGTGATCTAGAGTGACACCTGGTACCAGTGCTAAGTAGATTCCAGGCACGCTGTCATAGTGTATTTCATGTGCCACATGACTTCAGAGAGCCTGGAGACTCATGGGAGAATGTGTTATTGTCAGCTGGTGAAGAATGGCAGCTATGCCCTCTCCACTCAATCGAAATGAAAATGAATCCGCTCTGTAGCATGCCGCACTTTCATTAACTTTTCTGTGCTGTGGCACACTCTCTTTTATGTCCTCCAAGAGCAGGGCAGTAAACAGGGTGTGCTGTGTTCTGTCACGAGGACAGGACTGCAGTGCTGTGTGCTGCTGCGGTGCAGTACACTCTACTGAACACTAGGGGAGCACCTGTGACACAGTCAAGTGGACGCTAGCGTGTTAACCTGTGTAAAATATCATGCCCTTTTGCTTACTCACTGCTCGTTTGCACCCGATTGTTTCCATATTTACATACTATATCACTGAGAGCTCCTTCTATAAGAAAAACCATTTCACCTCCTTCCAAGCGAACTGGCCCATCAGCTCTGAACATTTTCCCAGGTTTAAAATCACTCAAGCAGTGCATGAGAGACTCCATGAGCTGAAACAAAGCACCATGCTCAGTTTAATCACAATGTCACACAAACAGATACAGGAGGATGGGTGACCCAGGCAGTTAAGTTTGGATCCGTGTCCCCCCCCCAAGCCTTAAGAGACGGGTCCTGAACCAAGGTATGCATCACCCACTGAGGACACATCAAAAGCTCCACGAAGACCTGCCTGTTTCCCCACAGTGTATCGGCTCAGATACATATCTCTTATGCTGTTGGCAGCATGTGAAGCAGTCAGAGGTGCATCGGAGTCTGCCTGCGTCCTGTCACCGGGCTCGTGAACAGGGTCCAGTCCCACCGGAGGGACTAAACACCGCACCCTCCAGAGGCTTGACTGTGTAGCTGATATACAGTGCACAACTTTAGCGGGGAGGTCATTTTAGCTAGCCTGTGGGACAGCTTGAAAATGGTCGATGGAAAAGAGCTATCCGGCTGTTTTCAAAAGTCTTATCGGTAGCACAGAAAAACATTACTCATGTTGCTAGAAAAATAAATAAACAGATAAATAAACACAATACATCTAGATGTTCCATGTTGCTCTGGGTTGAGATTGTGAAGATACATTTTGTTAATAGATTCTGTACAAAACAACCAGAAATATTATTTTCCCCAACCCCCAATTATAGTACTGCCCCCCTTCCATCTGCCCTCTACAACCCCCCCATTCCCCAAACGAGCCCTCTTGTTAGGATCAGTGTTTTTGGGAAGCGGCCCAGATGGCTTACGTATTGCGTGGTGAGGACGAGAGTTCCTCCATGCTGAAAGCTGAAAGAGGGATGTGACATCAGACGTGACCCTGAGAATGTGCCCTTTTCAGCGATGTGAGTCGGTGTGCTGTTAGTGGTGGGACAGTGGCACCGAGGTTGTCACCCTGCAGTCAGGACGGTCACATGAGATTATTCACTTAGGTAGTGCTGTCTGACGTGCATTTGCGCCCATGTTTACAGGCCTCCTGCATCAGCCGGCTGAGACCCTGCGGTGGGCCTGGCTGGTACAAAAACACAAGTCTGGGTTCCAATCTCTGTTCTCTTTTCCGCTCCAATTTGGCATCGGCAATTCTGCCTCCTGAGTTATCACTGTGCACACCAAGAGCAAGGACCATGGCTGTCCCCAGGCTCAACCAACCCCCTGAGCTTCACAGTCGACCCGTTGACAGCAGTGTTCAGGATGTAGTTTAAGAACAACACGACTCAAATGGGGTACAGGCTTAGATTATAGGGTACAGGTGTTAAACGATAGATTAAAAGGTCTTGATTTAAAACAGTTTCTGCTTACCCATATAGGGAACGTTATTCTAGAGAATGGGAGCCTATTAAAAAAAAAGTTTAATTTAGCTGGAAACTGCCGCTCAGGGGGGTTGCCCCCTAACCCTAACCATAAACCTAATCCTAACCCCAGGCTCCAGTTTTGGAGCCCCTGCCCTAGAGAGGGTAGTACTGACAGAAGACTAGAGAGAGCTTTGGGCACCATAATACCTCAAGGATTAGATTGAGAATTCAATTTGAGGGTTATGTTGTGACTTTAGAATGTACACGCCCTTATGCTTGCCATTTTTATGATGGTTATTTAGCCTGATGTGGTATGACAGCTGAACACTGGACTGTTAAAGAATTTTGTGATAAAACAATTCTGATAGTTGCTGTACTATTCAGAAAAATTATGTATGTGTGATTGTACAAAAATTTATTTGGAACATTTGTGCTTGTATTAACTCTACATATGTCAGATATAATTATTAAGCAGTTAGTACGGATTCTAACTATAATATTGTTCAGTTTACGTTCAAGTGTATGGATTTACTGTATATTAATATATGAATTGTTAGTATTTTATTTTTTATTTTGGCATATATTTACTGTTTGTATGCAGTGCATAGGTTGCATTAATTACCTTTAAATAAAGTATGTTTAAAAAATATGTGGAATCCTGTAAACAGGTTTCCATTGTAATATATTATAATACCACTAGAGGTCAGCAAAAGCTTTCACCGGTGAGAAATATATAGATTTGCCAGTTTAGTATGAATGTTTCGTTTTGTAAAATGGCATTGTTTTTAGTAAGCTCTCTTCACTTTAGCCAAATATACATTCTATTTCAGAACATAGTATTTTAAACCCCCTCTGTAGACTTGGGGTCAATTCAATTCATTAATTGAAAAAATGCTTATCGAACATTATAGGCATTTTTTAATTTTCTTAATTGAAATGGAATTGAACCCAATCCGGCCCATCTGTGACAAGTACCATGGCTGGCTCTGTCACAGATGGTGTCAGCAGTGGGTTAGTCAGCTCCCAGCACTGAAGTAACGTTGATCCTTATGCACCGTGTGTGTTAGGGCGAAGCAATATGGACATTTTTTTTGTGAGAAGTGAGAAGGATGTACCATGTGTATACATAATGTATACAAACAGCTCTCAGCCAATCAGAATCTTGTATTCATCCAAGCCGTGGTATACATGTATTTATACCATGGCTTGGCTTTTAGCCTCGTGCCATGTCCACCCCAGGGGCCTCATTTATAAAACGTACTTACGCACAGATTTGATCTTAGAACGTGCGTACGCTCAAATCCACGCCAAAGTTCAAAAAAAAAAAAAAGGTCTTTGACGTGGAAAAGTACTCAGCTCCACATCAGGTTTCAACTTGGCATACGCACGTTTCCTTGTGGCAATGTTGGAGTACTGCAGGTATTCGCGGTCTCGTCTCTTCTCTGTCCTGACCCCTCGCTGGTGGACCTACCTTCCGCAATCGGTCAGGACCGCGGAATTACTTGCAATCTTCCGCAAGAGACTCAAAACCCACCTTTTCAGACTTCACTACCACTGAATTCTGTACATCTAGCTAATTGTCATCACCACTGCCTATTTGCTCAACACTATATACCCCTGCTTACTCCATAAAAAAAATAAAAATGGACTAACCTTTTCCTTCCCAGTGTTACAGGTATGGTACGCAGCTGCCTGCAATGGTCTATTGCTGTATTACTGCACTGATCTCTTGCGCGTACTATGATTGTTCATATGTATTAATGTACATATTGTAAGTCGCTCTGGATAAGAGCATCTGCTAAATGCTTAAAATGTAAATGTAATGTAAAATGTATTCGGAAATCTAACAGCGCCAACATGTCGTCTGCTGCCTAATTGTTTCGTCATAATTATTATTATTATTATTATTAGTAGTAGTAGTAGTAGTATTACCAGATTGAACACATTGCTTAGGCTATAAGTAATGGTTTGCACAATAAATTTATTAATAAATTAAAACAACATAAGCTAAGCTACTTGTGGAAAACAAAACAAAAACACACATTGGTTTTCCAAAACTCTGGTTGGTTTAACCCTAACCCTAACCCTGGTTCCACGCGTGTAAAACATTTAGGTCAATCTGTAGGCTATAAAATGTCCAATAATGCGGTGGTTTGCAAGAGGAAGAATGGCAGCATTGTCACTTCTCGAAGATATCGCCAACCGCGCAATAAGAAGGGAATGAGTTATTAGAAACTTTTCTAATAAAAAGTTAAAAAGTTTTAAATCAGACCAACTTTTTCTTTACGTCCTTCAGGGACCTTTGTTGCCCCCCCACCTCATTCACAGCCTGGGCTACAGACTGCCAGGCCACGTACTTTTTTTTACTGGTAAAGCCACTGGAAAGGCTCCCAAACAGCGTCCCTGCACGCATCTGCACCTCCGCCAACAGGACCTCGACTTCTGCCTCGCTAAAAAAAAAATCTTGCAGCTCGCCATTATCAAGTAGAGGATTTGGGTTTTGATTCGAGCTCCTTTATATGCTAATGATATTAATTAGGGGGCGTTTACAAGGCGGAGATCTAAAACCATTCACCTGCGCACAATTTCAAGATCATTTGCGATTTATAGATTTCACATCTGGGGGACTGGCGTACGCACGTTTTTTTGTGTGTACGTTCAGTTTCTCTGAATCACACTTACGTACATTTCAGAAATGATCTTAGATCAAATATAGGATGGTTTCTACGCAACTTTTTATAAATGAGGCCCCAGGTGTGTGTATATATCCTTTATTCTTTACATATGCAGAGCTTGTAGCATTATCTTTGTAACATTATCATGTCACAGCTTCTGCTTGCTGCCAGAGAGCAGCATTTGACTAGTTTTGGCTCCTGATTGTTTAAGTGTTTTATTGTTAGTTCTTCCACCTGTGTCTCGTTTCATGCCTTATGGTCTTATTGTTTGATTATCTGATTGTCTTGAGTGATTCCACCCATGCCTTGTTTTGTGCCTTATTTAAGCTGCCTGTTTTCTGTTTTTCCTTGCTCTGTCGTCAATGGTAATTCCATGTGTTAGCTTGCCTTTGTGTTTCGGTCTTGCCATTCAGAGTTTATGCCTAGCAACTCATGTTGGTTTGTGTCAGTGTTTTATTATTACTTCTTGTGTTTTATTTTCTTTCAGTTTATGATGTAGTTCTCGTGTTTGATATTGTTCAGTCTATTTATGAAAGTCTCTACATTTGATTGGATATCTGCCTTCTGCCTCGTCTCTGCACCTGGGTCCTATCTCTGCCGCATCTCATATCATGTATCTAGTGATACAGCACATGTATTTTTTTGGCTGGCAGAGGCAGTCTCACAGTTGATGATATGGCTCAATGCTTCCCTGTCCTTTGATGCCTTGCCTTCCTTAGGGATAATTATGAAATTGTGAATAGCCCAATTCCCTCAGCGACAAGATTCGCCCACCTGATCACATTTAAAATGCATCATGTCATTTTTCAGTTTCCCATCTCAAGGTGAAGACTTGTGAATATTAACTGGCTTCAATCCCTGTCAGTGAAAGGCTGTGTGTCTCAAGAATGAGACAGCAAGGGAGAGAGGGAGAGAGAGAGAGAGATACATTAACACTGCACAGAGAGGCAGAGAGGAGAGAGATGTTCCTGAAACAAGTCCATAGATTATTACCCTGACAGGAACAGAAGAGGAAATTATCAACAAGAAAATGTAGTATCTCTCTTAGTGAGAAAAAATAGGGAACTTTTGGGAACAAGGGAAGCTGATGGTTCTAATGCTGACCTTACATCACTTGAAATAAAATAAATGAAAGTAAAGTAAGTTAAATCAAGGACAAAAATGCATGTTTTCAATAACCTTATCTAGATATGGGATTGGCTGGAGCAAAAATCAACAGTGTCACATTACTTGAAATATATGGCATAAATCCTTCATAACATAGTCTTAAGCATAACGTGTCATAACCCGTAAACTGTTATTATAACATCAGGAGGATCCGTCCCTTCCTTACCACGTACTCTACCCAGCTCCTGGTCCAAGCAATGGTACTGTCCCGCTTGGACTACTGCAACTCGCTCCTGGCTGGCCTTCCCGCATCTGCCATCAGACCCCTGCAACTCATCCAGAACGCTGCAGCCCGTCTGGTCTACAACCTTCCTAGACACTCCCATGTCACCCCCCTGCTCACTACCCTCCACTGGCTGCCTGTTATAGCTCGCATCAAATTCAAGACATTGGTCCTAGCATACCAGGCAGTCAAGGGATCAGCCCCAACATACCTGCTCAAGATCTTCAAACCCTACACACCTGCCAGACCTCTCCGTTCTGCTACCTCAGGACGCCTAGCACCTCCCCCCCTCCGCACCTGCGCTTCCCGGTCACGTCTCCTGTCGGTTCTGGCTCCACGATGGTGGAATGACCTTCCTGTGGAAGTCAGAACAGCTGAGACCCTGGCCACCTTCAGCGACGACTGAAGACTCACCTCTTCAGGGTGCACCTCTCCCCGTAGTCCGGTTTTGTTAACTTAGGGACATAGTTTCTTAGTTTACACGTCTACTTGTTTATGTATTGTATTAGGCTTAGGCATTATTTCCTGCATTGAGTGCTTTACTGCTACCTCTGAATTGTGGCTACAGATTTACCTACAGGGTCCTAGTTTAACTATGTGGTTGCTCCTAGCACCCAGGAATTGTACTTCCCACTAGGGTGGCAGTACACCCTAAACTGGCAGTACACCCTCAGCTAAACTGTTCTTGACTACGGTTAACACTTTGTTGTACGTCGCTCTGGATAAGAGCGTCTGCCAAATGCCTATAATGTAATGTAATGTAATTATGGCTTATGTCAAATTATATAAAACTGTTTTCATTGCAATTATGACAGTGTTATGACATTTGTAATAAGCTGCAATGCACAGTCATTTATGGTACAAGTAAAATGTTACTACACCAGCATACATGGGTACCCTAGATCAAGTTGGCTAGAACAGTGATGGAAAACAACATTTTGTTTGTGACATGCAGCTGCCATTCTAGCTTGAGTAGCTCTTCACCTTCATGTAAAAAATAACATCAGCATCGCAGCTCTTGTGTATGAATCCATCTCCAATGAAAGGGTGGCTTCTTGTTCATGGCAGTTTTCATGCAAGAAGCTTGTGTGTTGCAACAATAGCAACCATTTGTGGAAGATTTCCAGAAACGCACAGAGAAAAAGCACAATTACTTTATGCTATTTTGCAGCAGTGGATTTCTTCCCAGACCCAAGATTACAGAGAATACAGCACATATTAGGCCACCAAAGGGCATTCTCCAAAAAATTATTTGTGATTTACATTACAATCAGCATTTGAAAAAAGTAGACTGCATCTAACCGGAGCTTGAAACTAGTTTTACATTTTATGGGAAAAAAAGGTCAGGAACAATTAGAAAATTAACCCCAGGTTGTGTGTAGTTGTACATAGCCACACACACGGAGTCAATGGTCCTTATAATGTAGGTTTATGGATGCTTGATATGCCCAACAAAATGCTTGCCTTAATTTTCTCTAAGAGCAATGCCAGGCACATTTAAAGGGTCACTGTGGAGTGTGCCTTGCAGGCCTCTAATTATCTGAAATGAAAGCAAAATGGCATCATAGTGACTGTTAGTCAGAGAAAAGGTAGGTGGAACTTACCTACCTAGACAACATAACTTTGAAACAACAGCTTCAGCTCATTCTGACTGAAGATTCCAAATCTACATTGGTACTTTCGGTTGGCTCAAATAAGTGCAGCGATGGTTTGGTCTAATTCAGCCTAGATAAATATCCAGATGATGTCAACAAAAGGCTTACCTCTTGATTCATTTCTATCCCATAAAAAAAATAGTTGCTAAAACGTTTGCTATCAAGCGCAAACATATTTTAGATTTTTCTATGTTGGCTACGAGCATATGGAGAACGTATGGAGGTGAACTAATAAATTGATAATTGGGTGCTGCTGTTACTCATATATGCTATGCTGTTTGCCCTTAGCTTGTTATGCGCTCTCTGCCCCACAGAACCACGCCCTCTATGCCCCACAGAACATGCACCCTCTGCCCCACAGAACCACACGCTTTCTGCCCCACAGAACCATGCACTCTCTACGCCACAGAACCACATGCTCTCTGCCCCACAGAACCAATCAATCAATCAATCAATCAATCTTTATTTTTGTATAGCGCCATTTACAAACAGGTTGTCACACAGCGCTTCACAATTGGCATTTTCCAGAGGGAATCAAAAAAACCAGAAAACCATTGGAGCCAATGTAGGAAACTGGAAAATTATTCCCTGACCCCTTAAAAGGCGGTCGAGATGAACTCCTGGAAAATTGTGGGATACAGAGAAAAACAACACAAATAGTCCTTGAGGCTCATGCGGCTTAACAGACCACTGGAAGGGCATTCTAAGTGTAGGAGTGGGGTGGACCTCATCCCTCCAGATACCAGGGCAGGGCGGGGATGGAACCAGCAGCTAGGGTCTGGGCCAGCGGCATCCGGCTAACACATGGCAGGGGTGGGGGTTGACTCTGGGGCAGGTGAGCTCCGGGCAGGTGCCCACGCCGGGAGAAAAGAGGAAAGGTGCAATTATGACTATGATAAATATCACGCCGGATCAGGGAAGAGTAGTGATAACACTTTTGCACCAGCAGAAGTAATCTAGGGCAGCATAACTAATTAGGTGAGTGGCACAGGAGCACGCAGCCATGAGGGCACTCAGAGACCATCCCACCACATCATCAGCAGTCCTGATAGGGGCGGATCATCACTTATGATTGGTGACAGTAAGGATAGCTCATTGCACCAGAAGGCTCTATTGCTACGCCCCACATCTGCACCTAATGACTATAAGAGAGACTAAAGAGATGCGTTTTTAACCTAGACTTGAAAATTGAGACCGTGTCTGACTTCTTCACAGAGATGGGTAGACTGTTCCACAGTAAAGGAGCTCTATAGGAGAAAGCTCTGCCACCTGCTGTATTTTTGATATTCTAGGGACTACCAAGTTGCCTGCATCTTGTGAGCGAAGTGAACGTGGGGGGATTGTACGGATGAAGTAGATCCGTCAAGTAAGAGGTGCAAGTCCATGCAACACCTTATAAGTTAAGAGGAGTACCTTATAGTCTACACGATAGTTTATAGGAAGCCAGTGAAGTGACGCTAACACAGGACTAATGTGCTCATATTTCTTTGTTCTAGTCAGGATCCTTGCAGCAGCATTCTGTACGAGTTGTAGGCTCCTGAGTGAGGCATTGGAACAGCCAGACAGTAATGCATTGCAATAATCTAATCTAGATGTAACAAAGGCATGTACCAATTTTTCTGCATCTATTAATGACAGGAAGCCCCTAATTTTGGCAATATTCCTCAGGTGAAAAAGGCTACTCTGGAAATGTTTTTGATGTGACTATCAAATGAGAGACCAGGATCTATAGTAACACCAGGTCTTTTACCGCCAAACTTGCAGCAACAGAGCAACCATCCAGATTAAGAGATAAATCAGATAACCTCTTCTGAGGTTTTTGGGCCCCAAGACCAACATCTCTGTTTTATCAGTATTCAGCAATAGAAAATTATCTGACATCCAGTCTTTTATGTCTTTAAAACAGGCCTCAACTGTTCGAATTGTCCTTCGCCAGGTTTCATTGATAGGTATAATTGTGTCATCTGCGTAGCAGTGAAAATGTACGCCATGTTCTGAATGACATCACCAAGTGGCAACATGTAAAGGGAGAACAATAATGGCCCCAAAACAGAACCTTGAGGGATACCATATTCCACCTTGATGAGAGCAGAGGGCTCGTCATTTAACTGCACAAATTGATATCTATCTGATAGGTAGGATTTAAACCAGGAGAGTGCCTGTCCACGCAGTCCAACTAGGTTTTCAAGTCTGCTCAGAAGAGTTTGGTGGTCTATTGTGTCAAACGCAGCACTTAAGTCCAAAAGCACAAGAATAGAGACACATCCACAGTCAGCTGATATCAGTAAGTCATTGACAACTTTAATAAGAGCAGTCTCAGTGCTATGGTGTTGCCTAAATCCTGACTGAAAAGTTTCATAGATGTCATTTGATGTCAGGAACGAAGTCAGTCTCTGAGCTACAGCTTTCTCTAGAAGTTTTGAGAGAAAAGAAAGATTAGAAATTGGCCTGTAGTTACTGAGATTTTCTACCACACACTCTCTGCCCCACAGAACCATGCACTCTCTGCCCCAGGTGATGTCAAACAAACAGAAATGTTCTCATTTTCCAGCTGCATGGTCATCGGGCTTCAAAGCGCTATTTGAGGGCATACCTACAGCTCAGCTCCAGGGCTCAAATCCAGATTCCACACGGGGCGTTCCTGCGTATCTGGGAAAATCGTACATGGCCTACATCCTAATACTTGCGATAACACCAAATCGAGGGGGTACCTCTAAGGTTGGCGTACTATTGTTTATAAGTCATCATTGCACATATATCAGTTGCAAAAAAACATACATTTTTGTATATTTTTACATTTATTGTCAAATTCTGCTTAAAAGATGTAACTAGGGGTGGCGGATAGTGTCGTGGTCTAACGTACTCGTATCTTGGCTGGTCCTATATGAGTTTGGCTGCCTATCAGGAACCTGGTTCAAAACCCATCTCTGCCCTGATTGGGTCGATTGTGTTTGGCTGTCCGCCCCAGTGGGAGGGGGTAGGGTGAGCCGGCTCGAGTTCACCCTGAAGCATGTACGGAGTCTCCAGAACGTGGGTGGGCAAATTCTGTCTTGAAGGAAGCAGTTTGCTGCCCTCTGAGAATTAGCTTGCCTGATAGAAATGAGCAGCACATTTGTGTGGGGAGGGTAAATCGAAATAAGTAGAGGGTATAATTGGCCTCTAAATTGATAGAAAAATGGGAAGAAATCTGAAACATATGTATATTTTTTAAAGATGCAACCAGAGGCTGGAGCTTTTCCAATGCTAAACGTCCAAGCAGTCAGTGAGCTTGCACATCACAGCCAGGAATCCTGCTAAGAGCATTAGCCTTGCTCTGATCCCTCACATGTGGTGGAATGGGGGAGCACATCCACTGAAATGCCCATAATCCAGTTAGACCATTAAATAGGGATGAGATCTCCCTCTCAAACCTCTCCTGTGTTGTCATTCAACTGATATGTATTCGCAGTGGATTTCATATGAACGAAAATCAAACACATGCTTCCACATAGATGAATGCTACATACTGCTATGATCTGTCAGTGCGGCCCCACCAAAACCCTTCCCCCCACCCCAACATCATTTTTGTGTCAGGTTAAGTCTTCCTCTTCAGTGTCAATAATTAGGTTTTAATTAATTCATGCGATTTTATAATGTCAATTTACAATGTTTATGTGATATAAATGCATTATTAAAGTACATACTTACTGGAAACTGGGGGTCTGAATGCTAATGGAATAATTCCAATAAAGTGGGGTTTCAAGTCGTTTGTACTGTGTGACTCTAGCACTGGGTATATTGTGGATTTAGAAAGTAGTACCCAGGAAAGAACTACTTTCAGATAGGACAAGGAGGACTTACATATGACACTGTAATATCACTTGTGAATCGTGATTACTTGATATCGTGAGTTCTGGATATCATGTGTATATGGACAATTTCTCTCAAACCTTTGGGAGAGAGAGATGGCCCATCTGACAGATCTTAGAGGTGTGGAGAACCCTCAGGTGTGGATCATGAATATTCAGGCCATTAGCAAATAGCCCTCCCACAGCCTGAAATAAATTTGATCAAATCTGGTTTTTAGCTATTTAGATCTCAGATGTGCTAAACTATTTTGACATCCTTACCTAACCAAGACCTTGATGAACAAAATCATATTGGCAAAACAATTCGTCACTATAGTTTAGTGTGTGCTTTCACAACATTTGTGATGGCACAAAAAAACTCTTTATAACTTGTGTGTTTGTAGATGTATTTACAAGCTGCATATGATACTGACCAAACTATTGATGGCATATAAATGTAGCTGTGATTGTCCTTCAAATAAAAATATCAAACACTTTGGAGTAAGTGTGTGTTAAGTTGATGAAATGTAGATAAATATCAGATGACACCAAAATCACAAAGCTTCTCTGAATTAAGCACGGACCTCTGGGGGTTAACTTCACCACTCTGTGGTGGCCTTTTATGGAGATTAATCGTCTCCAGGTAAAGGGTTTTAAGCTCACCGTTTCGGTGGTTTCCTTTAAGAAGTTATTTTTTTTGTTTGTTGGGGCTAATGTCCCCCAGAGCAAAAGTCTCAGTAGTCATTTGTTTTCTTTTGCCTTAGCTCCTCGGTGAGGAGTGGTTCGCCCTATTCGGGTTGTTTCTGTCCCGGCGTTTCCTTATTCACATTTTCCTTCTTTTCTTTTCTATCGGTTTTCCCCGCTCCCTAGTCTGTTCTCAGATTTAGTGGCCGATCGCTTGCGTTTAGCTTTTAGATACTCCTGAGATCTTCGATCCCCACTACACAAATAAAGTAACTTGTTTAAATTCCTAACTGAAAGTAAATTAACTGTTTAGCTGCAGTTAGATTGAATCAGGGCCTAAGACTCAAATGAATAAATAAAACATAAATCATTTTGGACCTGTAGTACTGGAATGGGTTCACTCCGGAGAGAAATTCCACTGTTTTATGAACATGGTACACAATACATGATACATTTATTAATATCAATAACATCAAAAGAATCACAGGCTTGAGAATGTAGGTGGAGTAGGATTCTCTTCCCTGTAGCTACCAAAGCGCACAATAGCTATTCACAGCAAGGCACTGACTCTTGTATATATTATGTATATTATTCTGAATCTGAAAACCGAGTAACGCAGTGTTCAGAAGCAACCTTTTTATCATTCAAATAATGAAACTGAGATGGCACCGTGCACAGATAAGCATCAAATCCTGACTTCAACATAAGGTGTGTGCAGTGTAATTGTAAAAGTAAAATCAGAATAGATCATTTTCAAACAAATTTACAATAAACCTTTCATAAAAATGTAGGAAGGTAGGGATGAGGATGATATAGTATATATAAGCTTTATACAAATTTTAAATATGTTAAAATGTCACTGGTGTCCTTTCATATGTTGTGATCACAGTGTACTTCTGTTTGTGTTGCAGAGTGCTTTGTTTTTTCTCCTTTTATGCGGTACCACCAGTGATGACCTCAGGCCACCCGGACGTGGGGCTCTTCCTCCGTGTCTGGCCCCAGGCTGGTGTATGTGACCGAGAGCTCCAGGCACCCCACAGGGAGTGTGTCCGTGACAGGGAGCCCTGTGTTGCGGAACTGCTTGTAGACGCGGGGATCTTGGGCCACGTACGTTGAGGACGAGGAGTAAAGGACCAGACCAAGGATGATGATGAAGAAGGACACAAGGTAGAGTCCTGAAAACTGAAATACAAATGTACAAACACACGTATACACACACACACACACATGCACACACAGCAGGGTGTGAATTTAAACAGATGGTGATAAACAACATATATCTCCATGATATTTATTCATTTTGTCATCAAAATCTCAAAATGTCAGGTGATTCAATATGAATCCAAGTGCAGCTAACAACATGAAAAGATTTCGAGTTAAAATCTACTAAAACAGAAGCAGACAAGTTCAAATAAGTAGTCATTAGTAGTCAGTTCAAATCCGTAAGTTCATTTTTCCATGCCAGGTATAGATGCATTTTCTAGAAAGCAATAATAGGTTGGTAAAGTAATATGGTATCAACAAAGTGTAACAACAAAGAAAAATAATAAGTGCAGGTAAAATCAGGTAGTAGTGAAGCAAGCTAATCACATTAGGAAAGCTTTTCTGTATTGTTATGGCCAGTCACTCAGGGGTACTTCCTGAATGTAAATAGAGACAGTAGAGACTCCTTCATGTTTCTGCAGGCAGAGTTAAAAAGGCAATTTAAAAGGCATTTTCATCCAACATTTCATATAATTTCCTGTGTTTTGTAAAACACCCATAAATCTAATTTTACCAAACTATTATAAAAAAATTATCTATGTAAATGTGGTAACAAATGAAATTAATGTAAAAGAAATACATTTATTAATACATGCCTAATTGTTAGGAATATGTATAAGGTATATATTACAATGATATACATACGTGCAATATAATTTGACATGTACATTTTTTTATAATGTAATTTTAAAATACATTCTACTGCAGATGCATACATATAGTGGTGGTAATGGAACATTGTTTTTATATGTGGTATTTACATATTTTTAAAAGGCAGCAGGAGTTTAACGAGGTGCATATGAACATAACTGAACAAGAAAATAAGGAAGTTGCACAATTGTTACTCAATCTCCATTTCACATTGGAACTGTTATGGTGGGTTTAGGGATTGGTGCCAATCGCAGAACCCCGGGGGTATCGATAAGTTAAACTGTAACTTTACAGCTTAACCACAAACTCTGAATAACAGAGAATAGGAAAAACAATAACAAAAGGGGGAAAACCGAAAATATCACCCAACGGGTGACTAGGTGCCACAAAGACACAAACAAAGGAATAAATAAACCACCAACACCGGGTGTTTGAATGAAACGATAATCGGCTAGAAGAGCCCAATAACCAGCGAAGAAAATAAGACCTGAGAACACAGTCCACAGACTGTGTTGACCGAAACACAACTAACTCAGGAGGAGCGAGTGAGTGTCAAAACACAGGTAACAAAAAGATCCTACATTTGCTAAAGGATATTTCTAAATATTAAAGAACGTGCTTCGTAGTAGTATCTTTAAAAAGACGCTACAACCTTTACCGGCTAAATCGTATTGAAGGCTTACGATTTCGCAAAGAACCGGAAAACAGCTGAGGTTTAAATAGTGAGGAAATGGTGATTGATTTGCTCCGCCCCTCCTACCAGAAAGGCGCAACACCGCCCTCTGGTGGTAAGTCAGGGGAACAACCATGACAGGACCCCCCCCTTAAGGGACGACTCCTGACGACCCTTCAGACCCACGCCGGTGAAAATCCTGGATCAACGATGGATCCAAGATGTGCCGGGACGGAACCCAACTGCGCTCCTCAGGACCGTAACCCTCCCAGTCCACTAGGAACTGAGTACCCCTGCCTACACGCCGCGAAGCCACGATACTACGCACCGTATAAGCGGGACCACCCCCAATGATACGAGGCGGCGGTGGCGGTACTTCGGGAGGCGCCAAGGTGCTAATGAGTAGTGGTTTGATGCGAGATACGTGGAACGTAGGATGTATCCGCATAGATTGGGGAAGCTGTAATAGAACGGTGACAGGGTTAATTTTACGTAGGATCTTAAAAGGACCAATAAAGCGCGGTGCGAGTTTCCGAGACTCTACCCGTAACGGCAGATCTCGTGTAGACAACCACACCCGTTGACCAACCCTATACGATGGAGCTGCCCGTTGACGACGATTAGCAAACTCCTTTTGGCGATCAACTGCGCGTACTAGAGCCGCCCTAACCCTCCGCCAGGTGACACGACAACGTCGCACAAAGGCTGCTGTGGAAGGCACTCCTGCGTCACCCTCCTGTGCCGAAAATAGAGGAGGCTGAAACCCAAACTGAGCCTCGAATGGAGAGAGACCTGACGAAGCGTTGCGCAGAGTGTTATGAGCGTACTCCGCCCAGGCAAGATGCCGACTCCATGATGATGGATTGGCGGAAGCAAGACAGCGGAGAGTATTCTCCATAGTTTGATTAGTGCGTTCCGTCTGTCCATTGGTCTGTGGGTGAAACCCTGACGACAGGCTCACAGACGCCCCTAACAGCGAACAAAACGCCCGCCAGAATCTGGACGCAAACTGAGGACCCCGATCGGACACTACGTCTTGCGGTAAGCCGTGAAGGCGAAAGACATGGTCCATCATAAGGCGCGCAGTTTCGAGCGCTGACGGCAGCTTGGGAAGCGCAATGAAGTGGGAAGCCTTGGAAAATCTGTCCACTATGACCAAAATGACGGTATGACCGTTCGAGTTGGGTAGACCGGTAACGAAGTCCAAGGCGATATGGCTCCAGGAACGATGTGGGACCGGAGTGGCCGCAGTAACCCTGATGGTGCCAGCTGTGACACCTTATTACGGGCACAAATGCTACAGGCCGCAACAAACTCCCGCGTCCCCTCTCCATACCCCGCCACCAGAACCGTCTACCCAGAAAATCGTGCGTACGGTGTACGCCTGGGTGACCAGTGAGCCGGGAGGAGTGACCCCACTGCAGTACCTGGGAGCGAGCTCCTGAAGGAACGAAGAGACATCCCCGTGGACCCCCACCAGGATCCGGCTCAAGGCGTTGAGCCTCATGCACCACCCTTTCTATCTCCCATAACACTGGAGATAAAATCTGTGCGGTGGGAATAATGGGTGTGGGCGGATGATCCATTTCGGACCCATCGTACAAGCGTGACAGGGCGTCAGGCTTAATATTTTTTGAACCAGGGCGGTAAGTCAACAAAAATTAAACCTAGTAAAGAATAATGCCCAACGAGCTTGCCGTGAATTATGACGTTGAGCACCCTGGATGTACTCTAAATTTTTATGATCCGTCCAGACAGTGAAGGGATGTTCCGCCCCTTCAAGCCAATGACGCCATTCCTCCAGCGCCATTTTAACCGCTAATAACTCCCTATCTCCTACATTGTAATTCCTCTCGGCAGGCGAAAGGCTCCGAGAAAAATATGCGCACGGATGAACCTTTTTATCCATGGCCGACCGCTGGGACAGAATAGCCCCTACCCCTAGCTCAGAGGCGTCAACCTCTACAATGAAAGGTAATGAAGGATTGGGAGAAATTAAAATAGGTTCAGAACAGAATCTTCTTTTTAGTTCAGCGAAGGCCGCCTCCGCTTTAGGGGACCATTGGAACCGAGAAGAAACAGTCTTTTTTGTAAGCGCCGTGATGGGCGCGACCACTGAACTAAAATTGCGGATAAACCGTCTATAAAAATTTGCAAACCCCAAAAAACGCTGCACCTGTTTTACAGAGACCGGAGCAGGCCAATCCTTGACCGCAGTCACTTTATTGGGGTCCATTTGGATCCTGCCCTCTGCGACAATGAATCCTAGAAAGGAAACTGAAGGTACGTGAAACACACATTTCTCTGCTTTAACAAATAATTGGGCTTCTAACAAGCATTTTAATACCTGTCTGACGTGTTTCACGTGCTCAGAGAGAGAATTGGAGAAAATCAAAATGTCGTCAAGATAAACGAACACCGATTTCTCCAACATCTCTCTGAGTACGTCATTAACAAACGCCTGGAAGACAGCCGGCGCGCGTGAGGCCGAATGGCATAACCAGGTATTCGTAATGACCATTGTGCGTATTAAATGCTGTTTTCCACTCATCACCCTGACGGATGCGAACCAAATTATATGCGTTGCGAAGGTCCAACTTGGAAAAAATAGACGCTCCTTGGAGACGTTCAAACGCGGAGTTCATAAGTGGAAGAGGATAACGATTCTTTATGGTAATATTATTTAACCCTCTATAATCGATACACGGTCGTAATCCCCCATCCTTTTTTCCGACAAAAAGAACCCGCCCCAGCAGGAGACGTGGATGGCCTGATAAAACCATTAGTTAGAGATTCCGAAATGTATCTCTTCATAGCCGCACTCTCAGGTACAGATAGTGAATATAGGGATCCACGTGGGGAACTGTGCCTGGGTGAAGCTCAATAGCGCAATCATAAGGCCGGTGCGGAGGTAGCTTAGTAGCCCTTTGCTTACTAAACACCTCGCTAAGATCTGAATAAGTCTTTGGAATGCCGGAAGGTAGCGAGTAACATTCCGCACTCATGAGTTCCATTCCCTCCTGATCTTTTGGAAACTCGTGCTCAATGGTGTCAGGTCGGAATTTTTTATGCGAATCGGAACTGGAGTAGCTAACCGATCTTTTAGGAACTCGTGACAAATTGGGCTCATCGTCCGTAGACGGCATGTCTGCCTCTAAAGAATCAAAAGATAAGGATTCCAGGTCACTAATCTCCTCGGCCGTGGACTCCTCCAGTGGGACTCCCCAATCACACTGAGGATCCCATTCGAGTTCTTTCTCCGTCTCATTGGAGTGTACGGATGAGTGAGTATGTTTGGGTGAAGAGAGCTCTGATTCGTCGGTCTCCGAATCAGTCTCGGGATTTTTAGACCGACCGACCCGGGCGATGACTGAATAGACGGTAAGCACCCAAAGAAACATTGATTCCCCCATTGAACAATAGGGTTTTTATGACTGCCCCAGTTGACCTGTGGTTTATGTTTAATCAACCAGGAGTGTCCGAGAACTAATGGGTACGTAGGCGACTCGACCAAAAAAACTTTATTTGTTCTGTGTGCTCGCCGTGGCGATCCGCATGTTTACAGTCTCCGTGGATTCCTTAATGCGACCGGAACCCAGCGGACGGCCATCAAGAGCGGTAACACCACAAGATTGTGAAAGAACCCGAACAGGTAAGTGAATTCTTTTAGCCCACCCGAGTCCACAAAACAATCAACAGCTCCTGAATCAAGAAATGCGTTTATTTTTATGTTTTGTCTCCCCAGGATAGTTCAACAGGAATGAAGGTACGGAAGAAAGAGGACTGATGTCTCACTACCGGCTTCCGGCCCGATAGTGAGGCTATTCGTTTCCCTTCAGTTTGGGACAATCTTGAATAATGTGACCCCTCTGTCGACAGTACCGGCAACCCGTTCCAATCCCCTCTGGCGGAGCCCGAAAACTAGCACTGTCAACCTCCATGGGTTCGTCTGCTTTGCCCAGACGTCTAGGAAACTGAGGTAAGAACCCTTTCGTAGTCACCCGGAACTCCCTGTTCCCCCTCTCTCGCTGGCGTTCCCTAATACGATTATCGATCCGTATAGCAGTGGTAATAAGTTCATCAAGTGAATCGGGGATGCCAATCGTAGCTAGAGCGTCTCGCACCGGATCAGATAGCGCGTTAGTAAAACACGTTATGAGAGGATTCTCAGGCCAACCTGTAACTCCCGCGAGAGTACGGAACGAAATAGAGAATTCCGCCACGCTTTGGTTACCCTGGCGCATGCGCGTCAATTTAGTCGCAGACTCGCTGTCGTGAAGTTCGTGGTCAAAAACCAACTCCATTCTACTCATTAACCCCAGCGAGTCTGCCAATACCGGTGCTTGAGAACGAATAAGAGGTACTGCCCACTCGAGGGCTGCCCCCGATAACAATGATAGCACGAGTGCCACTCGCGACTCTTCTGAGCTATATCTAGATGGCTGAGTCTGAAATATGATTTGGCACTGTGCTAAAAAACCCCGACATTTACCGGACTCGCCACTAAAACGAGGAGGAAGCTGAACCTTTGCCTCTCGTAATCCCTCTCCCACAGGTGTACCCCAACGAGGAGTGACGACCGGATTAGGACCGGCGAATCCTACCGCAGGCTGGGGACGACCGTCGATCAGTGTCTGGATCAAGCCCTCCAGTCTTTGAACAGACGAGACCATGCTAGCCTGGTTGTCTTGCATGACTCGTTGTTGCTTTAATAAAATTTCAATGGTTGATCTCTGTCTCTCCATTTCTCGGCTTTGCAACTCTGCCATTTGTTCGATACCACGAGGGTCAGCTGACGCCGTATTCATGGCGAAATCGTACTGTTATGGTGGGTTTAGGGATTGGTGCCAATCGCAGAACCCCGGGGGTATCGATAAGTTAAACTGTAACTTTACAGCTTAACCACAAACTCTGAATAACAGAGAATAGGAAAAACAATAACAAAAGGGAAAACTGAAATATCACCCAACGGGTGACTAGGTGCCACAAAGACACAAACAAAGGAATAAATAAACCACCAACACCGGGTGTTTGAATGAAACGATAATCGGCTAGAAGAGCCCAATAACCAGCGAAGAAAATAAGACCTGAGAACACAGTCCACAGACTGTGTTGACCGAAACACAACTAACTCAGGAGGAGCGAGTGTGTGTCAAAACACAGGTAACAAAAAGATCCTACATTTGCTAAAGGATATTTCTAAATATTAAAGAACGTGCTTCGTAGTAGTATCTTTAAAAGACGCTACAACCTTTACCGGCTAAATCGTATTGAAGGCTTACGATTTCGCAAAGAACCGGAAAACAGCTGAGGTTTAAATAGTGAGGAAATGGTGATTGATTTGCTCTGCCCCTCCTACCAGAAAGGCGCAACACCGCCCTCTGGTGGTAAGTCAGGGGAACAACCATGACAGGAACAGTGCAATGTCATATTTGGTTGAATCTGAAATTTAAATTCAGCTCAGTAGAGACATTTAAGCTTCTACAGCACCAGACCAAAGTTACTGCCTGAACATGGTTTTGAAAACCAATAAAGTCTATTTTTTACATTTATTTTTTTGCATTGTACTGTCTATTCAAGCTAACCCTCTAACCGCATAGCTGCCATGCAATATGAAACTGTTAGTGAGAGGGACCCTCTTGTGCTGCAGAAGGCCAGGCTCAGCCAAACAATGTGTGTATAAGAGGGTCTGTGGGACTACCCCCAGCACTCTGGACCAAGTGGAGCTACTCCTGACACTCTGGACCAACCAGGGCATACATTCCCAGCAGCACTTTCTTTTTTGTTTTTGAACACCAACATTTTTATTTATTCTTTTTTGTTTTGTTGCTTTGTTCTCTTCATATAAAGCACACACAAAAAGAATAAATAAAAATGTTGTGCTGCTGGGAATAAATAATATATCTGTATTCTTTATTCTCCCATTCGGAATGCCTGATTACATTGCAGCCTGTCTCTGCAATGTCCTTTCAATTCACAAGGGGCGCATATTAGCATACGAACACCCACTTGTTGTAATATGCCAAGTATTTAATTGAGAAGGAATATTCTGCGTGATAGAGGGGCTTCATCCCAGCCCCCCTGAAAATATTTAGTCATTATTTTCTAAAATACACTTTTACTTAATATCTATTTTTAAAAATACCACAGATAGAGAGTGGTATTTCAATTTTGAAAGCAACTGCCATTGTGGTGTTTTTGTTTTGGGGAATGTAACAGTAAATTAATTAAAAGCTTAGGCTTGTGCTTTCCATGTGTGCATCTCATATTCTCATTGGGGCTGAGCCCCCCTAAAGGTCAAATCCTAGAATTGCCCCTGACAGTGACTATGATTTGGTAGGCTCCTCGAAATGAAAAACAATAATAACTAAAGTACAATATAGCATTTCTTGGACACACACTCTAATCTATCCCTTCAGTGAAGTAAGACAGTTACATTATTTAATTTACTTTCATAAGCTGTGTGAAACAGAGCACCGCTGTAGCCAAGATGTGTTTCAGCTGTGGACTTCTCCCCTGTTTAAATGTACATTTATTTAAAACTAAATACTATGGGAATTTGTGTAGTTGGAGAGTACCACACACTTATGAATCTACGTGAGAGAGAATTTAACTAGGGACCAAGCACTTTCCCTGGGACCTAGTTCTCAAATTCTTATTGACTTGTCTTTTCCTGGAAAGCAGTTCAGCACAATTTGGGTCTGAGCTCCAACGAGATATAGAAGTAACATGATGATTGTAGGGTATACTAATTTTCATTTTTTATGGGGGGGTGGGTGTGTGGACTGTCTCACCTTGTACTGAAACAGGAACAGAGATCGGCTGTCAGCAGAGAAAGGCTGACTGCAGCGGCGCTGGTCCGTTTGATCACCACGGGCATGAAGCTGTACAGGCCGAACATGCAGACACTGAATCCGACGTAGAGCAGCCCTGAGGCACAGACAAAAACCCCACCGTTAAAAACACACAGGACACGAGGCAGGATCCTACCTTGACTGCCTTTGGGAATGTCTGCATATGTACACGTTAAAAATGTCTCTGTTCAACAATCCGCTTATGGTTGTTCCAGCACCATTCATTCTGGACTGTCTCAAATTTCTTTCTTCTCCAACTTTAAAATAAAAGCAAACGCTAAATGACTTCTGCCCAGCATGGAGCTACTTTGCTCTTCATCAAGTGAGCCTGGAGACTGAGTGGATTGTGCTAGTTTTTGAAGCTGTGTCCTTTGAGGAGGCATTCATGGCTGTGTTTCACAGCCCAGGGGGCTGCATTGACACCTGCCTGCCAGAGGGGGCATCACTTAGCCTCTTCTGGCTTCAGCTCCAACATGCCAGTTTCCAACTGTTCAATACAGTCCAAAAAAGTAGCAAGCAAACTTAAGTTTAAGCAAGAACAAAAACAACACTGCCTGAGAAATTTAACCCAATGGTGGAAACAGAGACTACGAAACCTTTCCTAACAAAGCTGCAGGGCTCTACATGTAATATTTACTGATCAAGTACATCATCCAATATTCAGTGATGGCTTCCCAAGTAAAATTGATGCACTTGTAAAGCCTGTTCCAGTCTGCCAGAAAGCACAAGAGCACCAGCTTGTGAGGCCACAGCATTCTGTATGTTGAGAATTTTGCCAATTTTCAGTAGAGTGCAAGAGTGTGGAGAACGAGAACTGTATTTAATGTATTTTCTGTTTGTGGGGGTTGTGTAGGGGTTGTGTGGGAGCCTGTGTGGAGGCCATGTGAGGGGTCGTGTGGGGGCCGTGTAGGGGCGGTGTGAGGGCAATGGGGGGCTCTGTGGGGGTCGTGTGGAGGGGCAGTTTGCTTTCCTGCTCACATCATGCTGTAAAATGGTCACAAGGTCGAAGGTCACGGTCTCACCTATCTGCCAATCCCAGTGCACTTTAAGCAGCTCCTTGTGTTCCACCACAGCTCTGGAACATAGAATGAGATCACCTCAGCCACAGACTGCACACGCCACCAAACCTAGAACCAATACCCATGGAAAATATGCCATATAGACAGTTCATTCATTAATAATGATTGGACAATGGTCACAAAAACATGGTGATCATTGTAATTAATATGATATTTAATAAAACAAGTAGCAGTGTGCAAATGATGTAAAACTGTAAGCACTGTGAGTTTGGGAAATAGTAAAATAAATCATCCAATCCATCTACAAACTATGTCTGTCCACATGAGCCTTTTTGTGTCTGCTGAGCTCTCTTACAATGAACTTGTCATTTGCAAAGCATGATGGGACCTCTCCAACCATACTTTTCTAAAAAGCATGTGGTAACCAGGTTACGGCCTCATTTGGGCTTAGGGCCCAAAAATCCATTGCGGAGAGACAAGACTGCCTGCTTCCTTGAGTTTTATCTATTTGTATTAAAGTCATTGTCAAAGCAGCAGAAAGAAGGTAACAGAATGACTGAAACAATGTAATCTATAATTCAGTGGAAGGTTTTTGTTACCTAACTGTCAGTTACAATATTTATTTATTTATTTATTTGTTTATTTGTAATGGACAAGCACAGAGAACAGCAGAAGCAGTGCCCGATGCACTGTACATGTGTATATAACCAAAGCTAATTCCAGCACCAGTCCCTTGATGGGCATTAATAGTTCAATCAATAAAATAATAAAATTACATTGTTACATTAAAGGCTAAATGGTGCAGATGTCAGATGCATTGTGTCTGGTGAATGGTTTGCAGATGGCACACACCACATGCTAAACCTGGAGAGCGACTGGCTGAATGAGAAGCTGGATGGGATGGGAGATAAGAGATTATGGAGGCAGTAGTATAGTGCAGTGGTTAGAAAAATATGTGTTACCAGAAGCTGTGGGTTTGAACATTTGATATCTTACTGGTGGTGTGCCCAATACTGCAAAAAATATCCAGCTGTATATACGGATCATTTGTCTAAATATAGGCTGTCTTTCTGTGTAAGGGGAAATCATGCGTAAATGTGGTAACACTTCAATGGACGGTCCTGAATAATAAATACACAACACCATAAGCCAACCAATTTAGACCCTCATAGGATGTGCTATGTTACAATCCATATCAAGTAGACTGTCATAGGCTGTGCTATGTCACAATCCATATCGATTAGACTGTCATAGGGTGTGCTATGTCACAATCCATATCAATCATGGCTTAAACCTTTACAAATTAGAATGTCATGGTAATACCATCTATGACATGTATAATTAGAGAACAGTTCCTCTGACAGCCTAAATCTGCTGGCAGAAATGTTTATTAGTTTATTTAGTGCTCATGAAGGAGTTATGTTGTACTGATGAAAGTGTTGTGTGGTCCTTATGTTTTATCCTTAATAAGCACTTAAGACATGGATAGTGACATAGCATGCTCTATGACAGTCTATGTCAGATGGTGTAAAAATGTATATAGCACTTGGGAAGTGGTTATGTCATGCAAATAAAGGTGTTGTTTAATTGGTAGCATAAGTGTCTATGAGTGTTTATGTAGCTCATTAGAAACAATAGAAAAGTGAAAGGTATGGGTGGTGTGGTAACTCAGAGGTGGTATAGTAACACAGAGGTGGTATAGTAACAGAGGTGGTATAGTAACTCAGAGGTTGTGTGATGTAGTAACTCAGAGGTGGTGTAGTAACACAGAGGTGGTGTAGTAACACAGAGGTAGTGTAGTAACACAGAGGTGGTATAGTAACACAGAGGTGGTATAGTAACACAGAGGTGGTACAGTAACACAGAGGTGGTGTAGTAACACAGAGGTGGTATAGTAACACAGAGGTGGTGTAGTAACACAGAGGTGGTGTAGTAACACAGAGGTGGTATAGTAACACAGAGGTGGTGTAGTAACACAGAGGTGGTATAGTAACACAGAGGTGGTGTAGTAACACAGAGGTGGTATAGTAAAACAGAGGTGGTGTAGTAACACAGAAGTGGTGTGGTAACACAGAGGTGGTATAGTAACACAGAGGTGGTGTAGTAACACAGAGGTGGTATAGTAACACAGAAGTGGTATAGTAACACAGAAGTGGTGTAGTAACACAGAAGTGGTGTGGTAATGCAGAGGTGGTATAGTAACACAGAGGTGGTACAGTAACACAGAGGTGGTGTAGTAACACAGAGGTGGTATAGTAACACAGAGGTGGTGTAGTAACACAGAGGTGGTGTAGTAACACAGAGGTGGTATAGTAACACAGAGGTGGTGTAGTAACACAGAGGTGGTATAGTGACAAGAGGCCGATCATGCCCAGGAACTCAACCCGGCTCAGGTTCTTCACAATGAACTCCTCACACACGTTGGAGATGCCGTACAGTGTGGCTCCCGCCAGGACTAGCAGGTCTCCCAGGAGCTTGTGGTCTCCTGGACACAATTGCACAATTATAAAGAAATATTTTTTTGCCATGTATATAGAGTCAGGTCCATAAGTATTTGGACAGTGACACAATTTTCATCATTTTGGCTCTGTACGCCAGTACAATGGATTTGAAATGAAACAATCAAGATGTGACATGGATAGTGACATAGCATGCTCTATGACAGTCTATGTCAGATGGTGTAAAAATGTATATAGCACTTGGGAAGTGGTTATGTCATGCAAATAAAGGTGTTGTTTAATTGGTAGCATAAGTGTCTATGAGTGTTTATGTAGCTCATTAGAAACAATAGAAAAGTGAAAGGTATGGGTGGTGTGGTAACTCAGAGGTGGTATAGTAACACAGAGGTGGTATAGTAACAGAGGTGGTATAGTAACTCAGAGGTTGTGTGATGTAGTAACTCAGAGGTGGTGTAGTAACACAGAGGTGGTGTAGTAACACAGAGGTAGTGTAGTAACACAGAGGTGGTATAGTAACACAGAGGTGGTATAGTAACACAGAGGTGGTACAGTAACACAGAGGTGGTGTAGTAACACAGAGGTGGTATAGTAACACAGAGGTGGTACAGTAACACAGAGGTGGTGTAGTAACACAGAGGTGGTATAGTAACACAGAGGTGGTGTAGTAACACAGAGGTGGTGTAGTAACACAGAGGTGGTATAGTAACACAGAGGTGGTGTAGTAACACAGAGGTGGTATAGTAACACAGAGGTGGTGTAGTAACACAGAGGTGGTATAGTAAAACAGAGGTGGTGTAGTAACACAGAAGTGGTGTGGTAACACAGAGGTGGTATAGTAACACAGAGGTGGTGTAGTAACACAGAGGTGGTATAGTAACACAGAAGTGGTATAGTAACACAGAAGTGGTGTGGTAATGCAGAGGTGGTATAGTAACACAGAGGTGGTACAGTAACACAGAGGTGGTGTAGTAACACAGAGGTGGTGTGGTAATGCAGAGGTGGTATAGTAACACAGAGGTGGTACAGTAACACAGAGGTGGTGTAGTAACACAGAGGTGGTATAGTAACACAGAGGTGGTGTAGTAACACAGAGGTGGTGTAGTAACACAGAGGTGGTATAGTAACACAGAGGTGGTGTAGTAACACAGAGGTGGTATAGTGACAAGAGGCCGATCATGCCCAGTAACTCAACCCGGCTCAGGTTCTTCACAATGAACTCCTCACACACGTTGGAGATGCCGTACAGTGTGGCTCCCGCCAGGACTAGCAGGTCTCCCAGGAGCTTGTGGTCTCCTGGACACAATTGCACAATTATAAAGAAATATTTTTTTGCCATGTATATAGAGTCAGGTCCATAAGTATTTGGACAGTGACACAATTTTCATCATTTTGGCTCTGTACGCCAGTACAATGGATTTGAAATGAAACAATCAAGATGTGCTTTAAGTGTAGACTTACAGCTTTAATATAAGGGTTACCACACCACCTAATTTAAACTCCAATGTGCTGTGGTAGACAGCTAAAATAACAATAACTTTGTCAATGTCCAAATATTTATGGACCTGACTGTACTTTCTGATGAATATTCCTTACTTACTCTTTGGATTATGGGAAATAAAGCGTACCTGATGTGGATCTTCAGGCCTTTATGGTAATGGCTAGACAGAAGCCACTCCTGAGTAAAAGGCATATGGCAGCTCACCTGGAGTTTGCCAAATAGCACTTAAAGGACTCTGAGAGCATGAGGAAAAAGATTATCTGGTCTGACGAGACAAAAATGTAACTCTTTGGCCTGAATGCCAAGTGCTACCATAAAGGCCTGATTGTTGGAGTGCTGCAGAGATGGTTGTCCTTCTGCCAGGTTCTCCCATCACTGCAGAGGGACTCTGAAGCTCTATTAGAGTGGCCATTGGGTTCTTGTTCACCTCCCTGACCAAGGCCCTTCTTGCCCGGTTACTGAGTTTGGCTGGATGGCCAGCTCTAAGAAGAGTCTTGGTGGTTCCAAACTTCTTACATTTCACAATGATAGAGCACAATGTTTTTATAGCCTTCCCCAGATCTATGCCTCAACACGATTCTATCTCGGAGGTCTATGGAGAGTTCATTGGACTTCATGGCTTGGTTTTTGCTCTGACATACACTGTGAACTATAGGACCTTATATAGACAGGTGTGTGCCTTTCTATATCATGTCCAATCAATTGAATTTGCCACAGGTGGACTACAATCAAGTTTTAGAGATATCTCAAGGATGATAAAAAGGGAACAGGATGCATCTGAGCTCAATTTGGAGCGTAGCAAAGGGCCTGAATTCTGATGTAAATTACATATTTAAATTTTTTATTTATAATAAATTTGCAACAATTTCTAAAAACGTGTTTTCACTTTGTCATTATGGCGTATTGTTGGTAGATTGATGGCAAAAAATCGATTTAATCTATTTTAAATTAAGTCTATATCAACAAAGTGTGGAAAAAGTGAAAGGGCCTGAATACTTTCCAAAGCCACTGTATATATGGGCCATTCTACCGAATTGGTTCAAAGTGTGGTCCCACAACAAGAAAAACTATTTAACAAAACAATTAAGTATTCAGACATAGATATTTACTAAGAATATGTTATGATCTATTTAAACCCAAGGCATTAAATGAGATAGTGATAAGCTAAAAAAAAAAAAAAAAAAAAAAACATAATTTATAGGGTACTTTCTATTGGGAAGTAGCTGTCCCAAACCCTGACCCCTAAATTTAAATGTATGTAAATAACACTTTTTTTAAAATTTTGTTCAATGGTGTAATTTCAAAGATCTTTATGATTAAGTTTAAACAGAAGTTGAAAGATTTAGATTTATTGTGGCTTTAATTTTTAAATTAAAAAACTATACAAAAAATCTTGTCCCCCGTTTTCATGTCACTACCGAAACCCCATAGTTTTAGTCCATTGGCTGAGTCTGGTTTTTAGCCACACCCCTGCATTTTTGACCAGGCAGTGACACTGCCTCCCTGTCCCTCATGGCTGCATGGTAAGTAGCTAAATCCCATACTTTTGAAATAAATGTGAAAATCGGTGTGTAACTTTAACATAGCGAAAATTAGCATCGCGGCTAGCGGAATCTATGTGTTACAGACCTTTCGAGGATACATTAGTTAGCGTTCAGAAGCCTGACAGCAACAGCATAATATCAATGTTATTTGTCAATGTTTTCTTCTTCTCTTTTACTGAACCCACTTGGGTAATTATTTTCCATTGATAAATCATGTTTGTACTTTAAATGGTTATGGATGAACAATTGTTATGTCTTCAAAAATAAAATTATTTAATTGACCACAAAACATTTGTGTTTGTAATATTCCCAACATAAGGCATGTTATGAGTTAAGATTAAGCAATAAGGTTGAGGGAATATGATACAACCTTGCAAACAGAATACTGTGGTCACTACCGAACAGTGGTGGCCCGTCAGGGCCTGCAAGGCCTTCTCTGCTGGCCTAAAAAATATCTGAATCACAGACTGATGTTAATTATATTTTGTCCATGAATACTTATTAAATAATTCCAAATGGTCTGTTTGCTTCCTTTCATAGCTGTTCCCCTGGTTGCGCTGCATCCAGACGTGTATTTTCATATTAAAGCATTTAACCAATCACATTTCAGCCATCATTTGTTGCCAGGGTCAAAGAAATCTGCCTGGAGGCCTTCACAATCCGTTCTGAAGGCCCTGTAGCATAAAATAAGTGTTGATCAAACTGTTGCTTCAACCAATCAGATTTTGAGTTGGGGACACGAAGGCCTTCTAGAAGGCCTAGGTAACGTCAGCGTATTCACACCCTTTGATTGGATAGTCAGAGAGTGTCTGACTATGATGTAATGTGATTGGTTAAATGCTTTAATATGAAAATACACGTCTGGATGCAGGGCAACCAGGGGAACAGCTATGAAAGGAAGCGAACAGACCATTTGGAATTATTTAATAAGTATTCATGGACAAAATATAATTAACATCAGTCTGTGATTCAGACATTTGAGCGGACATTTTCAGCCCTAAAGCGAATGAAAACGTATGCCAGAAATACGACAGGGCAGGCTCGACTTTCAGCATTAGCTTCAATGGCGATAGAAAAGGATGGAACTTCTTGATGGAACTGAAACACACGGATAATCTGTACGACAGAGTAATTGAACTATTTTTGAGGAAAGAAAGGAGGATGGATTTTGTGTACAAATAATAAGGATTTTTGGTGAGTAAAATGTTGCTATTTTCCTAAATAATATTGCAATTTTATGAGGTTATTATTATTGATGCTTTTTTATGTGTGTCGCAGCTGTAGCACCTCGGGTTTGTTTCTTCAGTAAAGGAATTTATTCTGGATACACGAGTTATCTATCTGCGATGCAACGGCAACGGGTGCCTGTTCGGTTTGTTTTTGCACTTTGTTTATTTATCTTTCTTCAGTCATGTTTCATGAGAGAGAATGACAGCGATAGTTAGAAGCGTGAGATAATTAGTGATTAGTAGTGTTAGTAACTTAATCTAAATCCCTAATGTTAGTAGATTAGTTGGTTAGTACTATATACATCTAACTAATATATACAAAGTGTAATTAGAAAGTAAGAAGGAAGTAAAACGAGATTAGAAACGAAGACGTAAAAACCGAAACAGAATTTCCCGAAGTGCATGACAGAACGAGAATGAAACATGACTGAAGAAAGATAAATAAACAAAGTGCAAAAACAAACCGAACAGACACTCAAAACATAACAATAAGATGGCTTTTATAGCCATAAAATAGTTATTGAGGGGTGGATTGATTCAGACGGAGCACTACTGAAGGCCTAGGTGTGAAATGCACGGCCCGCCACTGCTACCGAAACAGTGCAGTCACTACCGAAACACTGGGTGTTTTGTAAAAAATAAAGTATATTGAGTTATAAACTAAAATGTTATGATACTGATTGGTTAAATGTATGTTCAATTTCATCAATCATTAACTCTGAAATCAATATGATCAGTGTTATGCATTTTACAGAGAAAGATTGCATTTAGATTTTGATGAATTGTATAAATTGAACTTAGAAATTTGGTAAAAATGTCATTTCTATTGATTTAATTGTGAAAACCTTCAAGAACAATTTGTAAAAATACTCTTTAGAGAAGGGAAGGAAACACAATCTTAACAGGTTAATATAATACTTTTTTACTATAGTGTATTACTATGTTTCGGTAGTGACAATTTTTGGGAGAGGAAAAACATTCCAAAAGAGTCTGAAAATACAATAAAAAAACTGACGGTACTTTTACTAGATATATGTACTTTAGATATGGTACAATATATATACGGACAAAGTTTTGGGAATAAAACATACAACATTTCAAAATATTTCCAACCTGACTTTGAACCAATTCGGTAGAATGACCCATATACAAAAAAACATGAAGTTGTCACACACGCTCGCTTGCTTCCAATTTTGATCCACTTAATGAGAAAACCTGGCAGCATAAAAAACAGTTCAATGTATAATGTTTAGGTGACGCATACAGTGGATTAATAACCATATTTATTAGGGTGGACCGTAGTCCTCTACGGTCCAATCCTTGTGGTCTTTTGCAAACCTCAGCCTGGCTCTTCTTTGCTTCTCATTGATGAAGGGCTTTTTTCTAGCTTTGCACGACTTCAGCCTGGCCCCTAGGAGCCTGTTTCAAACCGTGCTCGCTGTGCACTTCACCCCAGCTGCCGTTTAACCATTCTTTTTGTAGGTCACTTGATGTTTACTGTATCCCTCTGCCAGTAAAGTCAGAATTGAACCCTTCTTTTCCTCACTCAAAACTTTTCTTTTCAACTCTTTTGGCATGGTCAATAGTTATTTTTTTATTCCAATTACTTTTGAGGTACTACTAACACTGTTTTTTGCAAGAGGATAGTGCTGACCACAGCAGTGGTTTTTATACTTTTCCTCGTTAAATAAGATTTGGTTCAGGTAATCACCTAATCAGTACTTCATTAAGTAGAATGAGGTGTGCTTGTGTTGGAATTCAACAGACACTGGAATGGAATGGCTACCATACATGTAGAGATGCTGATTTAAGAAAGAAATGGAGTGGTCTCTTAATTTTTTCCAGAGCTGTATATATACATACAGTATATATAAACATATAAGATTCACATAGCAATTTACTTCTACTACCTTCTAAAGATGAGCATCCACAAAACATTTAGTGAAATGTGTGGTTCTTTGTGGCTCAGTTGGTGGAGCACGGCGTTAGCAACGCTTAGGTTGTGGGTTCAATCCCCACTGGGGCCACATATACTGAAGAATTTATGCATTCACTACTGTAAGTCGCTTTGGATAAAAGTGTCTGCTAAATGATATATTTGAAACTTGTGTAGCCCCTTTGCTATGCTATTATATTACAGTTTCAACCACAATGTTCATGGCCACCCTTGTTTTGATTCATTATTGTTTTTATCCAAACATTCCCCCCAATTGTATAAACCAATTTATACATCTTGAATGAAAAAACACAATGGAAGAACCTCACAGGATACAGATATGGATTTTATTCTCAAGCAGTCAACACTGAAGATAAAACATTAGCAACATTTGCACTGAGTAACCTACTGAGAAATGAATTGCTAAAGTGCCAGGAGGCGACAGTATTTTTACTTTGCTTTAGATGCAACGTTCATTTAATTGGTCTCCTCACAACCTTGAAATGGGTGTGATATCCAGCAACTAACCAAGGAGGTGTTCAAGCTATTGTGATGAGTCTGACAGTATGACATCAAGCCTAAAAAGATGAACTTTATATATTTTATATGTTTATATATACTGTATATGGTGACAGGTTGGAAATTAGCCTTTGGCTATAAAAACTTAATGTAATACATCTGATGCTTGTTTTTTGTTTTGTTTTAACATTGCTTTTGTTTGTATATATATCTACTGCAAGTGCACTACTTGGTTTACAATATGTTTCCATTAATAATCGTAAATATATTTATATACTGTATTTACTGGTTATATACACAATCATCACACAACACACCATCTTTATGTAAGTATGATTATATTACCTTCTGGTGAAAAAGGTCTGGGAATTAAACCCAAAGAAATGTTTTAAGTGAGAGATAATGGTTAGCAAAATCAGAAAAAGACAGGAAATTCACAAAAACACTGTGACCTGTGCACTGACAAGGCTTCCAACACATGCTTTGATACCTGCTATGGTACTGTAACTGTGTGGCCACAATATATGCTGTTAAAGCATCTAAGTAATGAACAGAGCAGATGTAAAAGTTTCAGAAGAGAGAGCGAGTGCTCTGAATGGGTAACAGGACTCACCCAGACCCTGCTGCCGGCCCACCAGCACGTCAGCCCCCACCATGCAGGCCACCCCCAGCAAGCACACGGTCACACCCACATAGTGCAGGGCCTTGTACCGGACCAGCAGGAAGAACCAGGAGAGGAGCAGCACCACCGGGAGGATTAAACAGTCCAAGAGCTGCAACACACAAGAACCCAGGATTAGAACCTATGGCATTGTGGAGCAGAGGCCACGCCCGGTCAAAATGTGAATGTGCAAATGTGAAACTCGTCTTTTATCGTTTACCGGATTTATGAGTTATTATTTACTGGATTATTACCATGTAAAGTCGATTATACTTGTTACTGGTTTGTGCACATGTTTTTGTCTTGTTTTGGCATTATTCTTTTATTTGACTTTTTCTTCTTTGAACATCTGCATTCATATGTGAGTTATACTATCAGTCTCTAAGCCAAATAGGCATCTTGGGTGGTTACTCCGTTGCCCCGTATTCCAGGGGGCTTCACTGTGTAAACTGGTTTTCGTTCCAACTGTAATTGCAATTCACAATTAAGTGTAACACAATGTCAATTGTTCTGAATTAGACACTTGATGATTTAGGCTACATTAAGTCAGAAACAGATATGCATCTAGGAAGAATGAATATCCCATCTTCATTCAAATAATTTCTAATACATCAGGGCCCGTATTCACAAAGAATTTTAAGGGTAAAAGTTGGTCGTAACTCCGGAATTTAAGAGCAAGTCCCAAAAATAATGGGCGTGTCACTCATAAATTTAGGAGTCCTACATTTTTAGGATAAGAGTATTTCACAAAGGGTTTGAGAGCTAAAAACAGCTCCTAAGTCCAGGAGAAGTTAAAAGCAGCCAAGAGGACTTCTAAGTCACTAAAGACCTACTCACGGCGATCCGAAAGTCTGCTGCGGCCTGCAATCGTTGTCACAATCGCGTCAACACTGGAGATATTGAATAATATAGAGCTCATAAAAAGGTACCGCCTCAATCGCGAGGGTATTATATATATAATATTATATATATTATATATAGATACCCTCAGATTGTTTACGAGATGCAGACATGTAACCAATTGATTAGTCAGTATTCTTGGTTTCATGTTAAATCAGTGACACGTAGCCTACATTTGTATTTTAGAATCTTTATTAGAATATAATAGGGGTGCATCGGATCATTTTTCGGATCAGCAAAAAAATTAATAACGGGACCAAAGGCGCGTTTCGAATGAATGATAATTTCAGTTTTTCAATGTAAGTTATTTCACTAAATCTTTATTCAAAAATGCCTGAATTAATTTAATAAAAAAATAAAAGATCGCTAATGTTTCAATTCTATTTAATTCGGTCACGTTTCTAAAAACATGCCTCCCAGAAAGGCATTTAGTATGAAAAACAAAGCAAACCAAAACATACATGGTTGTCTATCTCTTCACTGTAACTCTGCATCGAGATTTACTGTAAAAACAGCGGCAGAAAAACTACCATATTGACCCGAATATAAGACGATGCAACTTTTTCAGACTTTTTCTAGGAAAAAAAACCTGTCTTATATTCGGGTCAATACGGTATTTCTCTATGATGACCCATCCCCTATATCAGCCAATCACTGTGGGCATTCTGAGTAAGCTCGTTCATGAGAAACAACGTCATCCCTAGTAACGACGTCAACCCCGCCCTCACTCTTAGTTTCACACATTAGTTTCACAATTCTAGGAATTCCTTAGTAAGAGTTTGACTTAGGAGCTTTGTGAATAGGTTTTAAGGTGGGACTCCTAACTAAAAGGTTTTAGTGCGATTTAGAAGTACTCCTAGTGGTAAAATACAATTCTTTGTGAATACGGGCCCAGCTTATTTCTCAGACAATAATTCAGTCATTTTGTATAATTTGCTCTTTGGTTCCTTTCTTTAATTGGCAGACTGGCAGGTCACAGTACGGTGCTAACTGCTGAAAGGATGCATCACTGAAATGAAACCATTTATGTAAAATGAAGAAAGAAAGAAAAATAGTTCAAAGAAAAAGCAAAAGGCAGTGAGACATACATGCATTATGGAGAGAATTAATGAAGCACTTTGATACATGTTTTCATTCATCTAAATTGACCATGGGATTGGCTGGAATGAAAATCAGCATTCATAGGGAGGTTCCAGGCCAGAGTATGAGAACCCCAGTTATAGATCAATCAGCACTCTTGGGAGGTTACTAGATCACCCCATAGACCAATCAGCACTGTTGGGAGGTTACTAGATCATCCCATAGACTAATCAGCACTCTTGGGAGGTTACTAGATCACCCCATAGACTAATCAGCACTGTTGGGAGGTTACTAGATCATCCCATAGACTAATCAGCACTCTTGGGAAGTTACAGGTTTCAAGCACTGATGGTAATAATTATTTGGGAAGTGTAATGTCTGGTATAAGGAAATGTGCACAGATCTAGCCCTGCCACTGTGCCCCTGAGAATGGTATCTAACCTGTACTGTATGGCTTCAGTAAGCAGCACCGACTGCATTCATCCATAAGATGCAATGTACAGGCCAAGTACAGGAAGTCACCCCGGAATAATATCTAAAGGGATAACACCCATAATTGTATCTGTATATGGTTTTATTGGGAAATCATAATTCTGATGGGAAGTTAATCCTACAGGATTATGCTACTTTTGGAGTAGATTCGTCCATCCCTGTTTTAAATATGGGAATGCTATATCCAATAAACGGTCATCTTTGTGAGGTAAAGGTTGTCCTATGCTAACAGCACGTACAGATGACAGGGTGTTTGAGGTAGTAATGCAGGGATGGCCCTCCACACTACCAGTAACTGGTAACTAACTACTAGTCATTGCCACAACTGCTGACTAAGGACAACAGACTAAACAGACTAAAACAATACTTCACTCTTCTCCCTTCCCAGCTGGGACTGCTTCTTGTTCCGCAACTCACAATTTTATTGAGGGAACGGGGCTTCAATTTCCAGTGGTACCAGAGAATATAAAACATTTTCAGCCTTCTCATGTGGGGTGCCAATCAAAAGTGTCTTTCCAGACAAGGCTCTGTTTCCTACAGTTACTGTATGTCACTGACTTTCATTACAGTCTCTGAGCTCAATTGTGAGGGTTTGAAGTGACCTGTGTCACTGAGTTGATTGACAGCAGTTTGCCACTGTAACTGATTGACAACCAGACAACCATGAATATTATTAATGCAGTCCACTGCTGGAATGTGTATTCATTGAAATACAAATTATTTGAGGTAATAGTTAAACAACTCAAAACTGATTAATTCAACATACACACCGTACTGTAAACGCAATATCCTCAAAAAATCCCAACATAGATACTGTCACGGTTGTTCCCCTGAACCACCACCAGATGGCGGTGTTGCGCCATCTTGAGAGGTGTGTCCAGCTGGTTTCGTTTAGTAATCACCTCCCTATAAATTCTCGCACCTGTTTTTGTTCTGTGCGAAATCGTAAGCCTTCATTACGATTTAGCCGGTAAGGTGGTAGCGTCTTTTTAAAGATACTACTGAAAGCACTTACTTTAGGAATCAAGAAATCTCATTTAGTAAATGTAGGACTTCTTTTATGTTACCTGATTTAGGAAACTTACTCGCTCCCCCTGAGTTAGGTTGGTTTCCGGTTAGGCAGTCTGTGGACTGTGTTTCGGGTTTCATTTCTTTCATTGGTTATTTGGCTCTTCTAGCCGTTTATCATTTCATTCAGACACCCGGTGTCGGTGGATCAGTTATTCGTTTTGTTTGTGTCTTTGTGGCACTTAATCACCCGTTGGGTGATATTTTCTGTTTCCCCCTTTTTGTTATTATTTATCCTATTCTCTGTTATTCAGAGTTTGTGGTTAGGCTGTAGGCTTACAGCTTAACTTATCGATACCTCCGGGGTTCTGCGATTGACTCCAATCACTTAACCCTCCCTCACAGTACGATTTCGCCTTAATCATGGCGTCAGCAGATCCCTGCGGTATCGCTAACTAGCTAATCTGGATAAACAGAAAGCGACCATTGATCACTTAGTTCAGCTGGAAGGAGGCATGATCTAGACAATGGTCGACAGCCGTTTCCAATCAGCGGCTGGATTCTCCGATCAGAAGTTAAAGGAAATTTTTTTCTTTTTCTTCCTAAACACCCGTGTGGGTCCGTAGGGTTCGTCAAGAGTCGCCCCTAAGGGGGGGGTCCTGTCACGGTTGTTCCCCAGATTCACCACCAGATGGCGGTGTTGCGCCTTCCCTTTGGAATGTGCACAGGTGAAACGAGGGTTCAATGATCTCATCCCTATAAATACTCGCACCCGACTTCTGATCGGGGAGAAATCGTAAGCCATCTTTACGATTTGTAGCCGGTAAGGTAGAATGTCTTTTTCAAGACGTTCACAAAGACTTCCTTTAGAAAATGACCATCTCCATTCAAGTCCTTTTAAAACGAAAGAACTTAGTTAGTTGTACCTTTTGTGGAAACCATTCTCTCTAATGGGGGTTTTCGTTTGGTTTTCGTTGTCAGTCTGTTCGACTGCTTTTAGGTTACTAACTTGTTCTTTTGGCTCTCCTAGCCGTTTACGTTTTTGGGGAAAAACTCTGTGTCCACCAAAGAACTTATTTAGTTTACCTTCATTAGGACCCTTGCTGATTACGAGAGCTTTTAGTGGGGTTTCTGTGTTTTCAGTCAGCTTGACTGTTTGGGTTACTAACTGGTTCTTTTGGCTAACTGCCTTTCTTGTTTTGGACTATCAGAGTTTTGGTTTAAGGTTGTTTCATAACCTTTTGTTCCTACATTAGAAACTTCGCTCGTGGTTAGGAGTGTTTTATAAGTTTCTTTTGTTCAGTCGTCGAGGCTGTTTACGGGTTCAATTTCATAACCATTTTCATTGTACCTACTTTAGAAACTTTGCTCGTGGTTAGGAGCGTTTTGTAAGTTTCTTTTGTTCAGTCGTCGAGGCTGTTTATGGGTTCAATTTCATAACCATTTTCATTGTACCTACTTTTGAAACTGTGCTCGTGGTTAGGAGCGTTTTGTAAGTTTATTTTGTTCAGTCGCCAAGGCTGTTTACGGGTTACAATTTGGTTCTGGTGGCTCCCCTAGCCCCCCTGCGTTTTCGTACGCTCAGAACTTTTCATAACCATTTTCATTGTACCTACTTTAGAAACTGTGCTCGTGGTTAGGAGCGTTTTGTAAGTTTCTTTTGTTCAGTCGCCAAGGCTGTTTACGGGTTACAATTTGGTTCTGGTGGCTCCCCTAGCTTCCTGCGTTTTCACACGCTCAGAACTTTGTTAAGTTTCTTTTATTCTGTCGCTTAGACTGGTTACAAGTTCTATGTGGTTCTGGTGGCTCTCCAAGCTCCTCCGCGTTTCCGGACGCTCAGATCTCTTGGTAGAGGTTTTACTCTGTGGTTCTGTCGGTCCCCCTTAACCGTTTCGAGTTTTTGCGGACGTCAGATGTGGGTCAATTTGTGCCCTGTTTGTCTGCCGATCCCCCCTAACTGTTTCAAGTTTTTGCGGATGTCAGATGTGGGTCAAGTTGAGCCCTGCTGTCTGCCGATCCCCCCTAACTGTTTCAAGTTTTTGCGGATGTCAGATGTGGGTCAAGTTGTGCCCTGCTGTCTGCCGATCCCCCCTAACTGTTTCAAGTTTTTGCGGATGTCAGATGTGGGTCAAGTTGTGCCCTGCTGTCTGCGTCTGCCGATCCCCCTAACTGTTTCAAGTTTTTGCGGATGTCAGATGTGGGTCAAGTTGTGCCCTGCTGTTCTGCCGGTCCCTCCTAACCGTTTCGAGTTTTCGGACGTTCAGAACTTGTGGGTCAGGTCTTACCATGTTATTCTGTGGGCTCTCCTAGCTCTTCCGCGTTCTCGGACGCTCAGAACTTTTGGTTATGTCCGGTCATAATAAATTATTTACTTGTCACTTACTAATAAAAACCTTTGCTCGCTATTAAGCGCTTTTCATTTGGTTTTTGTTTGTTCAGTCGTTTAGACTGTTTTCGGGTGACAACCTTGTTCTGTTGGCTCTCCTAGCCTTTCACGTTTTCGGAAGTTCAGAACTATTGGTTCAGGTTTTACATAATACTTATTTAAATTGTACCTTCATTTGAAACCTTGCTCGTTTGTTATGGGCTTTTGTTGGGTTTCGTTTGTTCAGTCACTTCGACTGTTTCGGGTTGCAATGTGGTTCTGTGGCTCTTCTAGCTTTTCGCGTTTTTGGACGTTCAGAACCTTTTGGTGTTATGTAATCAAAGGAACATGTGTATGGTACCTACTTTAAGAACCCTTCTCGCTATTAAGCGCTTTTCATTCGGGTTCCTGTTGTTCAGTCTGTTAGACTGTTTCCGGGTTACACCATGTTCTCTCGGCTCTCCTAGCCTTTATTGTTTTGGGAAACTCGTGTCTTAATTTACGAACTTATTTAGTTTGTACCTATTAAAAAGAACCTTGCCCGCTTTGACTCAGGTTGCTTTTGTTCAGTTCGGTTCGACTGGCTCAGGTTACAATCTGGTTCGTTTGGCTATCATAGCCTGTGTGTTTACAGACACTTGGAGTAACCATCCGTTGGGTGTGATTTTCCGTTCCTCCCTGGTTATTATCTTCCCTATTTCTCTGTTTTGCAGAGCTAGTGGTTAGACTGGTTCAGTCTAACTTTTTGATCCCCTAGGGTTTCTGCGAGTGGCGCCTATCACCACCAACCCTTACAAGATACAGTATACTCCTATATAACTGACTCCAACACAGATACAGTATACTCCTATATAACCGACTTCAACACAGATACAGTATACTACTACATAACTCCTATATATCCCAACACACATATACTCCCATAGAGTTTGGCCAGCTCTAAGAAGAGTCATGGTGGTTCCAAACTTCTTCCATTTCACAATGGACCTTATCTAAACAGGTGTGTGACTTTCTAAAGCATGTACAATCAATTGAATTGAGGAAAAAAATGAATTTAATCAATTTTAGAATAAGGCTGTAAGATAACAAAATGTGGAAAAAGGGGGTCTGAAGGGGTCTGAATACTTTCCAAATGCACCGTAACTCATATATATCCCAACACACATAACCGACTCTCACACAGATATAGCATACTCCTATACATCCCAACACAGATACAGTATACTCTTATATAACCAGTTTCCACACAGATACAGTATACTCATATATAACTCCTATCCCAACACATATATACTCCTGTACAACCGACTCCCACACAGATACAGTATACTCCTGTATAACCGACTTCCGCACATGCGATCAAATTGGAGATTGACAGCCTGGCAAGTGCTTACTTTTATGCTAGTGCTGTACTAGTACTATGTACTAGTTAGCTACCCAATTATACCATTGCCATTGTGATACTTGTCACTGTGTTAGCAGCAAAACTAGATCAAAGCAGAGTAAACATCATGTAGACAAAACTATTCATCTATTCATACAAACTATTCATACAATCATGTACAGTCTGTTGAAATTAACAATACAATCTTTGTAACATTATTTCAAAAACAATCCAAAAAGCTATTGAAACATAAAAAGGTCTAGCTTTACTGCATCTATGGGGTCCTGAAAGACTAAATGAAAGTTATTTATAGGCTGTGTGTGTGTGTGTGTGTGTGTGTGTGTGTGTGAGAGAGAGAGAGAGAGAGAGAGAGAGAGAGAGAGAGAGAGAGAGAGAGAGAGAGAGAGAGAGAGAGAGAGAGAGAGAGAGAGAGAGAGAGAGAGAGAGAGAGAGAGAGAGAGAGAGCGAGAGCTGAGTCTTCCCTTAAAAAGTCTAAGCACTGGTTTGGGCATGCAACATCAATTGTCACTTAATCTTTGGTGCGCAAGGGTAATCACTCAACCCCTTTCCCTTTGAGTCGAGTCAAGTGTGTGCATACACAGATCTTATTAAAGTGCTACTCTGTCAGGCACATTTTCATGTTTTCCTGCTCTACCACAGAGCTGACCTAATGTGTGTTGGAGGAACCCCTGGTTTACTGATTATTGGATAGGTACTCAATGCTGCCCCTCCTTTCATACCTCTGACACCACAAGGTTTGTGTGGTGACTGAGAAACCTAAATTTGCCTTAAATTATGATGCTGTGTGTGTTGAACTGCGTATGATACAACCCAATTGTAGCAGGTTCCTTTCAGCCCATAACACAAATGAATAATGTGTGACTCACCTGCACGCTGGTCAGCGTGGTGTACTGGTAGGCCTTGATCAACAGGAAGTTGGCTTCTATGTCTATGAGACCCAGGATCATGTACTTCCACCATCTTCGCTTCAGTATGGCCAGCAAGTTTTCCTCACCTGTCAGGGAGAAGCCTGAAACTTAGTCACAGCATGGCTTACATCACTTACTTTTGTTTGGTGTCAATAAATTCATTTGGGAGCATATGTACTGTGCAGATTCAATTTGTTCAATTTGTTTGTCTGCCTCCACCAATCTGAGGTCACCAAAACCAACCTCGCCTCAATCCTCAGAAAGGCCCTCAGAAAAATGTGCAATGAAGTCATGAAACCTACAGTAGCCTTGTTTTACTAAACTACTGGCTGGCCAGCTGGTGTCAGGAACAAAACATCAGCTTTATAAATAACTGGCCAACTTTCTGGCAGCAACCCTATCTCCTCCCATTAACATCACTGTTACCCACAATATAACTTCAGTCCAGCCCATTGAGACTGTTATCCTCCCCGGCCTAGTTCATCTCACAGTCATAGGGTCCTCAAACACAGGCCCCAGGGTGTAAACGCTTCTAACCTAATCCCTAAGTCATTAAAAACCCAGTCCGATGTTAATAAGGCTTTTCCCCAAGTACTGAAATTTGCACTACTCAATGTTAGGTCCTTGACTAACAAGACCTTTATGATCAGCTACCTCATAAACAATCACAAACTTGATACCATTTTACTTACTGAGACCTGGCTGCCCAAAAATGGTACTATTGCATTAAATGAGGTTTCACCCCCAAATTGTAATTTTTATTGGTGATTTCTCAACTTTTCAATACCTTGCTTTGATTTTTAAATGTGATGTTTCTGCTCTGCTTCTCACTTTATATCATCCACCAAGGCGTAGTTCAGGTTTTTTAGATGAATTTGCAGAACTACTGTCCATAACAGATTATGACCATGTTATTATATCTGGTGATTTTAACATTCATATTGACAATCCCACTGATTTGGAATTCATTAGTCTCCTTAGCTCCCCAAAAGGTTTCAGGGCCTACCCATAAACATGGTCATACACTGGACTTGGTCCTCACTAACGGCCTAGATGTTAATGTCATTACTATTCTTGATATAGTGATTTCTGATCATCTTTGTGTGTTTTTTGATGTGAATGTAATGTGGCTTTGGACTATGTGAACAGCAACACGTTAATCAAAAAACACTACCTAAATGGCAATGCTGCCAAAGCTTTTATGAATCTTATGTTTCACTCTTCTCCACTCACTTTGTCATCCTCATGTGACACTCTAGTGAACAGTTTTAACTGTAGAAAACAAGAAAATGTTGATATTATTGGCCCAATTAAAACAAACAACTACTTCTGTTAAACAAAACGCTCCATGGAGAGATGGAGAAAAAGTAAGGCAACTTAAAAGAGACTGCCATAAAGCAGAGCGCATTTGGAGAAAGACAAAACTACAGATACACTTAAATATTTATAAAGACAATCTAAATAGCTATAGCAAGGAAATTAAGCAGGCCAGACATTAATTTCTCTGGATCTCTGTAAATCGCTCTGGATAAGAGCGTCTGCTATATGCTTAACATTTTTTATATGCACCCTGCTCTTTCTTTGTTTTGTTAGTTGAATATATGAAGGTGTTGTAGTGACATGTTACATTTATATGTAATCTAAATCACAACACAAAACATCTGGATATTTGCATCCTTAAATATATCATTTAGAATGGCGTGAAGACCACAGTCGTTGTTTGCAGAATCTCCGAGTTTAATCTACTGTCAGTACAATAGACTTTAAAACTATGAAAGCAGCTTGTGTGCGAGCAACTCACCTTTATAGCATTAAAATAATAGAGTAAATTCACATGGAACAAAGGAACCAGCAGACGAATTCTTGAAAATAATGTTAATGCCTTAAGGTAAATGGTGTTTTCACAGAATTTAAAAAATCGCTGCTTTAATGTTTCTCCCCTAATCTGGATGTCGCTCTGGATAAAAGCATCTGCTAAATGCTTAAAATGTAAAATGTAAAAAAATAATGTACTAGCTTGATGAACTATGACCATGACAGCTCCGCCTCCATTCGCTAACCAACCAATCTTCCTATATACAGATATTAGGAAGTTTTTCTTTACACAGAGAGTTGTCAATGCCTGGAACAGCTTGCCAGGTCGGGTAGTAGAGGCAGTAAAATAAAATAAAAAAGTTATTTAATTGCCACACCACAAGTGAACACCACTTTTTGAAGTATCTTGCCAAGGAAAGGAAGGTTTGAAATGGGTCTGTAGTTGCTAATTACTGAAGAATCAAGATTACTCTTCATTAGTACAGGCTTAACTATGGCAGTTTTGAAAGTTCTTGGAAAAATTCCAGATTACAATGAGCAGTTTACTATATGAAGCACTTCATCAGACAAGCCGCTAAAAAAGGTAAGTATCAAGGGATAGGATCAAGAGGACAAGTTGAAGACCTAAGAATGGATAAAACTTCACAAAGCATTTTGGAGTCAACTAAGCTGAACTGTGCCATGCTGCCCTCAATACTGCCCTCAAATGGTGATGATGGGAAGACAATTTATCTGTCTGATCTTGCAATGTTTAAGGCCTATATATGCTCGCTCGACTGCAACGCAACATCCTCTGCAACGTGCTTTGATGTTGCAGAGGGTGTTGCAGAGGATGTTGTGTACCTAGCACAAACATCTAACTCGCAACATGTCCCGTAGATGTTGCACAGCATTGATTGAACATAAGAACATAAGAATACATAATGACGAGAGCGGGCCGTTCGGCCCATCTAGGCTCGTCATGTCCTAATCTAAAGAGTATCTAGTACTACATCTAGCCTGGACTTGAATAGCCCAAGTGTTTCTGCCTCTACTACCTGACCTGGCAAGCTGTTCCAGGCATTGACAACTCTCTGTGTAAAGAAAAACTTCCTAATATCTGTGCGGAATTTGCCTTTAACTAATTTACACCTGTGGCCTCTTGTTCTGCTGACCGCACTCATCTTAAAAAATCTTTGCTATTTGGTGTTAATCCCTTTTAGGAATTTAAAAACCTCAATCAAATCCCCCCTAAGTCTCCGTTTGCTAAGCTTAAATAGATTGAGTGGCTTAAGTCTATCATCATAACTTTTACCTTTCATACCAGGTATCAGTTTAGTTGCCCTTCTTTGGACTTTAAGTGATTAAGTGTCTTAAGTCGTTCCTTGTAACCTTTAGCTTTCATACCACATGCACATGCACACACACACACACAGACACACAGACCACCACTACTTTATAATCAGATTACACATAACAATAGGCTGCTACCTGGCTATGTCTTTGGCAGATGGTTGAGCGTCAGACGCCCCACTGACTGGCAGGCAGCAGGTAGCAGATTTTTTCATTATATATTGATTTAACCCTTGTATTGTGTTTCAATGTTTAACCAATGAATAGTGTTTCGGCTAGAAATGGCCAGTGCTATACAAGTCACCTAAAAATGGTAAGATATACATATTTAACCTCCTCAAAAATAATTATTTGAAATTATCATCATGTCACTGGCTACCATTACAAACTTGACCAGATATTTCATTTTTTTGTCCATATAGGACAGGTTTCCCTTGATATTACACCACTCATTTTTCATTACAAAGCACACAAAATGCACTAATTATTCATCAAACTGGCCATGATGGTCATAATGTGCTTTTAAATTTTTTGCTGGCATGTTTTTAGTATCTTACACATGTAATGTTTGTCTTGCATTTGATGAGGGGCAGATTTGGCACAATAACATCCATTATGACCTGTAACTCACATCAACGGATTGATGGACTACAATGAATCAGAAGATGATTCATAACATAACATAACATAAGGGGAAGACGAGAACAGGCCATTCAGCCCAACACTGCTCGTCCATTCCTACCACTAATCTGCTCACAATGCTTAGTTTACCCAAAGGCTAGAGTGTCTAACACTGGATCGAGCCTGGCCTTGAATACCCCTAGTGTCTCAGCCTCCACTACATGTCCAGGCAAGCTATTCCACGTATTGATCACTCTCTGTGTGAAAAAATATTTCCTAGTGTCCGTGTGAAATTGACCCTTTGTCAGTTTCCATTTATGCCCCCTCGTTCTGCTAACCAAACTCAATTTGAATAATTTCTTGTAATTCACTTTGTTAATTCCTTTAATAAATTTAAAAGCCTCAATCAAATCTCCCCTAAGTCTCCTTTTACTAAGCTTGAACAGTCCAAGCATCTCTAGCCTTTCCTCATAACACTTGTCTTTTATGCCTGGAATCAGTCTGGTTGCCCGTCTTTGGACCTTTTCCAGCGCATCTATATCTTTTTTGTAATGCGGTCCCCAGAACTGCACACAATATTCCAAGTGTGGCCTAACAAGGGCATTGTATAGTATGATATTGTATGATCTCCTTAGATTTGTACTCAATACTCTTGGCTATGTATCCCAGCATCCTGTTGGCTTTTTTAACTGCTACCGCACATTGACCAGTCCCTGACAAGCTTTGATCAACTAGTACTCCTAGGTATTTTTCTACGTGTGCACATTCTAGTTTTCTACCTCCCATAAAATAATCCTGTCCTATGTTTTTATTCCCCACATGTAGAACTTTACATTTAGTTGTATTAAATTTCATTTGCCAGGTTTCTGCCCATTTCTGGATTCTATTCAGATCGTCTTGGATTACCTTAGTAGATTCCTGACTATTTGCTAAGCCTCCCAGTTTTGTATCATCTGCAAATTTAACTAATGTACTTTCAATATCCATATCAATGTCATTTATGTAAATGATAAAGAGCAGCGGTCCTAGCACCGATCCCTGCGGGACTCCACTTCCCACTATACCCTCCTCGGATAAGATCCCGCCTATTACTACCCTTTGTGTTCTATCCAGTAACCAGTTCCGAACCCACTCTAAAATGCCACCTGTAATTCCTACTGCTCTCATTTTGATAATGAGTTTGTCATGTGGCACCTTATCAAATGCTTTTTGGAAATCTAAGTATATAATATCATATGCCTTTCTCTCATCCAGACACTTGGTTGCTTCCTCAAAAAATGTCAGCAGATTTGTCATACATGACCTACCCTTGCAAAAACCATGCTGGCTATCCCTAAGGATGTTGTAATTTTCTAGAAATACTTCTAGTTTATCTTTAATAATAGATTCTAATATTTTGCATATGATGCAAGTTAAACTAATAGGCCTATAGTTTCCTGGATCAGTACGGTCCCCTTTCTTATATATTGGTACCACAATACCCTGTTTCCAGTCATTTGGTACTTCACCAGTCTTTAAAGACAAGTCTAAAAATACTTGCCAGTGGTTTAAAAATGATCTCGCTTAACTCATTCATTGTAGTCTGAATTACACTACCGGTCAAAAGTTTTAGAACTCCCCCATTTTCCAGTTTTTACAGAAGTCCAGTGAATAATTACATTATAAGTACATTATTTTTCAGTTTTTGGTAACCTAAACTTTTTTTTTTTAAACTCTGGCAGTTTACCACTTACCTTTGTACCATTTCGGGTTATTCACTGGACTTGAACTGCTTACATTTCTGTAAAAACTGGAAAAAGGGGGTGTTCTAAAACTTTTAACCGGTAGTGTATGTTCAACATTGTCCTCAGTTTCAGACACTTCCTCCTCTGTTTCACTGTCATTATCACTGTCTAAGTCAGGGGTGTCAAACTCATTCCATCGTGGGCCGAGTGTATGCAGGTTTTTGTTGCAACCAGTGCACAACACCAGGTGATTTCAATTAGTTCCCCTCCTTGGTTGAAGAAGGAAGCTAATTAGTGAAATCACCTGGTGTAGTGCACTGGTTGCAACAAAACCTGCATACACTGGCCACGATGGAATGAGTTTGACACCCCTGGTCTAAGTGTACAGCAAGGGCTTCACTGGCTGTACATGAGTCTTCTGCTCATGTTCCTCTTCTGACGATTGCTTCTGAGTGAGTAAATGGTGAGTGGGACCTTTTTTATATCAGTGTTGCCCCTCTCAGACAGCAACAGAGTGGATTCCCACAACTTAGATCTGCATCTGTCTCATGTTATGTCTATGAGGCATTGGTAAGCTTTTTGAGGATAAAATATATTTATAAACATGGCTTTAGTTCAAATAAAAGTAAGAAAAAATATTTGCATCTATTTGTGATAGTCTTTATGTTTGTGGTGAGAGCAGTGTGTGTTTGTGTGTGTGTGTGTGTGTGTGAGAGAGAGAGAGAGAGAGAGAGAGAGAGAGAGAGAGAGAGAGAGAGAGAGAGAGAAACAAACTGTCCCTCTTATTTATACTAGCTGCTAGTTCATAAAGGCCTATTCTCCTTTGTGGCCAAAAATGGCCGAAGCATCAACATGGGGTGCAAAGTGTTTATAGAAATAAACAAAAACATCAAGATGTCAATATTCTGTATAGAACTTCATGACCCCAAGTCACCTGGCACCTAAAACAAGTATGTTAACCAGCCTTTTTGTGATGATAAACACCTAAATTCGGGTCAAATTGGTCCAACATAATACAAGGGTTTAAGCAAGTCAGACACTAAGGTGTAATTTTCCCCAGCTTTAAGAACAAAGGAGTCAGTTACTTCACAAACCCTGAGAGACTGTACTGCAGGAAGTTTTGCCGTTAACTGAATCATTTTCCCTGCAACCCTTTTGAATACTAAATTAACTTTGCCAACAACACTTTCCAACAACATGAGAACCATGACTTCTGTGTACACTCATGTCTTGTTACCTGCTGTGGCACATTCTGAAACGCATCCTTTTGCTTATATCACCTAATACAGTAAGAGTATATTAAAATAATAACAAGTAAGCACATTATTGCAAATTTTGAGTGCTGACTCTTCTTTCTTGTCATATTATCCATCATTGCTTCAGCAGTTTGAGTCAAACATCTATGCAATCAGAGTATGTCTCGGAATTTTGATTTAACAAAATTCATCAGCAATCAGTTTGTTTAGTCAGATGTATTCAACATGTACTTGAGAAACATAATAGTGTCATGATAAACATAATAAATTGCCTACAGTTCTAGCCAACGTTACTGGCACCCTTGCATTACGTACAATATACTATATAGAAAATTGTGGAAGGCGTTGGTCTAGGCGGGGGAACTGGGGTGATTAACGACCATGCCTACTGGCAAGGCAGCTGGGGCACACAGCTGTGCAGCATTATCTAATTGTACCTGTGTGCTTAAAACTGCTCTGCTCTCTTAGTAGGTGGCTGGAACACGGGAGCTGTGAGAGAGAACCTGCATAACCTAACTGAGAAGTAGTAAACATCTGTCTGTTGTAAAATAAGTGTTTGGCCGAAAGGCATTTTTTCATTTAGTTCGTTGTTTTTATTAGTTGTTTTTAGCCGAAGCCCATGAGGGGGGTGGCCAAAGTGTTTTCTTTCATTTGTATAGTGCCGGTTCTCTCCCTCTCCCTCTCTCTCTATCCCTGTGGGAGAGATAATACAAATCCCAGTCCACAGACCAAAAGATCAAATCCCAGAGCACCAGAGACAGCAAGGCAGCACCATGGCATTATGGAACCTCCACAATATTTTACTGTAGGTAGGGTGTTCCTTTCTTTAAAAGCTTCATTTCATCATCTGTAAACAAAGCACTGATTTGCATTGCTAGAGAGCTCTAATTTGGTTTCATCGGTCCACAGAACATTTTCCCATAAGGTTTTAGATTTGTCAAGGTGGGTCTTGGTAAAGATTAATCGGGCCTGCAAGTATTTCTCTTTCAACAGTGGGGTCTTCCTTGGCCTCCGACCGTAAAGTGTGAGGGCTTGTAGGGGTGAGGCCCAAGTGCAACCAATGGGGAATAAGGCTCAGGAACACTCCTGAACAATCAGGATGTCACTAAAACACAATAGGGAGCAAGGGGCGTTAACCCGCGATAATCGCTACAGAAAATAAAACAAAACTCCCAGCGTAATACGAAATAATAACTACCCCTAAAAAGGGCGAAATAAAAGCGGTCTCCGAACGGTACCAAACGATAGTAAAACCAAACAGAAATTTCTGACGTGTAGCCCAACACCACACGCGGAGGAAAAAGGAAATAAAATAACTTGAGTCGCAACACAAGCAAAAAGTAAACAAAGCTGGAATAGAACCCAGACGCCTAAGACGCAGCTTAGGAAAACTAACAGCAAAAATAAGTGCCCTGGGTCTGGCAGTAAGTAACCCCGAAACACAGACCAAACAAAATAAGAAAAGCTAGACTTCCGTAGAAGTGGCGAGAAAGCTAAAGTTAAATACGTTTTCTAAATACGTTTTCTAAATACGTTTTCTAAATACGTTTTCTAAGACTGATACTGTACCAGCTTCAACGCCAAATGAATAGACACTGAAGCACGGAGAAGTGAAAGCAGCGAGCTGAAGTAGGCAGTGAACACCTGAAAACAATCCGCTGATTAGATAAGGAAATCAGCAGGAACGTACTCACGAGGATAGAAAAGGAGTACGCCCACACAGGGCTAAACAGGTACTCAAACCATGACAGTGAAGCCCTTCTTGTTTAGTGTCCGGCGCATGGTACAGGCTGAAATCATTACCCCTGACCTCTCCATGTCAGCCTTGAGATCTTTGGATGTCATTCGAGATGTTTTTTGAATGGCTCGCACCAACCTTCAACAACATCTGAGATACATTTTCCTCTTACCACCATGTGCTGGGAAATTCTTAACAATTCTGTGAGCAGCAAATTGATAATATTGCAAACTGTGGGAACAGGAATGCCAAGGTCTCTAGAGATGGCCTTCTAGCCTTGGTTCAGATTCAGTTTAGAGTTGGAATCAGATTATGACACATTTGACATTGAAGTTAGGGTTTGGGGAGATACTAGGGTTAGCATTATTCAGATAATATCTGTAACTACATAAACTGAGAAATTGCCAAATATTAGACAATAATATATATTATGAATATATATATAGTATATTGTGGCAGCCCGATGGGCTGCACTAGGAAATGGCTGCCTGGCCTACAACACATGGCAGCCCCAAAACACTACATTACCCAGCAGACCACAGTGACACCTGAGAGAAGTCAAGCAAACGGGACTAACAACCAGCTGAAGACCATTTCAAAGGCCTATTTAAAGGGCTGATTCCCATTGTACTGAGAGAGGAGTAGGAACGTGTTTTTGGAAGGAGTTGCTGTGTGAGTTGTAAGAGTAAGTACTGTGAAGTCTATTTGACCAGCCAGTATTTGGAGAAAAAGAGTGTTGGAGTGTGTTTGTTTTGTGTAAGAAAATTGGATTGCTTTGGATAACGACTACGGACTGGATTGTGGACTTGGACCTGGATTTTGGATTGGATTTGGACATTGACGACGAGATCGGATTTGTGGACTTTATGTGTTTGTGTTCCCCCGAAGACCCCACCCTTTGTTTTGTGTTGTCGTTTAATAAATTATCATTTTGCTTATATTACTGCCTCCTCCGTGTTCTTGCACTTGCCTACGCCCTCTGCAAGGTCCGTGAGTGTCGCCCAACCCCTGGGGACACCACATATGGTGGAGAATGCGGGCAGAGGGCATCACTGATAGGCAAGAGGAGGTAGTGCAGCAGGATTCATTTTGGGCATTTTTGAAAGAAAAAGGCACGCTGATGGAAGGTGACTGGACAGTAGGCCCAGCCATGGAGGCTTGGAACAAGGAGCAGGCCCAATTGGCACAAAGTGGTGCCCCATGGTGCATGTGCTGTCTGGAGTATGGCCACCAACCCAGTGAGTGTTCCAGGAGGGAAGAAGTGGGCTGGAAAGACCCAAAGGAAGGAAAGGTCAAAGAGAAGAATGGCCACCCCTGCTCTGTGGTGCCCCCTAGGGAAAAGAGGGAAAAGATCCCAGGTAGGCCACAAAAGCAGCATATAAATGAGAAAGATAAATGTGCTGTTTTGGAGTTGGGAGAGGCGCATGATGTAATCAAGGGCAAACAGGACAAGATCCACAAACTGGAGCAATGTTGTTGTGACCAAAAGAAGGACCTGGTGAAGAACCAGAGACGGGTGGCCATGGTGGAGGACCAATGGCGAGTCACCCTCCAGGAGGTCCAATGGCTGAAGAGTGCCCAGACTGAGCTGAACAGGGCAAAGGTGGAGTTGGGGACCTCAGAGGAGTGCCACCTGCTGGCAGTGGGGCAACTGCTGGAGGAGCACAGCAACTCCCTGAGAGTGCTGGGAATCAGGGCTGGGGAGCTGCAAAAGGACAAAGCATCCCTGGGCAATGAAGTGAGGCAGATAAAGGCCCACAACCTGGCGCTTGAAGAAAAGGTAAGAAACCTAACACAGATGTTGGACAAGAAGCATCTGCAGTGTCGGGACATCCAGGAGTCCCAAGACCAGGCTAAAGAGGAATATGCCAGGGCCTTGGAGGATGTCCAGACCAGGCTCGCCCAGAAGGAGGCGGAGCTAAGGAGAGAAGCGGAGAACCATGCCTCCGAGGCGGAGCAACTCCGGAACCGAGTGGAGCAGGAGAGCGAGGGAAGGCGGGAGCTGGAGACTCAGCTGGAAGAGGTGAAGTTTAATCTAAAGGAACAAGAAGAGAAGATTTTTGTTTTGCAGGAACTTCACCTAACCACCTCTGAAGCACTCCTGCGAGAACAAAAGAGAAATGAAGAGCTCCCTGTACTGCGAGAGGAAATACAGGTCTTGAGCGAGAGACTGGACCAGAAAGAAGCCCAGCAGCAGGTCATAGAGAAATCTTTTTGTGAAGTCCTGAAACTCCAAACCGACACTCTGCTGGATCTACAGGATCAATTGGAAACAGTAAGTGAGGAACTGGAAAGTGCAAAATGTGTTCCTGCCATGAAAGATTCCAGCACACAGGTGGAGTTCTCACAGCCAATGGAGCCAGCAGGAGGTGATGACCAGTCATTGGAGTGGGGTCAATGGTCCTCAGTCCCACTCAGCTTGCCGGACCTTCGAGAGGGCCTGGAGGAGCAGCATGCTGAGGATGAGCTGTGGTGGGACCATAGTGTTGAGGAAGGTCTCCTAATTATGGCCGAGGCCTGTTTGAGCACCCGACCATCTCCTGACGTGGTAAGTCCATCTCCCTCACTAAAGAAGTTGAAAAGACCAAAAAGAAAAGTGAAGATTGGAAGGTCTTACCTGAAGAGAAAAGGGAAACAAAACAGGCTGTCATGTAAAGGAAAGGAACATGGGAAATGCATATGGAGAAGAAATGTAAATGTGGAGAAGAGCTTCAGGGATAAAGCTAATCACGTGTTGGAGAGTGTGTTTTCCCCAGTTACCCTACCTGACCCCCTGAAAGAAAAAGGGACGTGGAGGAAAAGGCCAAAGCATGGACACTGGATTCCGGAACGGCACAAAGTGTACCGGAGGAGCCATGGAGGGCTGGTGAAGACCAGAGCAGGAGTGGTGACCGCTCCGTCCGTGGAGCCCAGAGCCGGTACACCCTTATGGCCAGTTGGGGGCAGACAAGGTGAGCAACTTGTGCCATTCACTAACGGTTTGCAGATGTTTTTTCAGACGATGAATGGAGAGGGAATCTGGACATTTGATCCCGGTGGAGCACTGCCTGAGTGGACCGGGAGAGGGGGGCCCTCCTGGTGGCCGCTGGACATAGGCCGCTCAGCCCTCCCGAGGTCAGAGCTGAGGAGGAGGGTGTGTGGCAGCCCGATGGGCTGCACTAGGAAATGGCTGCCTGGCCTACAACACATGGCAGCCCCAAAACACTACATTACCCAGCAGACCACAGTGACACCTGAGAGAAGTCAAGCAAACGGGACTAACAACCAGCTGAAGACCATTTCAAAGGCCTATTTAAAGGGCTGATTCCCATTGTACTGAGAGAGGAGTAGGAACGTGTTTTTGGAAGGAGTTGCTGTGTGAGTTGTAAGAGTAAGTACTGTGAAGTCTATTTGACCAGCCAGTATTTGGAGAAAAAGAGTGTTGGAGTGTGTTTGTTTTGTGTAAGAAAATTGGATTGCTTTGGATAACGACTACGGACTGGATTGTGGACTTGGACCTGGATTTTGGATTGGATTTGGACATTGACGACGAGATCGGATTTGTGGACTTTATGTGTTTGTGTTCCCCCGAAGACCCCACCCTTTGTTTTGTGTTGTCGTTTAATAAATTATCATTTTGCTTATATTACTGCCTCCTCCGTGTTCTTGCACTTGCCTACGCCCTCTGCAAGGTCCGTGAGTGTCGCCCAACCCCTGGGGACACCACAATATAAAGTATAATATAATATTGGGAAACAATATAATATGCTTATTCATAGAGGCACATGCACTTTGTAGAAATTGCTCACTATATCTACAGTATAGTGGTGTGGATACAGTCTTCAAAGCTCCCCAAGCTTTCTTACACATTACTATTGGTGTCGCACCTAGAGACAAAAAGAAATGGCACAGAGTTACAGATAGGTCACTGGACTAAGAAATGTGAGGTTGCTGGTTTGAATCTGTGGTGGAAATCTTGAGCTGTAGCCTTTAGCAGCACCCTTCACGTGGATTACATCAACTATAGTTTATAGCTCCAAGGATGCAGAAATAGGTGAGTAACTGTAGATTACTGAATAAATGATGAGAAGGTTATTACTGCTGTCTATCTACTTCTATAAAGCCTTATATTGTCAGTACAAATATAAGTATATTTTTATGCATGCATTCTGGGAGGCTATTATGAACATTTACTTGATGCCTCAGCAATGCTGAAAGTAATTTGTCTCAGTGGACGCATTACTCTGAACACAACAGGCCACCTTTAATCTACAGGTAAAACGGCCTTCATCTTGAAGTGTAAAATAACACTTTTTAAAAATAAAGGAATTAACATCATTAGTGTTCACTGGACCTTTTTCTTCACTCAGGCCACAGTCACACCTAAGTCAAGTCAAGTGATGGGACTAACGACCAGCTGAAAGACATTTTGAGGCCTATTTAAAGGGCTGAATCCCATCACACTAGGAGAGGAGTAGGAACGTGAGTGGGAAGGAGTTGCTGTGTGAGTTTGGAGAGTAAGTACCTGTGAAGTCTTTTGACCAGCCAGGATTTAGAAAGAGTGTTGGAGTGTGTTTTTTGTGTATGAACTTGGATTGTTTTGAGGACCCCCTTTGGATTTTGACTATGGACTGGATTGCGGAACTGACTTGGATTTTGAATTGGATTACGGACATTGACAACGAGCTAGGATTGTGGACTTTATGTTTTTGTATGCCCCTGAAGACCCCACCCTTTGTTTTGTGTTTGTCAGTATTAGTATAATAAATTATCATTTTGTTTATATTACTGCCTCCTCTGTGTTCTTGAACTTGCCTACGCCCTCTGCAAGGTCCATGTGTGTCGCCCAACCCCTGGGGACACCACAGTATGTTGGTTCTTTTTGTTTCTCAGCACTTAATTGATAAACTATAGTAGTTTATTACACAGCTAACTCCCCTCATATGGCTTTTTTGTGTCTAAATTGGTTGCTGATTTTGAGGTGAAAACAAAAAGCAGCAGACTCTGCAACCAGGAATGAGAAACCTTGCTTTGGAGGATTCTATGGTGTTGTTTTCCTGTCAGAACTTAGAAAAACAAGACTTTAGCTTTGTAAATGTAGCTTTGTGCATATAAGCAATAAGCAATCTAATACACTTACCATTGACATTCACACCATGATGCCACCGATTTTGACAAATATTAAAATAAGAAAAACAGACTTTGGATTCCTTTTTTTTTTTTTTTTTACAATATATTGACATAGAGTATATTACATTTTCAGATGAACAGCTATTGAGAATATTGAGTATTCCGATTGATTTTTCAGAACATAAACAATCCTGCTTGTTCACAATGGAATAAGGGGAGGGTTCTGATTCAAAAGATGCGGCTTCTGTTGCAGCCTATTGCAGTAATCCAAACGATCAATCCTGTTTCTTTTCCCGACACTTCTCGCTCACTCCAGTTCCAAAAACACAGACTTTACTAGAGCAATGTGGAAAGAGCCAATTTGGCAAGCAGAACCTGGGCACATATAGCATGCACATACTAACCAGCTTGTGTTGCAGTAATGAGGCCTCTTTAGAACACCCCCATTTTCCAGTTTTTACTGAAATTGAAGCAGTTCAAGTCCAGTGAATAACTGGTAAACGGAGGTTAAAAAAAAAAAGTTTAGGTTACCAAAAACTAGCAATAATGTAAATGTTTTGGCAGTGAGTAGTTTCCTACACCATCAAAAGGCACTTGGAAACTGGAGGAAAGCCACAACAAAATCAGAAGACAGGTTTCTGAGAGTCAACAGCTTGCATGATAGGTGGCTCACAGGACAACAGCTTCAAGCACAGCTTAACACTGGTCGAAGTAAGGAAGTCTCAGTTTCAACTGTGAAGAGAAGACTTCAAGCTGCAGGTTTGACAGGTCGAGTGGCAGTATGAAAGTCATTGCTAAGATGGCAAGATAAGAAAAAGAGGCTTGCCTGGGCCATGAAGCACTGCCAGTGGACTACTGAAGACTGGGAGAAGGTCTTATGAATCAATGAATCAAAAATGTAAATCTTCAGTTCATCACGCAGGGTTTTTGTACGCTGTCGAGTAGGCGAAAGGATGGTCCTCAGTGTGTGACACCAACTGTCAAACATTGAGGAGGAAGCGTGATGGTCTGGGGCTCTTTCGCTGGCTCTTTCGCTGGATCCAGAATCAGCGACTTGCACAGAGTGACTGACTGTGCAACTCTGAAATTGACATTATTTTTCAGTTTTTGTTAACCTAAACTTTTTTTTTTTATACCTCAGGCAGTTTACCGCTTACCTTTGTACCATTTCAGGTTATTTACTGGACTTGAACTGCTTAAATTTCAGGAAGAACTGGAAAAATGGGGGTGTTCTAAAACATTTGACCGGTAGTGTATAATTACGCAGTATACATGGGAGAAAGGGAACAGTAGAGACATTTTCATGAGGCATTTGATACACTTAAATTTAATGATATAGAATACTGTAATAAACATAAGAACATAAGAATACATAATGATGGGAACAGGCCGTTCAGCCCATCTGTCACGTCTCGTGTTCGTGTTCGTGTTCCCCGTAATTAGGTGTTTTAGTTTATTCCATGTTTTCCTGGTTGTCCAGTCCGTGTTTTCACTTTCACTTACCTGTTTCCAGTCTTGTCATTGTATTATCGTTTTCACCTGTTCCTCATGTGTCTGATTGCAGTTAGCTGCATTCGTGTTAATTCCTGATTGTTTCTTGTTATGTCTGATGTATTTAGCTGTGTGTTTTCCCATGTTCGTTACCAGATTGTCTCGTCATTGTATTATCGTTTTCACCTGTTCCTCATGTGTCTGATTGCAGTCTCCGGTGGCAACTGCATTCAGGTTAATTTCTGATTGTTTCTCGTTATGTCTAAATGTATATAAGCTGTGCATTTTCCCATGTTCGTTGCCAGATTGTGTTGTGCTTTGCTTATGCCTACACAACTTTCCAGCATTCTCTTTGTTTCCTCGTGTTCGTGCTTCTGTGTTCAGTCCTGTCTCAGTCTCAGTCTCATTCCCGATCCACCTGTTCGCGCTCCTCGTGGTTCCTGCCCTGCTCCTCTCTGTGTTCCCCGGACTGATTCCCTGTTATTGACCTCCGCCTGCCCACTGACCACGTCTTGCCTGCCTCTGACACACCTGAAGCCTGGAACAAACTTTGCCTGTCCCCGACCACTCTTTGGATTCCTGTATTGCCCTGATTGGTCCCTGTCTTTGCAATAAAGAACTTTTGCATTCTGTCTTTTTCCTACTCCGCAATAAATCTAGAACATTATTTAAAATAGCTTTAACCTGAATTTCAACTCTCTGTGTAAAGAAACTTTAACTAATTTCCACCTGTGGCCTCTTGTTCTCTTAACCAAATGTTCTCTATCAAAAAAATATTTGGTAGTTCACTTTTAATCCCTTTTAGGAATTTAAAAACCTCAATCAAGTCTCTGTTTGCTAATCTTAAATAGTTTGAGTGCCATAAGTCTATCCTCATAACTTTTACCTTCCATACCAGGTACCAATTTAGTTGCCCTTCTTTGAACTTTTTCAAGGGCTTCTATATCTTTCTTGTAGTGTGGTGCCGAGAACTGCACACAGTACTCCAAGTGAGGTCTGGCAAAGGCATTACATAACATTAATATAACCTCTGATTTATACTGAATACATTTTGCTATGTATCCCAGCATCCTGTTGGCCTTTTTCACTGCTGTAGCACACTGCTTAGATGCAGATAGACTTTGATCAATTACAATTCCTAAGTCTTTTTAAAATTGAACACCTACACATTTTTGTTTATGTTAAACTTATGTTTATTATTTTCTACATGCATAACTTTACATTTAGCAATATTGACTGCCATGTTTCTGCCCATTCTTGGATTTTGTTTAAATCATCTTGGATTACTTTAGTCGACTCCAAACTGTTTGCTAAAAACCCAAGTTTAGTATCATCTGTAAATTAACTATTTTGCTACTAACATCCCTATCAAGATCATTTATGTAAATAAGGAAGAGCAGAGGCCCACAGCACCTAGATCAGATACAACCAACCCTCCCCCCACACACACACTGTCCCATTATCCTTCACCATCCCCCCCACACTGTCCCATTATCCTTCACCACCCCACTGTCCCACCCCACTGTCCCATTATCCTTCACCAACCCCCCCCCCCTGTCTCATTATCCTTCACCACCACCCCTCCCCCCCTCTCACTCACTGCCTGGCCCATCAAGCTGCAGGTTACATATGGCACAGACATTTCCTGATGCCTGATGAAAAGGGAACAAGAACAATAAATCAGTTTTGGGTTCCTGAGAGTCGAGGGCACCAAGGCATCAGCTGTTTCAATAAATCAAGCCCTCTCTCCTCCCTTCTGCGTGCTGGCCAAGAAGACCATCCGGACCATGTCCTTTATGACAGCTGCACCTCAATATTCAATATTCACACTATTCCCCTTCTGACAGAGAGCCCCTTTAAAACCATGAATGCTTCCTTCATGAGGCATTCAAAAGAATCAACTGTAGGAGTACTTTTGGTGATGCAGTGTGACAAATGTGACAGCTACAGCCAGAGGGGCAGTGTTTCACACGGGGAGAGTTTGTGCTCCACACAAATAAGAGGTTATGTGTGTTAGTGGCCACAGCACAATACACACACTCTTCCTCAGCACTAGTGTGTTTGCCATCACTTATTTTAGTTACATTGTGAAAAACTGCACTACACTTGGAAAATTCTATTCTGTCTATTAAAAAAGAAAGCACCAGCACAAGAATTGTGCTGCAATATAATACAATATAACCCTGTATATTTGAACCCCAAACATTTGATGTCCCAGATTATCCAATATAATTTGGATGTCAATGCTTTCTCCTTACTATAAAATAAAGGCTCAAATCGCAATGCCTGTGCAAAGACGATAATGTGTGATCATAAGATAGGCCCGTCACTGAAAGGTAGTCTGCACCACTCCAGAAATACTGTATTGTTGTCAGTAGTCAGACACAAAGTCATTGTAGCCAGAGCCAAGTTAGCTCTATAAATTCAAAAGGTGGCATACCTGTTTTGGGGTCAAATATGCTGTTTGTTTTTTGTCAAATTCATAAAGGCTCACAGAGTCAAGGCTATAAGTATGAAAAATGAAAAATTAATTTTACACCGATTTAATTACGTTTTGCAATATCAGCATTACTGATCACTAAAACTGTGTACATATTTCACCGTGTGTATAGCAAATGATTCCTATTTAAAACTGTTATTCAGGCCTTCAACAGATTGTATTGTGTGTGGGAAAACGCAGGAGGTACAGTGCTCTGTGGTGATCTTAGGAATAAACAGAACAGGACTTTGAGTGGTGGTGAAAGCATTTTGTAATTCGTATAAGTGCTTGTAGTAGCAGTTTGGTGATGCCACGGAGAGTGGCCCCAGTCTTGACATTATCTGTATTCTGACAGGAAGGGGAGGGATTATACCTTGTCTCACTGCGAGGGTGGTGGTGTAGACCAGGAACAACAGGATGTAGTTAAGGAAACTCTGAAAGACAGGTGTGTTGGCATGGAAGTCATCGGCCAGGTACTTGCTCGTCAGGGCAATGCCACAGACAAGAAGAGACAGAACTTGTCCAAGGGCCAGAGACAGGAGCAGCTCCCTGCAGATGAAAATAAAAAATGCATCACTACACAGACATGAACATCCTCACAGAGACATGAACACCATCACAGAGACATGGACATCATCACAGAGACATGAACATCATTATACAGACATGAACACCATCACACAGACATGAACCTCATCACAGAGACATGAACACCATCACAGAGACATGCACATCATAATCATCGACATGAACACCATCACACAGACATGAACATCATTACACAGACATGAACATCATCACACAGACATGAACATCATCACACAGACATGAACACCATCACAGAGAAGACGTGGACATCATTACAGAGACATGAACACCATCACAGAGACATGCACATCATAATCATCACACAGACATGAACATCATTACACAGACATGAACATCATTACACAGACATGAACATCATCACAGAGACATGGACATCATTACACAGACATGAACACCATCACACAGACATGAACATCATCACGGAGAAGACATGAACCTCATTACAGAGACATGAACATCATTATACAGACAAGAACATCATTAGAGACATGAACATTATCACACAGACATGAACATCATCACAGAGCCATAAGCATCATCACAGAGACATGAATATCATTACAGAGACATGATCACCATCACAGAGACATGAACATCATCACAGAGACATAAACGCCATCACAGAGACATGGCCATCATTACAATTAGTAATAATAATAATAATGATAATAATGAATATGCAAATTGCAACGTCCTGATGTGAAAAGCTGGTAGAGACTTGTAGTAGAGCTAAATGTGCTTCTACCAAGTATTATTCACCAAGGTGGGTGAATACGTATGTAATCAATTATTGTCTGTTTTTTCATTTGTAATTAACAAAAAGATTTAGAGTTGTTTTTTTTATTTGACATTATAGAGTATTTTGTGTTGATCAGTGGCAAGAAATCCCAATTCAATCCATTTTGATTCCATGAAGTAAGAAAATAAAATGTGAAAATTGCCAAAGGGGGTGAATACTTTGTATACCCACTGTATATTGGAGAGTAAATATGAAAGTAGATTGTTAATTGTTTATCATTATTTCAATTCTGACCCATCATTATTAGTGATCTCGCAGTTCAAACAATTTCATCGCAAAGCTGTATAAAAACCTTACCAATCCTGTGTGCAACCTTTCATAAAAGAACATGTTATTAAAATATAATTTGTATAATATGTCATAAAAATGAACAACAATGCCAAGCACAGGGTTTCACCTCCTCATCTTTTTAATCTACTATTTGTAATATTTCAACAGAATTACAACACACAAAATTCTATCAATGTTATTTGTTGCAAAAACTCCTTATTAATGAAAGTGGTCAGAGGAGAATGGCCAGACTGGTTCAAGCTGACAGGAAGGCGACAGTAACTCAAATAACCACGCGTTACAACAGTGGTATGTAGAAGAGCATCTCTGAATGCACAACACGTCACACCTTGCAGTGGATGGGCTACAGCAGCAGAAGACCACACCAGGTAGCACTCCTGTCAGCTAAGAACAGGAAAGTGAGGCTACAGTGGGCACAGGCTCACCAAAACTGGACAGTTGAAGTTTGGAAAAACGTTGCCTGGTCTGACAAATCTCGATTTATGCTGTGACATGCAGATGGTAGGGTCAGAATTTGGCCTAAACAACATGAATCCATGCATCCATCCTGCCTTGTGTCAACGGTTCAGGCTGGTGTTGGTGGTGTAATGGTGTGAGGAATGTTTTCTTGGCACACATTAGGCCCCTTAATACCAATTGAGCATAAATTAAATGCCACAGCCTACCTGAGTCTTGTTGCTGACCATGTGCATCCCTTTATGGCCACAGTCTACCCATCTTCTAATGGCTATTTCCAGCAGGATACTGTGCCATGTCACAAAACCCACATCATCTCAAGCTGGTTCAAACATGATAATGAGTTCAGTGTACTCCAATGACGTCTACAGTTACCAGATCTCAGTCCAATAGAGCACCTTTGGGATGTGATGGCACGGGAAATTCGTAACATGAATGTGCAGCCGACAAATCGGCAGCAACTGCGTGACGCTCTTATGTCAACCTGGACCAGAATCTCTGAGGAATGTTTCCAGCACCTTGTTGACTCCATGCCACAAAGTATTTAGGCTGTTCTGGGGGCAAAGGGGGGTCCTACCCAGTACTATAAAGGTGTACCTAATAAAGTGGCCACTGAGTGTATATATGACTGCATTATCTGACACTGAACATACTCATTGATCCAGATTTCACTTAAATGGTTTTCATGAATATTTAAATCAAACACTCATTTTGAAATGATTGCCGTATATATAATAATTTTCTTGAATTCTTTAATTTCAATCTTCATTTAAAAACAAATAGCCAGATAAATCACCAACTGAATGCGGTTCCCATAGACCAATTTCGCTGATGAACACTGATGCTAAAATCATTGCTTTAGCAATGAGATTGGAGAATGTTTTGCCTACTGTAATCCATGAGGATCAAAATGGTTTTGTTAAAAATCGCCATGGGTTCCATAATATTAGGAGGGTACTCAATCTAATCCACATATGTGAAAGAACTCCAAACACAGCAATCCTGTCAATTGATGCAGAGAAGGCATTTGACAGAGCTGAGTGGCTCTACTTAATGGAGGTGCTTAAATGTTTTGGGTTTGGTAATTACTTTTGTAGGTGGATGGAAATCTTGTTTGCTGATTCCTCAGCAGAGGTCTGCACGAATAATCTAATATCTCAGCCCTTTAAATTTACACGAGGAACTAGGCAAGGTTCGCCAATCTCGCCTTTACTTTTTGTAATTGCCATAGAACCTCTTGCAATAGCGACCAGAGCTCACTCTTCTATTACAGGTATTACGACAGGGGAGTTAGAACATCGCATTGCACTATATGCAGATGATACTATTTTTTTCCTTACAGAGCTTGAAAAATCAATACCTTCCCTCTTGGAGCTGATTACCAATTTTGGTGGATTCTCTGGCTTTAAAGTAAATAAAACTAAATCATCTATTCTACTTCTGAATGAACAGGAGAGGAGAAATCCAGTGATACAATACCCATTCCGAAATGCCGCGGAAGGTTTTGAATACTTGGGCATTAGAATAACATAATAAATAGCCTTAGCTCGACTAATTACGAACCTATGGTGACTAAAACCACAGAAGATCTGGAAAGATGGGCAACATTGCCTTTATCCATTATTGGAAGAATAAATATAATTAAAATGAATATCTTACCTACATTTTTATATTTTTTTCAATCCATTCCCCTAGATCCACCACATTCTTTTTCCCCAAAGGTTAGAAAGATTCTATCAAATTTCATTTGGAATAATAGGAAGCCAAGACTGAGACTTTCACTTTTGTATCTACCTTATGAGAGAGGGGGGTTACAGCTACCAATATTATATTCTGCTCCCCCTAAGAAATTAAAAAGAACTACAGATAACCCCTTTAGGCCATCAGGTGAACCCCTTTTTCGTTCAGTTTCGTTCCCAGAACAGGGGCACTAAATAATTTTTGCTTCATAAAAAAGATCTATTATCAGTAAGTAAGGAACAAAAAGTTCTCCACGTGAAATCCTGCAGTATTTTTATAATTGGTGTTTTAAAAGTCGGACTATCACTAAAAGTGAGTAGTAATATTCTTAGTACGCGTAATAATTTCCCAACGGGAGTGGTGAAGTTAGACCCGTTTGACCAATAGCGTGCCCGCTTCAGTTCACGTCACCGCTTCCAGGATCTAGATCCAGCCCTTCAGTTTCACAACAAACATGGCGGCGCCCTTATCTTCGAGTAGCAAAGACGATGCGTTCGAGCCAAACCCATGGCAAAAGCAGAAAAGAACGGCCTCAAAACGATGTAAAAACAGTTCAAAGCGATGTTATATGCATCTAATATCTGTCCAAAAAGAAGCGGTCCAGGATTTTACACAGACACGGTGGGACACCTACAGAACCAACCTCCAACGTTGGCTTCATCTGCAGGGAGAGAGTAAAGAAATAGCAGAGACGTTCAAACATTGTGTGGACATTAACTTTGACAATATCCCCGAAGACGCAGGGTTTCATGCAACATGCTACAGGCGTTTCATTGATAAAAAGCGTTTGGTCGCGGCCGAGAAACGAGTCACACAGACACCGGGGGAGCCAGGCGCAGCAGACACGGACAGTGTTGGCACCCTATCGACATCTGAGACTCCCCGAAAGAAACTCCGGTCCAGGACAGGTCTACCCGTAGCTTCTGCTGGACATGTACTTCCAGTGTTGTGCATCATTTGCAAAAAAGTGGACAAGTACATCAATGTTGGAGGAAAACGGCAGAAGGATACGCTTTCACAAGCAACATCCTTGTCTGCAGGTAAGCAAAAATATACACACACACGGGAGGGGGGGTGGGGGGTCACGAGAGACTCACTGAAAGAATTGACCCTTTATAGAATTATGTCCCATCTGGCAACGATAAAAATTGTCAATTCGCTCTTTGCACATCAGCCATCTTTGGGGAATAATACAACTCCTGGCTTCCTGTGAGCTAAATTTACACAGCTGTAATGAGTTAAGTTCTCCTGATTAGTTCTAAGATTGGTCCTCACCTGATTATACCTCTATGCACCTGTGTCAATCTGCTTCACAGGAAGCCAGGAGTTGTATTATTCTCCAAAGATGGCTGATGTGCAAAGAGCGAATTGGACTTATTATGTATAATATTGACTTATCATTTCATGATTGTATGGGTATTTCATTAATCCAATAAATAGCCTACAGATTCTTTTGACAAACTGAGCAACTATGTGTGCCACCTGTATGGCCAGTCAGCTGCCAAAAACGTAAATGATGCTAGATACAAGTCATTCTGCACTGCATCGTCAGCTTTACCAGAACTGTCCATTCCCCCTACAAGTGACGCCCTGTACCAACACTGCAGAAGGGCAAACTACCAGGCAGCAGTAATGAGACGTTCCCTGACAGCTGTAATGCATGCCCCTTCACCCATTGGCAATGGATGGCACCTTGAGGATGGGGAGTTAACGGTCACATGTGTAACGGAGTAGAATGTTCATAGTTAAATTATTGTTAAAACTGGTGCAACTACGCGTTCCGGTGTTAGTTTGGTATGGTGTGACGTAGTGGGTCTCGCGTGAACTTGCCCGAACTTGCCCAGACTTGCCAGAAAGTTTTGAATGCTGAACGGAAGAGCATGTTGTGTCCCGAGACCTGGCCAGCTGTAATATCGCTGACCCACCATACCACTTTATGTTCCAGCAATAAAGGGAACCTGTGATTCATCTGGCTGTCCTGTTCAATGTGTGGAAGCAGTAGAGTGCAGCAATAAAAGTGACCCGTCACATTGGTGCCGTGACTCGGATCATTTTTTTGAAGATGGCTCTTCACCCCGGACCGGGACCATTCTACTAGACGGCTTCTGCATGTTGTCCGATGAGCAGCATGGTGTCTCACACAGCTCACTTAATAGGCTACTGTATATATGATCTCAGTGTTTTATTTTTTTATTTTTGTTGCTGTTACACTTTTCTTTACTAGTTTTTTCTGACCATTTGATACTGTTTTGTTGAATGTTATTTCAGTATGAGCTACAGGCCCGGGTATTCCAGTACGCCACTTGGCGCTAGTACTGGCAGAGGTAGGGGTTTTGGAGTGTTGGGGTTTGATAGTCCTGTTCAGGGGGGTGATGATCATGTCGTGGGGGGTAGTCGGAATGCCGCTGAGGCCCTCTCAGTTAGTGGGGACAGGGTTCCTTCTCAGAGCCACCACGTTGAGCATACACCGAGCACACAGGTTACTGTTACGTCCACTCCAATCTCTACTTCCCAGTTACCTGATGTAGTGAGTCAAATGGGTGAGATAATAAGAGATGTTGGTCAGCAGCTAGCGGATAGCATACTTGCACGCCTGAGCCCAATACAAACAGTACCCACACCTAGCACTGCACACACGCAGGCCCTACCCACTAACACATCCACTCAGAGTCTGGACCTGTCCCAAGTCCAGTTGGTGCCTCACAGGAAGGTGAAGGAGCCTCCAACCTTCAGAGGGGATAGAACAGATACAGTGAATGTGCATGAGTGGGAAGACATAATGAGGAGTTATATAAAGAAAGCAAATATCAGAACAGAGCAACAAGCAGAAGAGATACTCACACATCTCAGAGGCAGAGCAAAAGATGTTGTGAAGTTTGGGACGAGGAACAGTGGCATTGATGTTACTGAGACTCCAGAGGCCATCTATGGTCTTTTGCGTAGGCACTTCGCTGCTGTCCCCTGTCCACCCCTCCCTCTAGCAGACTTTTACACTACATTGCCGAAGAGTGGTGAGGATGCGTATGACTACTGGCTGAGGCTCAATCAGGCTGCAGATGTCGCCACTGACCGCCTCAAAGAACAAGGTAAAACACTTGACTGCCCCATGCTGGAAGTGACACGTATGTTCATCAGGAATTGTCCATCCAAAGAGCTTGCCATGACCTTCAGGTCGAAGACGATCGATAAGTGGTCTGCTGAAGAGGTCCAAGATGTGCTGGATGAATACCACACTGAGGTTAGCTCGAGGGGTGCTGCCTCTGCAGCGAGTAGGAAGCCCAATGAGGATGTGCGCGTGAACAAGGTTGAAATGTCAGGCACTGAAGTGTCGTCACCTGACAAACAGGACTCTTGCACAGCCAAGGTGCCTGAGTCCTTTGCTCTTGAGCGTGTCATCTCAATGTTAGAGAAAATCCTACTACAGAAATCTGCTCCAGCCCAGGCCATGTCGAACAGGCAGTCTAAGCCTAGACTCCCCAGGATTGAGGGTCTGGACAGCCTGCCATGTTCTGTGTGTGGTGACGCTGCACACTCTGCATTGACTCACTGCCGTGACAAGAGACTCTGCTTCCAGTGTCATTCGGCTGACCACTCCAGACGCAGCTGCCCCCTGCTGAAGTCCGCCCAGCCTGCGCGGCCGGAAAACTAAAGGGTCTGCATCCAGGGGAGGACGGTGCAGATCCTGTTAATGACCCTCCCACAGAAGATACAGATGATTATGAATCAACATACAAGTCATTTAGTTCCAAAGCACCCTCAAACACGACTGTTATATTTCAAGGTCAACACAGAGTCCAGGAGTAGTTTATTCTACACCACTGTCTCAGCAGCAAATGTCACTCTGAAAGCAATGATAGACAGCGGTTCCATGGCATGCACACTGAGCGAAGCAGCAGAAGCAAGCCTCTTGCAGCACAACCCAGACCTGAGAAGATGTCCTGCCGACGATATTGTCATCATTGGATGTGGAGGTCATCGAGTTACACCTAAGGCTATCTATGATGTGGATGTGGTGGTGTATGACTGCAAGATGGTCGTCCCAATGCTTGTGGTGCCTGGACAGACTGACGACATGATACTGGGCAGCAATGCCATTAAGAAGATTCTCGAGTTAATGAGAAAGACTGACAGCTATTGGCGACTGGTGTCCGAACCCAGTGGTGGCAGTGATGAGGACTGTCATCGCTTCTTCTCTCTTCTTTCCAACACAGAGAGGTGGAGAGGTGACACAGTGCCTGACAAGGTTGGCACGCTGAAGTTACAACAGTGCGTGACACTACAGCCGCAGAGTGAGCATCTTGTGTGGGGCAAACTCCCTGCGTCAGCGCCAATATCAGTGGGCAGTACAGTGGTTGTGGAACCAACTCAGTCTAGATGCAGATCAAGTAAGGTTCTCGTCGGCAGAGTTGTTACACCGATGTGGGGCGACCGGTGGCTACCAATGAAGGTCATGAACCCCACCAGTGAGCTGGTGGTGTTGAAGAGAAACACAAAGTTGGCAGATGTGTTCCCCTGCATTGCCGCTGAAGATCTTTCCCCGCCTGACCACATTCAGGCTTTCCCTCAATCCATGACTGGTGCTCCGCTGACGAGGTCCAAGGAAGATGTCAGGAGGGCGTTGGATGAGCTCGGCCTACAGGACCTGGACCTGGATGCGTGTGAAGTCTCTGACCTGTGGAGAGAGAGGCTCTGCCAGATCATTGAGAGATACGAGGCAATCTTTTCACGACACAAGTTGGACTGTGGAGAGGCATCTGACTTTGTGCACAAGATACATCTAGTGGACGAAAGGCCATTCCGCCTGCCTTACCGTAGAGTGCCGCTGAACCACTACGAAAAGCTGAGAACAGCCATCAACGACATGGAAGAGAAAGGTATAATTCGAAAATCCAACAGTGAATATGCCTCACCACTAGTTCTCGTGTGGAAGAAAAATGGAGACCTGCGTATTTGCACAGACTTCAGATGTCTCAATGCAAAGACAGTGAGAGACGCACATCCACTGCCTCATCAAGCTGATGCACTCGCCGCACTTGGTGGTAACGCCTACTTCTCCACCATGGACCTGACCTCCGGTTTTTACAACGTGCCTCTACATGAAGACCATAAGAAGTACACAGCCTTTTCCTCTCCCTTTGGCCTGCATGAATATAACCGGATGCCGCAAGGTTTGTCCAACAGCCCAGCTACATTCATGCGGATGATGCTCTCCATCTTTGGGGATGAGAATTTCACCAGTCTATTATGCTACTTAGATGATCTCATGGTCTTTGCCCCTACGGAACAGCTAGCACTTGAACGTCTGGAGATGGTTTTCTCTCGCTTGAAGAAACACAATCTCAAGTTGGCTCCTAAAAAGTGCTATCTTCTGCGGAAGACTGTGAGTTTCCTTGGGCATGTCATCACTGGGTCAGGAGTGCAGACGGACCCTGGGAAGGTTGAGGCCATTGGTCAAGTACAGGTGTCTGATCTGATGGACAGTGATGGTGTCACTCCTTCTCAGAAGAAGATTAGTTCCTTCTTAGGTATGGTGCTTTATTATCAGCACTTTATCGAGGACTGCTCCGCTAAGGCTAGGCCCCTTTTCAAGCTTCTCTCAGAACAGAAGGCTGGAGGAAAAGCCCGGAGAGGATGGAAATCAAAGAAAAAGTGTCACAGCTCTGTAAAGCTCACACCAGACGACTGGACACCCGAGTGTCGGGTTGCTTTTGACACCCTGAAGCACGATCTCGTACACACAGTGACATTGGCCCATCCTGACTTTGGGAAGCCGTTCATCCTGGCAGTGGACGCCTCGTTTGATGGGATCGGCGCCGTGATCTCCCAGCTCCAGCCTGGTGAGAAGATTGCCAGACCAGTGGCCTTTGCTAGCAAGACACTGTCACGTGCCCAGTTGAACTACCCAGCTCATAGACTTGAGTTCCTGGCCTTGAAGTGGGCTATATGCGACAAGTTCTCCCACTGGCTGAAAGGGGTGCATTTCACAGCATGGTCAGACAACAACCCTTTGACCTACATCCTGACGAAACCCAGGTTGGATGCATGTGAACAAAGGTGGGTGGCTAAGCTCGCAGCGTATGATTTTGACCTGAAGTATGTTCCAGGACCTAAGAACACCGTCGCTGATGCTCTGAGCCGCGAACCTTTTGTTCGGTCCTGTGTGAGTCATCGCCTGGTGAAGGAGCCTTACCTGTCTTTGCTAGATGAAGTCAATGGAGTTGTCACCGGTACAGTGCAGGATGCTTTCCGGCTGACCACCAACTGTCAACGCCTGCAGACCACCGACGATCAGGCTGATGAAGTTCTGAGCCACGAACAAGGTCCCTGCCTGCCTTCTGGAGGTGCCATGAGCGCTGAAGAGGTGTCAGCAGTCATGGATGCCCATCGTACTGGTGGTGTCTCCCAGCTGCTCTGCACAAGCCCAGAGTTACTGCAGCTGCCTGAGGAAGATCCATCCATTGTCATTCCACACAGTCAATTGCACAATGTACAGCAACAAGATGCCGTAGTGAGCAGAGTCCTTTTCTATGTGCAGCGGCATAGGAGACCAAATGCACGTGAGAGAGCAGCTGAGTCGAGCTGTGTACTCAGGCTGTTGAAACACTGGAAGAAGCTGAAGGTGCGCAATGGACTTCTCTACAGAGTGAAGAGAGACCGTCGCATGGACAGGAAGATCTATCAGTTTGTCACCCCAGAGGCACTGAAGCAACAAGTCTTGCACGGAGTTCACGACGCTGCTGGTCACCAGGGCCGCTCAAGAACACTCTCTCTGGCCAGCGAACGATTCTTCTGGACAGGCATGCAGAGAGACGTTGTGAATCATGTGAAGCGCTGTCAGAGATGTATTTTAGGAAAGACTCCTGAACCACATGCCCGAGCTCCTCTCGAGAACATTCGCACCTCAGCTCCCATGGAACTAGTGTGTATCGATTTTTGGACAGCAGAGTTGAGCGACAAGAGGACCATCGACGTCCTTGTTGTCACAGACCATTTCTCGAAGCTAGCCCTTGCCTTTCCCTGCCGGAACCAGTCCGCGAGGCAGGTTGCCCGCTGTCTATGGGACAAGTTTTTCTGCATCTATGGGTTCCCCAAAAGAATCCATTCGGATCAAGGAGCTAATTTTGAAAGTCGGCTTCTTAAAGATCTACTGGAGATGGCAGGTGTGCAAAAATCCCATACGACTCCTTACCACCCCATGGGTAACGGCATTACGGAGAGGTTCAACAGGACTCTTGGAGGCATGATAAGAGCTCTTCCTCCAAAGAGCAAGTCCAGGTGGCCACAGATGCTTCAGATGCTGACCTTCTGCTATAACTCCACGGTACACGAGACCACAGGCTTTGCACCGTTTTACTTGATGTTCGGACGAGTCCCACGCTTGCCTGTCGATGTCATGTTCCATCATGTCCTGGAGGATTCCAACGTTGTCAGCCACCATGAGTTTGTGCACCACCTGAAGAGGGACCTTTCTGAAGCAGCACAGATTGCCCAGAAGAATGCCATTGGGGAGCAAGACCGCCACGCCAAGATCTACAACCGGAAGGTCAGAGGGATGCCGTTGGCTGTGGGTGACCGAGTGCTGCTCGCCAATCGTGGTGAGAGAGGGAAGAGAAAGGTTGCAGACCGGTGGGTTTCGACCCCCTTCGATGTGGTGTCAGTGAGATCCACAATCAATGTGTACAGAATCAAGGATGCTGTCACAGGGAGGGAAAGAGTTGTGCACAGGAACATGCTGCTCCCAGTTGATTTCCTGACATTTCCGGATCAAGATGGAGATGGAGACCTAACATCCCTTGGAGAGTCACGGTCTAATGCTTCCTGCGTCAGTGCTCGGACCTCTGTTGCACTGGATAATCAAGAGGACTCTCAAGTGCGCACCATGGATTGGCTCATGCAGTCACCAGTTCAAGCAGAAGCAGAAAGTGAGAGCGTCCCGGAGGAAGATGCTGTCAGGAAGGCCGTACCTGTGGATACCTCAGAGGAAGACCAATCAGATGAGCTGCTGGACAGTGTCCCTGATGATTCTATACCTGACCACATCACAGATGCGCTCCCTAACACATCACTTGACACAGTGCACTTACCTGTTGATGGAAGCGTTGCCCTTGGTGACCCTCCAGATCTAGTTGAGTCAGGACAGGTCAGTTGTGCACGTCCTCAGAGTACACAAGCCCCGTCAGTTACCACTAGATGTGGGAGAAGAATTAGGAATCCAAATAGGCTTATTTGTGAGATGTCAGGACAGAGACTGGGTAATGCTGAACCTATAGGATCTGCTTTTAGTTTCATTGCAGCATCAATGGGGATGTAGTGCATCCAGTTTTATTTTGTTATTTTAATTTTGTTTTGATTGCCAGTCTGGTTTGTGACTTAGGTCATGAGATTCTCTTATTAGGGCAAAGATATGTACAACTTTGTGAGATGTAGGTGGCATCTCTTTTTCTCTGTGATAAGCATGGGTTTTGGTACCACCCTGTTCTTACACACTTCTTATGGAAGAATTTATGATATTGAGTTTTTGGTACATCAGTGCTCGAGATTCACAATATATTTTTTTTCTCTTTATTGTTTTATCCTCTGTCTCTGTACAGATGTTCATGCCCGTTGCCCCATTTTAGCATAATTTAAGGGGGGTGTATGTAACGGAGTAGAATGTTCATAGTTAAATTATTGTTAAAACTGGTGCAACTACGCGTTCCGGTGTTAGTTTGGTATGGTGTGACGTAGTGGGTCTCGCGTGAACTTGCCCGAACTTGCCCGAACTTGCCCAGACTTGCCAGAAAGTTTTGAATGCTGAACGGAAGAGCATGTTGTGTCCCGAGACCTGGCCAGCTGTAATATCGCTGACCCACCATACCACTTTATGTTCCAGCAATAAAGGGAACCTGTGATTCATCTGGCTGTCCTGTTCAATGTGTGGAAGCAGTAGAGTGCAGCAGTAAAAGTGACCCGTCACACATGGATGACTACAAATCCTGCCCCTGAAAGTGTGTTGCAGGTAGTCCACTGTAGCTGCAAACAAAGCAGATGTGAGACTGGAAGATGTTCTTGTATGTCTGCAAGACTGCCTTGTACAGATTTATGTCGGTGCCTTAATTGCGAGAATCTTTCAAAGGAAACAGAGGAAAGAGTTACATGGGATGATGACAGTGATGACAGTGATACTGATGAATAAGATACTCCATTTTAACAAACAACAATTTATTGGACTGTTATAATTCAAATGCAATGCATACGTTTTGTTCACAGCGAAGATGAGTGCCTTATGTTTACCTAACTGCCAACAAAGGACTGAAATTAAATTGTTGTATTTTGATGACTCAGACTCTAACTTGAGCGTAAATGACTTGGACTTGAGCATTGATCTGACTCTCGGACTTGAGCATAAATGACTTGGACTTTACTTGGACTCGGACCACTGGACTGACCTCTCCGTCCTCAGTCTGGACACAAAGACTGAGGTTCAGGTGGTGGGTAAAAGTAAACCCACTGAGGACCACTGACTGAACTATCCTCTCCGTCCTCAGTCTGGAACTGAGGTTCAGGTGGTGGGTAAAAGTAAACCCACTGAGGACCACTGACTGAACTAACCATATTTTCATCTTCATATTTTTTTCTTCTACTATTGTATACTATTTTGCTGTTGTTGCACAGTTTGGCAATGTCACACCAACACCAATATCTTTGTACCTATGAGTGAATGTTACAGAAGGCTTGATCGTGGGGGGTGGAGGGTGGGGGTGGGGTTTTTAGGTTGATCTAAGATGACATTCTGTGACACATGTTTTAATAAAAATGGTATACCATATGTTCTAATGATTCAGAGCTTTAATGCATCTATTTTAATCTTGTCCATTTTTGGCATTATTCCAATTTAAGGGGACAGGGTAGACTTTTTAAGGATTTTCAGCCATTTTGGGCCAAAGTGTGCTGCTTTTTTTTCTTCCTTTCATCACATAGAGGGTTGAGACATTTATAAAGTATGAAACATCAGCTTTTAGCTAAATTTACTGTGTATTTGTCATTGTGCTGGGTGCCAATCACTTACGTTGAAGCGTTTTCTTTAACAAATTTGATACATTTCATGATCTTAATTCACATATGAGTATACTAAGGCACTGATACTTACTCAGATGTTAGGTATATGTATTTATGACAGTTTGAGAGAGATTTTGTGTTGCCAAAATGAATATAACTAAATTTATAAGCAAAAACAGCAGCATACGATTTCCGATTTTTTTGTAATTCACTTCTTATACATTTGTGGCTTGTGACAAAAAACTGCAGGATATTGTACGGATAACTTTTAACCCAAAGTCCACAAGGGTATTGTCTATGCAAAAATGCATTGAAAAAGTAGTGCCCCTGACATGGGAACGGAATTCATTTTCTAGGCACTTTTTCATGGTTCACCTGATGGCCTACTTTGTGAGAAATGCAGTTAAAGTCTGGCATGAAGCACAGAAATATGTAGGTGACTCTCCTATGTTGTCTTGCATCTCACCAATCTGGGGGAATGAATATTTCAAACCAGCTAAGAATGACATGGGCTTTAAAACTTGGTCAACAAAAGGTATTGTAAGATTACGTGATCTCTACAATAATAAAACTCTCATGTCATTTGATGAGCTCAAGCATAAATATGACATACCCCAGCAACATTTTTTTAAATATTTACAGATTAGAAGCTTTATTCTGACACACCTAAAGAATTCTGTAATATTGCCCCAAATGTCCATACTAGAAACATTTACAATGAAGAATTGTGAAGGGAGAGGTTTAATTACACAATTGTACAATATGTTGGTGGAAAACCATAAGGACAACACTGAAAGGCAGAGACAGGCGTTGATAGGGGATTTACAAGAGGACATCCGAGAGGATGAATGGAGTACTATTTGCTCAAAAGCTCAAACACAAACGATTAATACTAGACTTCGATTAACACAATATAACTGGATAATGAGAACTTATATTTCTCTGGAAAAGTTTAACAAATGTGATCCTAATATCCCAGACCAGTGCTATAAGTGTAATACTCACTTAGGTACTTTACACCATTGCATGTGGGAATGTGTTACAATTAAAAAGTTTTGGAACTCAATAGTACGGTATATCTCACGGCTCACATCTACTCCAATAACATTGAATCCTAAATTGTGCATTTTTGGCCTTTATCCATCTAACCTCTCTTTGCCTAAAACAGAGCGAAAAATGGTTGACCTCTGCTTACTGCAAGCTAGACGCTTGATTGCTCTATATTGGAAGAATACTAGTCCCCCCCCTCTCTTGCTCAGTGGCTGAAAGAACTATCAGGTAACTTGGCCCTTGAGAAACTCACTACTCAGTGAAAGGTAAATCATCTGAATTCTATAACATTTGGGAGATGTTTTTGGATTTTGTAAGAAACGATAACATTGATGAAGCATTAGAATCCTAAGCTGCTAGGATTGTATCGTTAAATATTTAATGCAACAATGTATAGTGGGCTATTTAATGCTTTACTGTACTGTATTTAATTGATTATTATTCAATTGTTATTTTTTTCTTATTCTTTTTGTTATTTTTATTTTGTTATTTGTAATTTTTTTGTAGTGCCAACTATTTTAAGGGGGGAAGGGTTTAATTACTGTGGCGATGTGCAGCTGTTACACACTTGTTTTGTTCCCAAGCTTGTGTTTTGTATACTGTATAAAACCAATAAAAATATGTAAAAAATAAATAAATAATAGCCTGGTATAAACACACACACTAAAATTCACTTAATTACCCAATAAATTAATCTAATCAATTGGCAGAAGATTATCAAAATAATTTAGCATTATGGCTTTGTCTGGCAGAAAACCATAACCACAACTGCCACTGTTGAGATATTTATGACAAATATGTATTTATTCAGACAAACTGAGCATTTTCTGTCACTAGAATAACTTGGATTGATAAATCTACACCCCGCTTATCATACCAATTTTAAACTAGCTCAGGGGTAACCAATCACCTTCCAGATCACACACCAAGCTAACTGGCCTCCACCTATATTCAATTGTAGTAATTCTGATTACTTCTACTTACTTCTACTACTTCTTACTGATTACTGCATTTCAGAGTAAATAATCCACCATGAGCAAGAAGGACCTTTCAAAAGAACTCCGGGATAAAGTGACGCATGGCTGTAATTCAAGCAAAGGGTGCTTCTACCAAGTATTAACTCAGCAGGGTTTAGACTCATCAATATTAAGTTATATTAGTTTCATTAATGTTCAGATTTTTTTTTTTTTATGTTCACTTGGAAATTGTTGTTAAATGTGTACTAAATAAAGTTGGAAAAGTCTGATTTAATATGTTTTCATTTCAGGATGTAAGGCAACACATATTTTAGACGGGGTGTAGACCTTAACCCCCTGAGGTCCGTGCTTAGCTCAGAGAAGCTTTGTGATTTTGTCATGGTCTGACATTTATCTTAATTTCATCAACATAACACACACTTACTCCAAAGTGTTTGAGCAAAGTGTTTCTGCCGTCACAAAAGTTGTGAAAGCACACACTAAACTATAGTGACGAATTGTTTTGCCAATATGCGTTTGTTCATCAAGGTCTTGGTTATGTAAGGATGTCAGCATGCTTATGTTAATAGTTTAGCACATCTGAGATCTAAATACCTAAAAAACTGTTTTTCAGAACTGAATTTCCTGAATATTCATGATCCACACCTGAGCGTTGTCCACACCTGTAAGATCTGCCAGATGGGCCATCTCTCTCTCAAAGGCCATCAGACAAAGACAAAAGCCATCAGAGTAAGCAATAGTCAGTGAGCCATGCAGAAGACAGAAAAAAAAAAATAATAATTTTGGAAGATTTATTGAAAACATCACACAAACTATATACAAAAAAATCTAAATTAAAACATGGTGAGACAATCTGTTCTTTCACAGTCTTTGGTGCCACTTCTCAAAACAGTTTCTGGTCAACTGTAGACACAAGGGAACATCACAAACCTTCCACTCCCATGGAGTGCAGTTGTTTCTCCGACATCTTGCAGAGTACGCATTTCTTGCGACCAACTGCGACCAGTTTGCCAACATCCAGAGTCTGTTTGGCAGTGGGCACAGACACATGATCAAAAGTAGCCAGTTTTCTGGGTTTAAGATATTTATTTATCTTTAAACGTCTGTATGAAAACGAAAGCAAAATCCGTGTCTGCGGAGACACGGAAAGACATAAACAAAACAAAACAAAATAACCAACGATCAGGAACAAACAAGTAAAACGGTAAATCCAAAACTTATCCAAAAACTCGGAATAAACTAAACACTGGGAATCTAAACAACAATAAGCGCACGAACAAACAAGTTCTCGAGAGGCAAGAAACATTAATCACAATAGGTACTATCAAGCTAAGCTAGATAATGTCCAAGCGCCGAAACAGAGAATGCCAGCTGGTTAAATATCCTCCCGTTAATTATTCGCAGCATTTCGCAATGACTCTGATTGTTTCCGTATAGCGTCACAAGACGGAATTCATATATTTTCACGAGTATTTGAAAACATGGGAAATAAAATAAATGTCAGCATACACCGTCTGTTGCTGGCAGATCGCAACCGTAAACACAGACAAGATGCTACATAATAAGAACATAAGAACATAAGAATACATAATGATGAGAACGGGCCGTTCGGCCCATCTAGGCTCATCATGTCCTAATCTAAAGAGTATCTAGTACTACATCTAGCCTGGACTTGAATAGCCGAAGCGTTTATGCCTCTACTACCTGACCTGGCAAGCTGTTCCAGGCATTGACAATTCTCTGGCACATGTCGGCACATTGTAGCTATGTATTGTTTACACCTGCAATTTCACACATGGCCCCACGCCCCTCCCTGAGACTAGCACCTAGTTACTATGTCAATAGAAGGGGGACGGTACTTCCAGGTAAAACAGAGAGTGAAAGGCAAGGTTTACTTTTGGTCTAATTAACCCAATTTAAAAAATCTCATTATTTGCCAGTGCTCAAATCGGAAAGTCGCAATTCTAAGGTTTCTGTCAATGTTTTTGCCGCGTGTGTATGATAAAATCCCGCGACGTTAGAAATAGTAATATACTTTTATTGCTGCTCGGATCGTCGGCGATCCAGTCGACCTCAGGGAGGTCCGTGCTTAATTCAGAGAAGCTTTGTGATTTTGGTGTCGTCTATCTCAATTTCATTAACTTAACACACACTTACTCCAAAGTGTTTGATATTTTGATTTGACAATCACAGCTACATTTATATGCCATCAAAGTTTGGTCAGTATCATATGCAGCTTGTAAATAGATCTACAAACACACAAGTTATAAAGAGTCAATTTTTGTGCCATCACAAATGTTGTGAAAGCGCACACTAAACTATAGTGACAAATTGTTTTGCCAATATGATTTTGTTCATCAGGGTCTTGGTTATGTAAGGATGTCAAAATAGTTTAGTACATCTGAAATCTAAATAGCTAAAAAATAGATTTTATCAGAACTGGTCAAATTTATTTCAGGCTGTGGGAGGGCTATTTGCTAATGGCCTGAATATTCATGATCCACACCTGAGGGTTCTCCACACCTCTAAGATCTGTCAGATGGGCCATCTGTCAGATGGGCCATTTCGCTCTCAAAGGTTTGAGAGAAATTGTCCATGTACACATGATGTCCAGAACCCAAGTAATCACGATTCACAAGTGACATTATAGTGTCATATGTAAGTCCTCCTTGTCCTATCTGAAAGTAGTTCTTTCCTGGGTACACAGAAAAATCCACAGTATACCCAGTGCTAGAGTCACACAGTACAAACAACTTGAAACCCCACTTTATTGGCTTTGCTTTCATGTATTGTGTCATACCAGCCAGGTTGAACAGGTGAGTTTTGAGGTGTGATTTAAATTTTGTTATGGTGTCAGACTGTCGGATGTGTGGGGGGAGGGTGGAGGGCATTCCAGATTATGTTATCTTTTGTGTTCTAACAAACGATCTGTACCTACGATGTTTTCAGAAATTCAGTATTTTGTCAAGATAACCACTTGCCACCTAGTCAGACCCCATTTGTGTAATTCACGTTTGAAATTAAAAATATTTTATTTGCAATGTGAAAAGTACTTTTACATAGATCTTGAGTGCCTATTGCAATTTGTAACGTTACAACAAACGGAATATGTATAACGTCACAAGACGCGGAATTCATATATTTTCATGAGTATTTGAAAACATGGCAAATAAAATAAATATCAGCATACACACGCTGTTGTTTGCAGATCTCAAAGGTAAACACAGACGAGATGCTATATAAGCTTTGCATAATATTTTAGGCTGTTTGAAAAGTGTTTTTACATAGATCTTGAGTGCCTATTGCAATTTGTAAAGTTACAACAAACTGAATATGTATAACATTACAAGACGCGGAATTCCTATATTTTCACGAGTATTTGAAAACATGGCAAATAAAATATATCTTATGTGTTGTTTACACCACGTTTTCACACATGGCATCGCCCCTCCCCGAAACTAGCACCTTTTACCATGTCAATAGATGTGGGAGGGCACTTCCAGGTAGACCGAGAGTAAAAGAGAAAGTAAAAGACAATGTTTACTTTTTGTCTAATTAACCTAATTAAAAAAATCTCAAAAAGTGCTCAAATCTTAAAGTCGCGATTCTAAGGTTTCTGTCAATGTTTTTGCCGCGTGTGTATGATAAAATCTTGCGACGTTAGAAATAGTAATATACTTTTATTGCTGGTCGTATCGTCAGCTAACCAGTCGACCTCAGGGGGTTAAAGGGGCACTGTATGTGTGATTAATGAGTATTTGTGATGTAGCCTGTATCCTGATATATTTATGACATATTAATGACCATAAAACATTTACCAAATCAAAGCACGTTAAATAATGCGTCATTTTTTCTAAGAAACTATTTTACTATCTCCTGTGTCCTGTGAGTCCATGGCTGGAGTGTGTACTTCTCTCATCATACCCTGCTCAGTGATGAGCGCTTTGAGCAGCTCACCAAGTGCACAAGGTCGTGATACCTACTGATACACACTCCAGCTCCAGTAAAATCCCAGCAGAATAGGAAAACTGCTCCTATTACACAAACCTAGTGCCAACAACCATCCACATTAACACAAGTGAAAACCATCCTGCCATATATGATATTATACAAATATGTGAAATTGTAATAATTATGACTACATGTTTTTCATTGTGAATATATACACTACCGGTCAAACCTCTTGCCAGACCTCTTCCTGTCAGAGTTTCCTCCAGTTTCTAAGTGCCTTTTGATGGTGTAGGAAACTAGTCACTGACAAAACATTGACATTATTTTTCAGTTTTTGGTAATCTAAACTTTTTTTTTTTACCTCAGTTTACCGCTTACATTTGTACCATTTCAGGTTATTCACTGGACTGAAATATGTATGTTTACACAATGTGTGGTGATCTGAAAGTTTTGATCTGAAAACCCTAATTGGGTTGTCTGTTTTCCACTAAAGCCATTCCTGTGTTGTAAGATTTCCACTGTTTTTCTTTAAGAATCGGTTTCCTGTGTGAAACACTGTGGATGTAAGGTGAAATTTCCACAAGAAATACAGAACATTTAATTAAATTTCATTACATGTCTCTCAGAAAATATACATACATCATAGACTTTGGACACAGAGCAATATACCATACACTTCTCAACTGAACATCTTACTATCTGAACTATTAGAACTATAATCAATCAATCAATAATTTATATTATTCCTGAAACATATAGAATTGGTTGCCTCTGGAAATTAAGCTGAAAAGCAAAAGTTGAAGTAGCTGGATAGATGTTATAACTGTATGCTTGGATCTTAACCCCATTTTGCAGAATCCTTGGTTTAGCACACACGAGACTGAAAGGCCAGAGTGAGAACAGCTGTCTGCTCAGCTTTAGGGGTCATCCTGTGAAGACGTCCTAGAACACATGATCACCAGAAAAGATCGCCGACTCCTGAAGCTTTGGAGATGTAATTATTCAGACAAACTGAGCATGTGCTGCCACTTTGGTGCAATATACGTATGTGTGGCCAATGAGTATTTGTGATGTAGCCCATCTCCTGAAGCAAATGGATGTGGAGCTCAGATCCCACTGTACTGTGACCTTGGTTTTCCTGAAAGGCGTATAACAAATCAAATGTATTATTATTATTATTATTATTCAGCTGGAGGACTAAAGGACCACAGAGTGAAAGTGATTGTCGCTGGCTGGCTGCACCGCACAGGTTGACACTGCTCAAACACAAAAACACACAATGCAGACTAATGTGATCTAAAACACAACAACCAATTTAATTCGCTGTTGAAATCCAAGTTGATATATACATTCCACAAGTTGACTCATTCTAATGTGGATGAAATGGAGATGGATGGGAATAGCCACATGGTTTGACATTGACATAGAGCACAGTAGCCGGCATGTTGCTGATTGGCCACAGGAAGTGTTGATTTCTTGAAAATGTCACATGACCTTTCATTAAAAAATAGACAGAAATAAAAATAAGGTGTACAAACAAAGCTTAAAGTTTTCAGTTTCAAGGATAATCAGACTTTTCACAAAGATAAAATACACTGAAATTGACATGGAATTTAGCGTCATTTTGATACGTGCTTGAGCATCATTTTCAAAACACTAAACAAAAGCCTTTCATTTCTCACTATGAGGGCAGCAGCACAGTATAGTGGTTTTAACCCAAAATTAACCAGTTGGTTGTGGGTTTGAATCCCTATTGCTGTATCCTTGAGAAAGGTATTTATCTGAATCACTTCTGTAAATATCTAAGAGCTATACTAATATACAGGATACATGTAGCTGCCAATATAAAGAAAACACCAACCACAACCACAACCACAACCAACGAACCAGCAGAACAGCTTCAATGCGCTTTGGCATAGATTCTACAAGTGTCTGGAACTGTATTTGAGGGATGCACCCCACACCATAACAAAGCCATCAGAACCCTTCATTTATTCAAGTGTTTCATTTATTTTAGCAGCAACTGTGTGTTGCAATGTCATCGGCTCTCAGAGCACAAACCTTTATTGCTCATGTTTGCCTGTACCCCATAGCCAGGGAGTGGCCTTGATGATGTCAAAGACTGCCCAGAGAGCTCTCATTGGATGGGAGGCTCATGGCCCACGGATCCTCACTGCCTGCTTCCGCACAACCAACAGGAGGATCAACATGGATATCATCCAAGGCTATGCCCCAACCAATGAGAGCGAGGAGGACGTCAAGGAGGATTTCTACAACAGGCTGCTGACCATCATCCAGACACGCCCCAGACGTAACATCATCGTCACCATGGGAGACTTCAATGCCAAGATTGGCAGTAACAACCAGGGGTATGAGGAGATAATGGGAAAACAGGGCTTGGGTGAGATGAATGAGAACGGGGAGAGATTTGCCAACCTTTGTGCCACTACGAGCCTTGTCATCGGAGGGAGTTTCTTCCACCACAAACGGATACACAAGGCTACCTGGGTGTCACCAGACATGATGACAGAAAATCAAATCGATCATGTCTGCATCGGGAAAAAGTTCAGAAGATCTCTTGAAGATGTACGGGTCAGACGGGGAGCTGATGTTGCATCGGACCACCACCTCCTGGTCGCCCGAATGAAACTAAAGCTGAGGAGAAACTGGACAGGACAAACAAGTCAGCGTCAGCGGTACAACACTATTGCCCTGAGAGAACCAGCCAGGCTAGAAGAGTTTAAAACCGCACTCTCCAATAAGGTCCAGATCCTGCAACAGCGGATGGAGAGAGAGACCATGGAGGATAAGTGGCAGAGCATTAAACAGGTAGTAACATCAACATGCCAGGAAGTGCTAGGAAACAAGACACAGAGTCACAAAGAATGGATTTCAGCAGGGACCCTCTCCAAGAGAGAAAAAGAAGGAAGGCAGAAATTAACAGCAGCCGCACACGTGCGAGAAAAGCTCAGGCCCAAGAGCAGTATTCAGAAGCAAATAGAGTAGTTAAGAGGAGCATAAGGACAGACAAGAGAAATTACATGGAGGCACTGGCAGCAGAGGCAGAAGAGGCAGCTCATAAGGGTAACATGAGAGAGCTGTATAATAACATCAAAAAGCTCTCTGGAAAGTTTAGCCAGCCAGAGAGGCCAGTGAGGGACAAAGAGGGGAAAATAATTCCAGAGATAGAGCAGCAAAAACGTAGATGGGCAGAGCACTTTGAGGAGCTACTGAACAGACCATCTCCTCCGAATCCAGAGAATATCCAGCCAGCCAACAATGATCTACCGATTGTTTGTGATGTTCCATCAAAGGAAGAGATATCCAAGGCCATCAAGCAACTGAGAAACGGGAAGTCAGCCGGGCCAGACACCATTCCTGCAGAAGCACTGAAAGCAGATGAAAGGACCACAGTGGAAATGCTCCATCCTCTGTTCCAGGACATTTGGGAAGAGGAGGACATTCCATCAGAGTGGAAGGAGGGCTACCTCATTAAGCTCCCAAAGAAGGGTGACCTTAGTTCCTGCTCCAACTACAGGGGATAACTCTGCTGTCAACCCCAGGAAAGATCTTTAATAGAGTCATCCTAAACAGGATGAAGGATGCTGTTGACCCACACCTCCGAGATCAACAAGCTGGCTTCAGGAAGAGTAGATCCTGCACGGATCAGATAACAACCCTGCGGATCATCCTGGAACAGTCCTTGAGTGGAACTCACCTCTCTATGTTAATTTCATCGACTACGAAGGCGTTTGACAGTGTGGATAGGCAGACCATCTGGAAACTGTTGAGACACTATGGGGTACCGGCAAAGCTTACTAACATCATCAGGAACTCATATGAGGGAATGACCTGCAGAGTGGTTCATGGCCAACACCTCACTGATGCCTTCCAGGTGCGAACAGGAGTGAGGCAAGGATGCCTGTTGTCACCTTTCCTTTTTCTGTTGGCCATCGACTGGGTAATGAAGACATCAACTGCCCAGAAGAGGAATGGCATCCAGTGGACTCCTTGGACTCAGCTGGATGACCTCGACTTTGCTGATGACCTGGCCCTTCTTTCCCACACCCAGCAACAAATGCAGGAGAAGACCAACATAATCTCAACACACTCGGCAAGCCTTGGTCTCATTATACACAAGGGAAAGAGCAAGATCCTCAAGGTAAATAACAACAATACCACCCCCGTCACACTAGAGGGTGAAGCACTAGAGGAGGTGGAGAGCTTCACTTATCTTGGCAGTGTGGTCGACAAGCTGGGAGGGACAGATGCTGATGTTAAAGTTCGAATTGGAAAGGCAAGGGCAGCTTTTCACCAGTTGAAGAATGTCTGGAGATCATCTGAGTTGCCGAGAAACATCAAGATCAGGATCTTTAATTCCATGGTAAAGCCTGTTCTACTATATGGAGCAGAGACCTGGAGAACAACCGTCACCACCATGAAGAAAATCCAGACATTCATTAACTCCTGCCTCAGACGAATCCTGAGAATACACTGGCCGAACACCATCAGCAACCTGGACCTGTGGCAGCAGACAGGGCAGCAGCCTGTTGAGGAAGAGATCCTCCAAAGACGCTGGAGATGGGTTGGCCATACCCTTCGCAAGCCTGCATCTAACATCACAAGACAAGCCCTCTTCTGGAATCCACAAGGGAAAAGGAAGAGAGGCAGGCCAAGAAACAGCTGGCGGCGTGACCTGGATGCAGATGTGAAGAGGTCTGGCCATACATGGGGACAACTGGAGAAGATGGCCCAGGACCGAAATGCCTGGAGAGCCCTTGTTCGTGGCCTATGCCCAAGGATGGGCAGTAGGCGATGATGATGATGATTGCCTGTTCCTTCAGTAGCTCCACATCAAAGGTGCAGCTGTCCCCCCAGGTGTACCCATGTCACCGCTCTACTCTCTTCTCTGCACTGGCTCCCCATTGCAGCACGCATCAGATTCAAATCACTGGTGCTTGCTTTTCAAGTGGCTAGAGGAACTGCTCCCCCTTACCTCCAGACACTCATCACACCCTACACCCCAGCCAGACCCCTCCGCTCCGCCTCCTCTGACAAACTGACTGTCCCATCCCTCCGGGCGCCCGGCAGCCGCTCCTCGCGGTCTTGCGATCGTAGCTGTCCTGCCAATCGATCAGGACCGCGGAATCACTTGCGATCTTCCGCAAGAGACTCAAAACCCACCTTTTCAGACTCCACTACCACTGAATTCTGTACATCTAGCCAATTGTGATCACCTCGGCCTACTTGTTCAATACTTTTTGTATATGTATCCCTGCTTACTCCTAATTAAAAAAAATAAAAAATAGAAATGACTTACTTTTTCCTTCCCAGTGTTACAGGTATGGTACGCAGCTGCCTACAATGATGTCTATCACTGTATTACTGCACTGATTTCTTGTGCAAACTATGATTGTTCCTACCATGTATTAATGCACATCTTGTAAGTCGCTCTGGAGAAGAGCGTCTGCTAAATGCTTAAAATGTAATGTAAATGTCAAATGTCTGTCCTGACAGCAGAGGGTCATGGTGCAATCCACAGCCAATCCACTGTCATACAGCACAAGCAACCTTTATACTTTAACCTTTTATTCTCAAAAAAACATTCACTCAGGAAAAGTGTCTGATTTGACAAGACAATGTTTGTAATTCCATTATCACTCTGTCTTCAACGTGGTCAGTGCACAGCCCAACCAAACACTTTCGCTGAGTTTCATTATGTGAAATGTATTCAATTGTTTCAGAGAATTATTATCAGTGATACATGACTTTAAAATAATAGTATGCTCAGATAATATTAGAACAAATATTTCTCTATTGATTCATAAAAGGCTCTGGCTGGAAGGCCAGTGTTATTGACTGGGGGAGGGGCACCAGGTTCGAGTCAACATGTGCTTCACTCTGCTCAATCATGCATAACTATATAGCTGAGTCACATGGGTCAGATCAGACTGAGCTAAACACAATGAATAATAAGCAATAACGACTGTTCCTGCACCTGGAGGCCTGCTGCCTGTGTTTACACATGTGCTGCAGAATGCAAACTGCAGAATAACATATAATTTCTTAAGCACTGCCACTACAGTTATCACAGTTATCAATTTACAGTACCAGCCACCACTCTCAAAGAGATCTGATCTCATGCAAAACACAAGACCGCACACAGAAAGGTGAAGGCTGTTCTGTGCCACTGACATCACTTCAAAGGCACCTAAAGAGGTCCTGTGTCACAGCTAAATCCAGGGACAGTGTGTGGTTGGACATAGCCCATAGCATGGGTGCTTAACTTTGTTTTAAAGCGGTTCATACTTAGGCGGGGTCTGGGTCGTTCCACGGAAAAAATGCAATTTTGACACTGATTCCTTGCAAATCGACACTGTTTACTAAAAGCAATTGAGTGAGTGAGTCAAACCTTCCCAGATACAGGTAAAGCTTGTCTCAACCAAGCTTTAGCTTAAACAGCTAGCTACAACAGTGCATTACCATTAAACGCAACAATAAGTAGCTAGCACTAACATTAGTGAGTATAATGCTCACAACTAAGGTACAGCTACTGCTTTTTTGTAACCATTTCTAAAGCAAGCTAGGTAGTTAGCTGTGTTGTCAATTAGACACACAGTCAGGTCCAGAATTATTGGCACCCATGATGAAAATGAACAAAAAAGGCTGCTGAAAACAAATAATACCATTCCTGAGATGTATTGTATTTTTCCAACATGTGGAAAATATCTAACTTTATTAATGAATGTTGACACCGGGAGGGATGGAGAGGGCTGCTCCTCCCCTTTGAGGGGTGGAGAGAGGAGAGGAGAGGGCTGCTCCTCCTCTTTGAGGGGTGGAGGGAGGAGTAGAGAGGGCTGCTCCTCCCTTTTGGCTGCTGTCAGGTGCTCTGTTCCCTTGCACAGCCTGTAGAGTACTAAAGAACTTTGGACAGCAGCAGCCTCACCTACAGGCAGGTTCACCTGAGGCAAATGAGCAATCAACTCAGCTGTGAGCCATTGCCTTCATTAGGCCGTGATAAAAGCACAGCCTGATGTGCCTGAAGAGAGACAATTTTTTAGTTAATTTCTTTTGTGTGTTTTTGTTTTATTAGATTTTTTGACTGCCCTGAAAATTGTCAATAAAAAGGTCACTGGCTAACTGAAACTACCTTCGTTTGTTTGTTTCCATCCACTCACCACCTGGCGATGTGACCACCTCTGACACCCTGCTACAGTGATTCAATGTAATCAACCAAAACATTACAGCAGACACTGGAGTGCACAGCGTTTTTCCCCAGCTTCAGTTAGATACGCTTATTTAACCCTCTGAGGTCCGTGCTAAGCTTTTAGATGTTTTTTGATTTTGGCATGGTCTGATATTTATCTCAATTTCATCAATTTAACACACACTTACTCCAAAGTGTTTGATATTTTTATTTGAAGGACAATCACAGCTACATTTGTATGCCATCAATAGTTTGGTCAGTATCATATGCAGCTTGTAAATAGATCTACAAACACACAAGTTAAAAATAGTAAATTTTTCTGCTGTCACAAATGTTGTGAAAGCACACACTAAACTATAGTGACTAATTGTTTTGCCAATGTGCGTTTGTTCATCAAGGTCTTGGTTATGTAAGGGTGTGAAAGCAGTTTAGCACATCTGAGATCTAAATAGCTAAAAACCTGTTTTTATCAGAACTGGTCACATTTATTTCAGGCTGTGGGAGGGCTAAATGCTAAATACCTGAATATTCATTATTCATTGTCCACACCTCTAAGATCTGTCAGATGGGCCATCTCACTGGGCCATCAGTGTTATATTCTGAGTTCCTGTTCTGTTGTTTTTTGGTCTTTGTTTATTTTTCATTCAGTCCTTATTCATTATTCTTTATCCAGTATTGCATTTTCCCTGTTCTGTCACGTTCTGCTCCCTGTCTGTCCTTGTAACGTTTATTTCGAGATCCACGCCTTGTCTTGTCATGCACTTCGGGAGTTTATACTTTTCGGGTTTTTTCCGCCTTCGCTTATTATCTCGTTTTCTTCCTTCTTACTTTCTAGATTGCACTTTGTATATATTAGGTAGATGTGTATAGTACTAACCAACTAATCTACTAACGTTAGGGATTTAGATTAAGTTACTAACACGCGGAATATGTTTGGCGTCACAAGACGCGGAATTCATATATTTTCACGAGTATTTGAAAACAAGCGAAATAAATAACATTTTAGGCTGTTTGAAAAGTATTCTTCCATAGATCTTGTGTGCATATTGCAATTTGTTACGTTGCAACACGCGGAATATGTAGTCACAAGACGCGGAATTCATATATTGAATATACGAGTATTTGATAACATGGCAAATCAAATATAGTTACTTACTCTTCGTCAGTTATTGTCTTCGCTGCTTTTCATCAATACTCTAAAACACTGCAGCGCAGAAAATCTTTCCATCTTGAATAAAATTGTATGTCTGTATAAAATCTTGCTTCAAATTGTCGGGACAGTTTATGTGTTTACGCCGGCGTTTTCACACATGGCCCCACGCTCCTCCCCACACACCTCACCTAGTTACCATGTCAATAGAAGGGGGACGTTACTACCAGGTAAAAAAGAGAGTAAAAGGCAAGGTTTACTTTTGGTCTAATTAACCTAATTTAAAAAATCCCATTTGATTTGCCAGTGCTCAAATCGGAAAGTCGCGATTCTAAGGTTTCTGTCAATGTTTTTGCCGCGTGTGTATGATAAAATATCGCGAAGTTAGAAATAGTAATATACTTGTATTGCTGCTTGGATCGGCGCCGATCCAGCCGACCTCAGGGGGTTAAGGACAGTTGTCAGGAAAACCATGGATAAGTGTCTCAGAGAACACCGGGGACGCCCTGTAAATAAAAAACAAGCCTAAAAAATGTTAAGTTAAATGCGGAGGTTTCAGAAGACAGGTGCTGTAGTTTCTGAAGGCTGTGAGACATCATTAATAAATGCAGAACCTTCTGCTGTATGTTATTATTCAGGGATGCGGTTAACTGCTATTACCTGAGTCCTAGTGGACCCATAATCAGAGCAAAAGCACTGATTTGCAATGCCCTTGTCAATGTCGGGTATAAAATCTTCTTTGAATAGTCAACTCGAGACAAAGAGAGGCTAAAAGCAATGCAGGAAGCCACTTCTACTTAGAGAAAAATAAAGTGAGAGCGAAATCAAAGGTCTGCCATGTTTATCAAAATAAAATCATTCAGGAAAGGCAGATGAAATGACAGTGGTGACAACCAAATCAAATGGGAAAAAGCTTTTTTTATTCAGTATTGAGGCTGGCGGCCCTGAGATAGCGTAGCTGTCTAACGCACTCGCGTTGATGGTGCTTTGTGAGTGTGAGCTGCCTATTGTGGTCACGGTTTCAAACCTGACTGTGCAGACCGGCGAATCAAAATAAATAGAGGGTATAATTGGTTACTAAATAGGGAGAAAAACAGGAAAATCTGAAACAAAATTTAAAAATGTTAAAAAAAGGAGTTCCTTACTAAAGGCGCGTTCCCACCAAAAATGGCCAGGAACTTGTAGCACAGGAACTATTTTCAAGGAATTAAAAGGTTCCTTCAATCCATTACGTCTGCGTTTCCACAGGGGTCTAAAGAACCGCGATTAGATTAGGCGAATTAGTCCGCTGACGCATGTTATTATTCTTCTTCGTACGCCAATGAATGACAATTCCAGTTTTTCAATTTAAGTTATTTCACTAAATCTTTATTCGAAAATGTAACAAAATAAAAAAATTTATTCAATACACCTTAGGTGATTTAACTAGGGTGGTCTTATACCTTAATTAATTTAATAAAAAATTAAAAGATTGCTAATTTTTACATTTTATATAATTCGGTCGCGTTTCTAAAAACCTGCCTCCCAGAAAGGCATTTGTCTTTTTAGTTTGCTCCATTGATTTATAGATTGATTTTCCATAGATTTCTCTCTTTAACTGAGAGAACCACAGAGTGGTAAGTTAACCCTTTGTTTGGAATACTACGAAGTACCTTCTCTCTTTAACTGAGAGACCACAGAGTGGAAAACTAACCCTTAGTTAGTTTTCCGGCTAAAGCATAATAATGGTTTACACAGAAGCGTTTGTATGAGGAAAACGCAGAACTTAAATAGGAGGCGGAATGAACACTGATAATCCACAGCTGGACATTACATTACATTACATTACAGGCATTTGGCAGACGCTCTTATCCAGAGCGATGTACAACAAAGTGTTAACCGTAGTCAAGAACAGTTTAGCTGAAAGCCACCCTAGTGGGAAGTACAGTTCCTGGGTGCTAGGAGCAACCACATAGTTAAACTCGGACCCTGTAGGTAAATCTGTAGCCACGATTCAAAGGTAGCAATAAAGCAATCCATGCAGAAAATAATGCCTAAGCCTAATACAATACATAAACAAGTAGACATGTGTAAAACTAAGCAACTATGTCCCTAAGTTAACAAAAACCAGACTACGGGGAGAGGTGCACCCGAAGAGGTGAGTCTTCAGTCGTCGCTTGAAGGTGGCCAGGGTCTCAGCTGTTCTGACTTTCACAGGAAGGTCATTCCACCATCGTGGAGCCAGAACCGACAGGAGACGTGACCGGGAAGCGCAGGGCTGGGGAAACCAGACGCCCTTAGACATGGAATGATTCCGTTTGTCATGCCTATCTTTCTCCCATTCTCGAATGCGGTTGTCAATCCTTATCGTGGTAGAAACCAAGGCATCAAGCGTATCTGGTGAACCAAGAGCCGCCAACGCATCTTTAACTGGATCAGACAACGCGTTAGTAAATAGTGTGCTGAGAGAACCCTCCGGCCAACCGGTCTCACCTGCCAGTGACCTGAATCGAATGGAAAATTCAGCTACGCTAAACGAACCCTGACGAATCCGCACCAGACTCATAGCTGCCTGCTCTGTAGATATTTCGTGATCGAAAACCAACTCCATCTCCTTCATAAGATTCGTAGAATCATTTAATACCGGTGCCTGCGACCGTATGAGTGGAACCGCCCACTCGAGTGCAGAACCGGTCAGGAGAGACAAAATAAGAGCGACTCGTGAATTCTCGGACTGATAACTAGATGGTTGGGCCTTAAAAACAATCAGACATTGCGAAATAAAACCTCGACGCAGAGGAAGCTGTATTCTAGGTTCACGAGGAGTGGGAAATGCTTGTGGAACTGTATGATCCTCGGTAACCTGAATATGGAAAGCGACGGGGGTTTCCGCGTTAGCTAGTCGGGAACAGCTCTCCACTAATTCCCTCATAGAGCTTTCCATAGCGAACAATCTCGCATAAATCTCCTTTTGTTGCTCACTGGCGTCTGCTAGTTGGAAATGCAACTGTTGAATGGCTTCTGCTTGGGCGGCTAACAATGTTCGTTGTGCAGCCACAGTAAATTCGATACTCGTGATTTTTGCTGGCTCTGTCATGTTTACTTCTGTGTACTGTAGTGTGGGTCGAAGGTGGAAGAGCCACACGCAGATTTCACGGGTATCTAAAAGCTGGACGCAAGCGACCAGCCACTAAATCTGAAAACAGACTAGGGAGCGGGGAAACAAAAGAAAACCCCGGGACAAACTCCACGGGAATAAACCCAACAGAAACAACCCTAGAAGGGCGAACGCTCCTCAACGAGGTGCGTGGAAAACAAATAGCTATAGACTTTAGCTCTGGGGAACAATAGCCCCGACAAACAAAGAGTAGAGATAACTAAATTAGACCCCTCTCTCTTTAACTGAGAGAACCACAGAGTGGTAAGTTAACCCTTTGTTTGGAATACTACGAAGTACCTTCTCTCTTTAACTGAGAGACCACAGAGTGGAAAACTAACCCTTAGTTAGAAGTACTGGCTAGAGCGTAATAATGGTTTACACAGAAGCGTTTGTATGAGGAAAACGCAGAACTTAAATAGGAGGCGGAATGAACACTGATAATCCACAGCTGGACGTCATCGGAAAACACACTGACAAAAGACCATATAAGGAAGGTGGATATAACAATGATTCCTCACACAAAACCAAAGAAAACAGGCCATCACATGGTCAAGCGCCCTCCAGCGGCTGAGCAATGTAAAACCGTGACAGGTATGGTATGTTATGACAAACGAGGATGTCTTACGCTCGCGAACACACATCACCCATACTCCAAGCAATATTAAGATCTTATCTGACCTGGGAGAAGGGGGAAAAAGCAGTCTTCATTAATATCCAGGCACAGACATTGGTCCAGGTGGGGTTTTTTTGGTTCTGAGAAAATTATGTATTATACAGTTGTGGCAGCACCAGAAAATGGATGCCTGGCCTCCAACACATGGCAGCCCAAAAACACTACATTTCCCAGCAGGCCACAGTAACACCTGAACAAAGTCAGGCAATGGGGACTAACGAACAGCTGAAAGCCATTTTGAGGCCTATTTAAAGGGCTGAATCCCATCACACTTGGAGAGGAGTAGGAATGTGAGTGGGAAGGAGTGCTGTGTTTGTTTGGAGAGTGAAACTGTGAAGTCAATTGACCAGCCAGTATTTGGATTTAGAAAGAGAGTGTTGGAGTGTGTTTTTTGTGAATGAACTTGGATTGTTTTGAGGACCCCCTTTGGATATTGACTACGGACTGGATAACGGAATTGACCTGGATAACGGAACTGGATTTTGGACACTGACTACGAGATAAAGATTGCGGACTTTGTGTTTGTATTCCCCCGAATACCCTGCCCTTTGTTTTGTGTAGTGTTTGTCTTAGATTATTCGTTTAATAAATTATAATTTTTTGTTTCTGAATACTGCCTCCTCCTTGTTCTTTAACTTGCCTACGCCCTCTGCAAGGTCCGTGCGTGTCGCCCAACCCCTGGGGACACCACACAGTATAGAATATGTAGTTATGTTTCAAGCTAGCTCCTAGACAGACAACTGTAAAGGGGGGAAGAGATATGATGAGAGAGGCCGTGATGTGACCCTCAAAGGTGAATCTCCATTGAGGATGCCACTAAGGGTCTCTCCTGAGCCTCATATCGTGTCCAGTGTCCATATTGTCATAGACACACAGACCTTATTGCATGAACAACATAGTTTAAATAAAAAGGATGTGTGTGTCCCTGTGACCAAGAAAAAATCTGATGAAACAACAGCAAAACAGATCGTTCACATCCTTTTTCAACTGAGTTATCCATGCAAACAGGCCTGTTTTTTAATATTTTGAGTGTGCCAAAATAGTATTGATTAGAGTCTTACAGAGGGAAGAATTTGGCCAAAATGCCTGGGTACTTGCTGGAGTTCATGATTCCATTGACCCTAACAAGAGCCCCAGGGCCAGTAGATACAGAATAAACACATAACATCAAAAATCCAGATTTATTTTTGTTGGATTCTATTACAAATCATTATTAAGGGGTTGAATAAACATTTTGGGGAAAAATATTACTTCTACAAATGTTTTTTTTTTAGAAAAATATTTTATTAGAATAAAATGTCATTTTTTGAGCATACAATATAGCTCTGTGACACTGGGAGAGGTGGAGGGAGGAGTAGAGAGGGCTGTGCCTCCCTTTTGGCTGCTGTCAGGTGTTCCTGTTCCCTCCCACAGCCTGGAGAGGACTACAGGGCCTTGGACAGCAGCGGCCTCACTTACAGGCAGGCTCACCTGAGCGAATGAGCAATCAACTCAGCTGTGAGCCATTTCCTTCGTTAGGCCATTATAAAAGCACAGCCTGCCATGCCTGGGAGAGAGGTTTTGGGGTATGGAGGCAGAAGTGCTGTTTTTTTTGTTACGGTTTCCCTCTTTTGAATCGGTTTGGATTGAAATGCTTTATCTTTGTGTTTTGGTTTAATTGTTTGGAAAAAAAGGTAATAAATTGGCCGTTGGCCTACTGAACCATAGTTTTCTCGTTGGTCTTTCATCCACTCACCACCTGGCATGGTGGCCACCCCTGCCACCTTGCTACAAGCTCATTACCTGTATTGTTTATTTTATACAGACTTTTTTATCACCTTTATCAATGGTGTGAATAATTTGGGAGTTGACTATATGTATAAATAGATATAAAGGCCATACAAATACATTTATGGGAAAAATATGTTTTCGAAACTATACTTTACTCTCAAACCATTATCTTGTTTGTATGAGCCCTTTGATATGATAAATATGCATATACTTCTCAGGAATTAGGCTAATTACATAATTATACAAAAAAGTGGTCATCACCGCTTGGGGTGGTGGGATGCCTGGTTTAAAAGTACCTATGGCAGAGCGGGGGGGAGTGGCCATGTGAGATCGGGGGGAGTGGCCATGGCAGAGCAGGGCAGGTCAGTACTCATTGAGGGGTTTAATCACAGTTTGCTGACTTGCAAAATGGCTGCATCAGAAATCCCTCCTTTCTGCTGTTATACTCTGCGTAGCTACACAACCTCACATCCCCAAGCACATGCAGCTTTCAGGAGCTGTTGGTACATAGGGAACTTGATTTTACTCAATGTTTTGTGACTAACATTACCTAAATATCTAGAGTAGATGAGATGACATCCTGGCCCTGCTAATCTACCAATCAAACATCAGCCCATTGAAATGATTTGCATATTACCCAGCAACATTCAGAGTGGAGCATTCTTGAATGCATGTCTCTACACTAAAGCCATGTTTAGACCACAGATGTGGTACTTCATGTGGAAATTGCACAACACTTCAACCAGGCAACAGGCTGTCCGATGAAATCCAATTGACTGTGAAGAGGGTGCTGTGTTGACCGATGAAACCTATGTTTGGGTAAATGTGGAGAAAAAACTATCACTGTTATGCTAAAATTAACCTTGTCTGTGCAATGTAAGAACACTGACTCCAAAAACAATTTCCTTTCATGAATATTCAACACACTATCCTGCCAAAAACACAGCACCTGCCTTTGAAGTGCTTGTTTTTCAGAAGATATAATAAGCTATGATTGTTGGTTCTCTTGATCATTTTCAGAAACAGTGGTACAGTGTTTTTTTAAGCTCCCCTGTGATTTTTGTAACCATATGCTCATGATCCATTCTCATATAGTTTCAATATGTCTGCATTGTAACTATTGTATGGGTATGAGTACTGTATTATAGATACTGTAACTACCTATTAAACAGTATAAGTAACTCTGTATACTAGGGTTACATTATTGCCTGATGTGCTAATCCCAAAACAGTTTACTGGACATAGTGACAGTACAGATGACAAGTAAAGATTGCTAGTTTAGCCACTGTGTCATATTTTTAATGAAATTTTGGTCGGCCGCCGGATAGCGTAGCGGTCTAACACACCATATTTTGCCCAATCGCCCCCACCCTCCCCTTAAGTTTCAATGGAACTTTAATTTTCATTTATGTCATTACTTCCTTCACCAGCAGGTGGAGCAAAGGTCATGTGATCGTCTCTGTCTTCCTGTGAATGGAATGACTTCAAAAGGCTTGACAGCACTTCATACCCACATAGGGAATATGGGGAAGATTATTCCATTGTAGGGTTTCTACATTTTGTATGAGCTACTTATAAATAGACAATTTCTTCTGATGCCACAAAGATGGGTTATTTAATTTGAAACGGGTGTTAACTGCTCTAGGCTGCTGGACGAAGGGTTATATGCCTTACCACAATCTCCAAAATATGGAGTTATGGGTCTGCAGTAACCTCCAAAATGTCTGACGGTCACTGCATAACTCCACAGGCCAGCGCTTAGCAACTGTTTCGTGAGACACAAGGATGGGGGAACCTTCTTCATTGTCTCCTTCAGTGACAATAGCAGTAAAAAGGACCGTCCTGAACGCAGGAGCCAATCTGGGCTGGCTCCGAACACGCCTCCCAGGGGCATTGTTCTTGGGAGAAAGGGGTATCCCGGATGAAAGGGCCGGCAGAGAGAGGGAGCAGCCGGACATTGTGGGAGACCACCAGCTGTCAGGGTCGACGCCAGCAGAGGACTGACAGCTGGACTCTCACTGCCCCTGCCTGCACACCCCCTTCCTTACTCTCTTTTTGTTAGACGACCATTCCTGGGGAGAGTAACATTGGTGTTGAATTCTCTCCATTTGTACACTATCTGCCTGACAGTGGATTGGTGGAGCCCAAACTCTTTCAAAATGGTTGTGTAACCTTTTCCAGCCTGATGAGCATCTACAACTCTTTTTCTGAGGTCCTCAGAAATCTCCTTTGATCAAGGCATGGCACGCTTCCACAAACCTCTGTGGTGAAAACCAAACTTTGATAGTGAATACCCAGGTTTGTGGTTTTTACATAGGGCAGGGCCACCCAAACTCACTCCTGATGGTCATCCCATTAATTGAAACATCTGACTTTAATTACCCTTCATTTAACTAATAATTCTAGAGGTTCACATACTTTTTCCAACAAAGAATTTAGATGTTGTGTCATTTTGCTAGTAAATACAGTAAATACATTTTAAAAAGGCAATTTTTTGTCTTATTTGTTTAATTGGGTTCTCTTCATCTTTTAGAAGGACTTAGATCTGATCACATTTTAGGTTGACTTTAGGCAGAAATGCAGACAATTCTGACGGGTTCACAAACTTTTTCTCGCCACTGTACTTGCCCGATGAATAACTGCATGTAGTTTTGTCTACAGTGCATGTCATCCAGATTTGTTGTTGTTTTTCATTAATGAAAATTGACTAAGCATTACAAACAGTGTTCACACAACTTCTTCCATTAAATAGATTATCTTATTGGCAAAAGCCAACACACCTTTTCATGTTCTAATGCTTTTAAAATTGCTGAACAACAAGGTAAGCTCACCAAACATTCAGCAGTTTCAGTGCATTGCCTTTGGAGTATGGATATGCTGACAGGACAACAGAGATTCTGTTTGTAGAGTTCTGGCTGGGCATAGGTTGGTATGTCAATATGCTGTATTCCTGCAATATTCACAAAACACTTTGAATTAATGAAGAAACTAGGGGTCCACCGATATATCAGTGGACTACGGTATTGCCTGAGATTTGCCTTGGTAACTGCAATCGGCTTATTGGCCGATAAAAACAAATTTACCGATGGTAGTGACCAATAATTATCTGTCAGTTTGTCAGATATGTTGACCAAATACTCCAATAACGATATCGAAACGATAATTTGTATGCGGAAAAAGCTGAGTATATACAGATATTCAAACACAACTTAATTTAACATTCAATGCTTGTATGTGCGGTAAATCTTCAAGCATAATTTCTTAATTTCGTTGTTTTGTGTTTGCACTGGCAATGACAATAAAGTGAATCTAATCTAATCTAATAATTTCAAGTATAAAGTTTGCACTTTGCATAAACAAATACAAAAATGTATATACTGTATATATATGGCTGCCTTTTCGCGTCTGCATGATTTTTTGCTTGCCTCTCTTATTTTCGCCATACATTGTTCATATTCCTTTTCATGATAACTTCTCAAATGATGGAACAGATTAGACATATTCCGGTCTGCTGCTGGGACTGCTTTGTTACAGTACTTGCAGAGCACGCCTCCTTTTTCAGCTTGTTTGTAACCAAAGTAACCCCACGCCTTTCTTAAGGACTAAACTCGGTTCATCTTCAGTCTCGTTGTCACATTTTGTCTGGGCCTACTCTAGTTAGTGGGTTTACTGACTGAACAAATTCACTCCATGCTTCGCTTGCTCCAAGTTTGGCGCTTTGATTACGCTTTCCTCTGGCTGTGAAGTTGCGCTTCATATGTGATTGGCTGTGTTGTATGTTGGTTGTGCTGTTGATGTTTCACTTCATTTGCACGCAGATTTCTTTATGCGTTCCTCCCCTTCGAACTGTGCACGTGTCTGCCTGCTCTTCCAGGTCGTTTATTGTCTATGTGTCTGTGTTATTCCCAGTCTGTGTCTTTCGTTTCCCCTCATTATTGTATTAACGAATCCCATTGTTTTCACCTGTGTTCCTACCCCTCTCTCCTTCCCTGCTTGTATTTAAGTTCCGTGTTTATGTTCCTTCCCATCAGAACGTTGATCTTCATTCCCTGTGCCGATTACTAGTAAGCCAGAGTCTGTAGCATTTTCCCGAGACACCCCTTCTGTTTTTCACTTCGCGTTTGCCTGCCGATCCTGTTTGTTTGCCTTCTCTGATTTACTGGTCTTGACTTTTGGATTGGTTGTGACTTCTCTTTGGATTTTGATTTTGTACTTTCACTACCCTGACTCCTGGTTTTGACCTCTGCCTTTATTAAACGATTATTTTGCCTAATCCTGATCCGCGTCTAGGTCCTTATCCCGAACGTCACAGTACGTTCTGACCACGATGGACCCAGCAGATCCTGACCAGCTACGCTTCGCTCTCGAGCAGCAGGGTGCCATGCTCGGGCGCCATCAGACCCATCTGGAGACGGTCACCCACCACCTTCAGACCCTCACCTCCAGCTTGGCGGAACTCACCTTGATGCTGCCAGTTCCGGCACCTAGCCCCGCACCTCAGCAAGCCGCTGAACCACCTCAGCCCGGGTTTCCTTCAGCACCGGTGCGCGAACCCCGTCTACCTCCCCCGGAGAAGTACGCCGGTGAACCTGGCGGTTGTCATGCTTTCCTCATGCAGTGTCAGCTAATCTTCCAACTTCAGCCATTGACGTTCCCCAGTGAGCTTTCCAAGGTGGCTTACGTCATCACCCAACTGACCGGTCGTGCCAAGACCTGGGGAACCACTGCTTGGGAGGAGCCATTTCCCTACTGCCGGAGCTTCATCATGTTTTCCGAGGAGATGAGGAGGGTCTTCGACCGTTCCAAACATGGTCACGAAGCTGCCAGGGAGATGCTCTACTTACGCCAGGAGGGAAGATCTGTCTCGGATTACGCCATCAGTTTCCAGACATTGGCTAACTCCTGTGGTTGGGGGAGGAAGGCGCTTTATGACGCTTTCGTCTTTGGATTATCTGAGCAGCTCAAGGACGAGATCCTGACCCGCGACCTACCTGAGTCCTTCGACGACCTCATCAGCTTAGCCATCCGGGTTGATTCCAGGCTTCAGCAGCGTCGTCGTTTCCGGAGTGCCGGGGTTTTTCCTGGGCCTGAGCCGGCAGGGTTCAGGAGTCCTGCCAGAGTCTTCAACCATCCCAAAGCGGCGCCTTCACCTTGCCCTGAACCTGAACCCATGCAGCTGGATCGTGCTCGACTTTCCCGTTCAGGAACGCGACCATAGGACGGCTACCAGGTCCTGCCTTTACTGCGGGGAATCAGGGCATTTCATCTCCACCTGTTCCGCTAAAAGCTAACGCCCACTAGTGAGTAGAGGAGCACTAGTGGGTGTCATTCCGGTTGAATGCTCCTCCAAACAATGTACCTGCCTGCCGGTTACCATCGAGTGGGAGGGTCAGAAGCGAGAGACCACCGCTCTCATTGACTCGGGCGCCAAAGATAGTTTTGTTGATGCTGGGTTGGTTACCAAGTGGGTCATTCCTGTTTCCAAGCTCCCACGCCCACTAGTGGCTAACTCACTCAAGTCCCCCTTGACTTTGCACATCTCCGGGAACCATCGGGAGAGGATAAGACCGTACGTCATTGACACATAACCCTTCCCTGGAATGGAGCGTTCACAAGATTGTGGGTTGGAGCCCACAATGTATTTCCCAGTGCCTGCATCAAGCCCATTCTTCTGTTCTGAGTCACCTGTTTCCTGATCCGATCCGTCTGTCTTCCCTTCCGAGTACCTGGACCTCAAGGAGGTTTTTAGTGAATCCCGAGCCACCCGCCTCCCTCCCCATCGTCCCTACAACTGCGCCATCGAACTCTTACCCGGAACTACCCCTCCCAGGGGGCGTCTGTTCTCCTTATCCCGTCCCGAGATTGACACCATGAACACTTATCTTCAGGAGTCGTTGGCTGCTGGCATCATTCGCCCTTCCTCTTCACCCGCTGGAGCTGGGTTCTTCTTCGTGAGCAAGAAGGACGGTTCGCTTTGCCCTTGCATCGACTACCGGGCTCTCAACATCACTATAAAGAATCGCTACCCTCTCCCCCTCACGACGTCAGCGTTTGAACAGCTTCAAGGGGCTACTGTCTTCACGAAGCTGTATCTACGCAACGCCTACCACCTGGTGCGCATTCGTGAGGGGGATGAGTGGAAGACTGCGTTCAATACCCCGACTGGCCACTGGGAGTACCTGGTGATGCCGTTCGGGTTGACCAATGCCCCTGCAGTTTTTCAGGCGTTAATCAACGATGTTTTGAGAGACTTCATTAATCAATTCGTTTTCGTTTATCTTGATGATATTCTTATTTTTTCTAGAAATATTGATGAACATGTCACACACGTCCGCAGAGTTCTCCAGCGCCTTCTGGAGAACAGACTCTACGTTAAACCCAAGAAATGCGAATTTCATTGTTACACCACCACCTTCCTGGGCTACGTCATCTCGGCTGGGAGCATCCAGATGGATCCGCAGAAGATCAAGGCCGTCTTGGACTGGCCCCGGCCAGAGAACCGTAAGGAGTTACAACGGTTTTTGGGTTTTGCCAATTTTTACAGAAGGTTCATCCGTAATTACAGCACCCTTGCAGCTCCAATCACCGCTCTCACTTCCATCAAGATCCGTTATCACTGGAACCCCCAAGCAGAAGAAGCCCTCCGGACGCTCAAACAACGCTTCACATCCGATCCCATACTGATTCATCCCGATCCCACCGCCCAGTTTATCGTCGAAGTCGATGCTTCCAACATCGGGGCGGGGGCCATTCTATCCCAACACTCATCTAAGGATAAGAAGGTTCATCCATGCGCCTTCTATTCTCATCGTCTCAGCCCCACAGAACAGAATTACGACATTGGCAATAGAGAACTGCTCGCTGTCAAGCTTGCTTTGGAGGAGTGGAGGCACTGGCTGGAGGGCGCTGAAGTCCCTTTTCTGGTTTGGACCGACCACAAAAACTTGGAATACTTACAGACTGCCAAAAGACTTAATTCCCGTCAGGCTCGTTGGTCTCTGTTCTTCTCTAGATTTAATTTTACGTTATCTTATCGTCCGGGCTCGAAGAACACCAAACCTGACGCCCCTTTCCGCCGATTCGAACCCATCTCCAAGGTCTCCGTTCCTGATACCATTCTGCCTCAACAATGCTCCATCAATGGTCTTCAGCTCATCATCGAGTCTACTGTACGCTCCGCCTTGGAGGGGGAAGTTGGTCCCAGTCGCTGTCCCTCCAACCGTCTCTTTGTTCCAGAGTCTGTTCAATCCCAGGTGCTTCAGTGGGGTCACTCTTCTCGCCTGTCCTATCATCCTGGCATCAACAGAACCATTAAGTTTATCCAGAGACGTTTCTGGTGGCCTGCCATGGTCCAGGATATCAAGAACTTCATTCTGTGCCCAGAACAAGACTTCCCATCAGCATCCCTCTGGTCTGTTACAGCCTCTACCCATCCCTCACCGCCCTTGGTCCCACATAGCCCTAGATTTCATCACTGGTTTGCCCCCCTCCAACAACAACACCACAATTTTTACTGTTATTGATCGGTTTTCTATGGCTGTGCATTTTATTCCTTTACCCAAACTTCCCTCTGCTAAAGAGACAGCCACTCTTATCATCCAACACGTTTTTAGATTACATGGTATCCCCAATAATATTGTTTCCGACAGAGGTCCCCAGTTTATCGCCAAGTTTTGGAAAGCTTTTTGTTTACTCATTGGTTCATCTATTAGTCTATCCTCAGGTTTTCGCCCCCAATCCAATGGCCAGACAGAGCGGGCTAATCAAGTCATTGAGACTGTTCTGCGCTGTCTTTGTTCTCAGAACCCTTCCTCATGGAGCCAACAACTTCCCTGGGCAGAATATGCCATCAACTCACAAACCTCTTCCTCATCCCAAATGTCCCCTTTTGAATGTTCCCTGGGTTACCAACCACCTTTGTTCCCTAGCCAGGAGGAGGAGGTGGGAGCCCCCTCTGCCCAGGTCTTCGTCCGTCGATGTCTCCGCACCTGGAAACTCACATGCCGCAACCTACTCCGAGCCAGTGCCCGTATGAAGGAGACTGCGGACAAAAGACGCTCCAAGGCTCCCCGTTATCAGATTGGACAATGTGTCTGGTTGACAACCAGAGACATTCCCCTCAAGATGGATCACCGTAAGCTTGCCCCCCGTTTTATTGGACCCTTCCCCATCATAAAGATCATCAGCCCTACTGCAGTTTGTTTAAGATTACCATCCACTATGAAACGTATTCACTCCACTTTCCAAGTTTCACGCCTCAAACCCCTGGTTACCCACCCTTTGTGTCCCGCCCCTGAGCCACCCCCACCCCCCCGTCTCATTGATGGTGGAGAGGCTTATACTGTCAGCGAACTTTTGGACGTTCGTCGTCGGGGCCGTGGCCTCCAATACCTCGTGGATTGGGAGGGCTACGGTCCCGAGGAGAGAAGTTGGATCCCCTCCCGCTTTATCCTTGACAAAGACTTGATCAAAGACTTTCATGCTGTTAAACCTGTGCTTCCTGTTAAAACGCCAAGAGGCGTTTCTTAGGGGGTACTGTTATGTTTTGAATGTCTGTTCGGTTGTTTTTGTTTATTCATTATTCATCATTCTCGTTTGATTCACGTTCTGTTCCCCGTTTGTCATTGTTCCTGTTAGTTTCGAGATCCACTCCTTGTCTTTTGTCATGCACTTCGGGAAATTCTATGTTTCGGTTTTTCCGTCTTAGTTTCTAATCTCGTTTTACTTCTTTCTTTCTTTCTTTCTTTCTATTACACTTTGTATATATTAGTTAGATGTATATAGTACTAACCTACTAAACTACTAACATTAGGGATTTAGATTAAGTTACTAACATTACTAATCACTAATTATCTCAGGCTTCTAACGATCGCTATCATTCTCTCTCTCGTTGTCCTATCCCTGTACGCTTCTCACGTTTCACTTCATTTGCACGCAGATTTCTTTATGCGTTCCTCCCCTTCGAACTGTGCACGTGTCTGCCTGCTCTTCCAGGTCGTTTTGCGTTTGACTGCCAATTATGTTTGTTTGCCTTCTCTGATTTACTGGTTTTGACTTTTGGATTGGTTGTGACTTCTCTTTGTATTTAGATTTTGTACTTTCGCTACCCTGACTCCTGGTTTTGACCTCTGCCTTTATTAAACGATTATTTTGCCTAATCCTGATCTGCGTCTGGGTCCTTATCCCGAACGTCACACTGCTCCCCCCTACCTGCAGACACTCATCACACCCCACACCCCAGCCACACCCATCCGCTCTGCCTCCTCTGGCGAACTGACTGTGCCTTCCCTCCGGGCGCCCGGCAGCCGATCCTCGTGGTCTCGCCTCTTCTCTGTCTGCGGAATCACTTGCCATCTTCAGCAAAAGACTCAAAACCAATGTTTTAGACTCCAATACCACTGAATTCTGTACATCTAACTAATTGGCATCACCACTACTTCAATGGTCAATACTGCTTCTCGTAATATGTATCCTTGCTTAAAATGTTCTCAAAAATGTTTAAAAAAATGTACAGTACAACAAGTATATGAAAGAATGTTACAATAAAAGGTGTATGTATGATTGAATTTGTGCTCATTGAAAAGTATAATGAAGGGCAGAATTATTATTTTTTGCCAGGTCACAAATAGGACCATAAATAACAAATTATTGGTATCAGTATCGGTCCAGAATTTTCATATCGGTGCATCCCTAGAAGAAACTGTTTCACCAATGGAAGTGCCCATGCAGGAATACTTGGAACACAAATCAAACTAACCATTTGTCTCAGTGTACAGGTACAGAACTGTAGGGTTGGAAAGAGCTGGCTATGATTTTAATGGCCAGCCCCTCTCCCTCCCTGCACTGAGTTCTGTTATCTGATGAACCCATCATTGGATAAAGGGGTGCCGGGAAATTGCAACTATAAAGAGGGTTTGAGCCTGTCCTGGCCATCACTGCATCCGACAGGTGGTTGGCCTGGGAGCAACCCCCCCCATAAAAGGTATTGGGACTGTATGTATAATACACTATACATATGTATTAGGATGTAGTTAGTAGAAGTACTGTATCTTTTTCCCCATATGTCATGTCCATCAAGGGTTTTGAAACTGTACAGATGTTAGAAGGTGTTTGTGTTTTCCTGAGACATGTCTTATCCATCACTGCAATGCAATTTTATAAACCAGAGATCTGGTAACATCCTGAGAATAAATTTTCCCACAGATGGCTGACCTGTGAAGCAAACAGTCTTCTGGCCACCGAAAATAGTTTTATGGGCACCAAAAGGAAGATTGGGACGGTCATATAACACTTGATTAAATCGTTCCCTCACAGTAGGGGGCACTCACTATTCCGCTAGCCCTGTAAACCCGTAATCTGGCACGTTAAGCAAACAACGGTCTTCTGTAAAAATAACCAACAGATGGGTTAGTCAGAGGCAGTGGCGGGCCGTGCATTTCACACCTAGGCCTTCAGTAGTGCTCCGTCTGAATCAATCCACCCCTCAATAATGGCTTATGGCTATAAAAGCCATCTTATTGTTATGTTTTGAGTGTCTGTTCGGTTTGTTTTTGCACTTTGTTTATTTATCTTTCTTCAGTCATGTTTCATTCTCGTTCTGTCATGCACTTCGGGAAATTCTATGTTTCGGTTTTTCCGTCTTCATTTCGAATCTCGTTTTACTTCCTTCTTACTTTCTAATTACACTTTGTAGGCTATATATTAGTTAGATGTATATAGTACTAACCAACTAATCTACTAACATTAGGGATTTAGATTAAGTTACTAACACTACTAATCACTAATTATCTCACGCTTCTAACTATCGCTGTCATTCTCTCTCGTCCTATCTCTGTATGCTTCTCACGTTCCGCTTTATTCGCACGCAGATTTCTTTATGCGTTCCTCCTCCTCCCTAAAAAAACGAAACATAGAATTTCCCGAAGTGCATGACAAGACAAGGAGAGGAACTCGAACAGGAACAATGACAGACGTGGAACAGAACGAGAATGAAACATGACTGAAGAAAGATAAATAAACAAAGTGCAAAAACAAACCGAACAGACACCCGTTGCCGTTGCATCGAAGATAGATAACTCGTGTATCCAGAATAAATGCCTTTACTGAAGAAACAAACCCGGGGTGCTACAGCTGCGACACACATAAAAAAATCATCAATAATAACCTCATAAAATTGCAATATTATTTAGGAAAATAGCAACATTTTACTCACCAAAAATCCTTATTATTTGTACACAAAACCCATCCCCTTTTCTTTCCTCAAAAAGAGTTCAATTACTCTGTCGTACAGATTATCCGTGTGTTTCAGTTCCATCAAGAAGTCATTTTCTATCGCCATCGAAGCTAATGCTGAAAGTCGAGCCTGCCCTGTCGTATTTCTGGCATAAGTTTTAATTCGCTTTAGGGCTGAAAATGTCCGCTCAAATGTCTGAATCACAGACTGATGTTAATTATATTTTGTCCATGAATACTTATTAAATAATTCCAAATGGTCTGTTCGCTTCCTTTCATAGCTTTTCCCCTGATTGCGCTGCTTCCAGATGTGTATTTTCATATTAAAGCATTTAACCAATCACATTACATCATAGTCAGACACTCTCTGACTATCCAATCAAAGGGTGTGAATACGCTGACGTTACCTAGGCCTTCTAGAAGGCCTTCGTGTCCCCAACTCAAAATCTGATTGGTTGAAGCAACAGTTTGATCAACACTTATTTTATGCTACAGGGCCTGCAGAACTGATTGTGATTTATTTGACCCTGGCAACAAATGATGGCTGAAATGTGATTGGTTAAATGCTTTAATATGAAAATACACATCTGGAAGCAGCACAACCAGAAAAGCTATGAAAGGAAACGGACAGACCATTTGGAATTATTAAATAAGTATTCATGGAAAAAATATAATTAACATCAGTCTGTGATTCAGATATTTTTTAGGCCAGCAGAGAAGGCCTTGCAGGCCCTGACGGCCCACCAGTGGTCAGAGGTGTATAAAAGGAATATCCAAATCCAGCTCGGGGAGTTCATTCACTTAACGAAGGCTCCGGGCGCTCTGCGTTCTAGTTTTGTATGTTTGGGTTTGCAGTGTTATACTGCCTTGTCTTGTATGTTCTCTGGTATGTATTGTGTAATTTTGCTAAGGTTGAAATAAGTGTGCAAATCATCGTTTCAACCTATGTCTTCTTCCCCTTTAGCACTAGAAAGGGAAGATGTAACAAGCCGGGAGCGAGGCTGCAAGGACTGTTCCGGCATCAGTCCCTCTGCGCTGACAAGTCAGTCCTGCATAGTATCTAGGATAGTGGGCTTGGAATGTCTCCAGTAGTTGTTCTGTATACAGACAGCGAATGCTCTGAGTCCCGATAACACTACTCTATAGAACTTAGAATGATCTTAGTAGCTGCATATGCCGGCAGCGAATGCTCCAAGTTCTGATGCCACTGAACTTCGATTAGACTGTAGACAGACAGCGAATGCTTTAAGTCTTGAAATCTCGGGGTACCAGACTCGCCATGGAATAGTGTCTGCGATGTGGGTCTAGAGGTTAAGCATTTTGACTCCTATATGGCTGTTACAGGGACAGGGGCAAACACAATGTCCACGGCATATGTTGTCTGTACGTACTTAATGTCAATTGTATTGTTTGTCCTGATCATCTTCCCCAAATCGCTCCAGAGAAAACCCGAGGTTGACCTCATAATATGGAAGTGATAATTAATAAAATCATTTTAATTTACTTATAAAATGTCCCTACAGAACCATAATTTTCATGATAATTTTTAATAGTAATAATAATAATAACAACAGAGCAACAAGTCATTTATTTACAATGGTTAAGTATATTAATATTTGTGTAGGTATGAGCTACACTACAAGAGAGTTCAATGCATTGCATTACATTGCATTAGCTAATATTTGCGTTACATTATTTAATAGCTCACAGACCCCCTGACCCAGGAGGCCTTTCATAGCTTAAATGTTGCATGAATTATCCATAAGGACAGCTGGGGATTTACTGAAATAGTTATGGTTAAGTACCTTGTTCAAGGGTCCATCAGCCTCATGTCTCACCTTGGATTTGAAAAAGTAACCACAGGATGAGATTAATTTCTCCCACACATAATTTCTCTCACACATGTTTCCCATGTTGGAAGGTCCAGGTTACAACCAGAAACAGGCTGACAAAACCTTTAACATGATGGTAAAAGTGGTCACGAGCGTCTGAGATAATGGTAAACGGTAAAAGGTTTTAAGTTTTTAACCATTTTAACCATTTTAATCTATTTCTTTGCTAATAGACCATTTTTGTGCCCTTTGACCCAAAAATGTATGTGGCAAACTACCTCAACCAGACATTAAAAGTCATTCAATTCTCTTTAGCACCATGGACAGTTTGATTTATGGAAGGGAAAGGTGTTAAAAGATGTTTGACGCCATTGTGGATTGTGGAAGACACCAAGACACCCATTTACTGTAATTGTGCACATCACATGACACATTTACTGTAATTGTGCACATCACATGACACCCATTTACTGTAATTGTGCAAACCACTGCCACTTTCATAAAGGGCACCTTGTCTCTGAAGATTCTGAAGCCTGTCCCTCTGGCCATTATTTTGTGAGACTCAAAAATATTTTTGCAGTACCAGGAAACCCTTAATTACAACTGTGATTATCTTTCAGAATAATTTCAGAGAGCTGATTAAATGCACACAGCTTAAAGGCCTCCGTTTACTAATGAGGGTTAGCAGCAACGGAAAATGATCAGTAGCTTTCACATTATGAGAACTTCTGCTCGCCACTGCCTTTTCTCAGGATCCACTCAACCCTTTAGAGAGCAGGGATAAATGCCAATAAACACGACATCGTTTTGCGTGATCACCTTCATCCTATGGTGAAGCATTTCTATCCTGATGGGAGTGGTCTCTGACCCTGGCTGCCCGGGGAGATCAGGGTCTGGTGGCCAGGTAAAGACCAGGTAAAGACGAGGTCATAAGGGTAGCAGTGGTGCCCCCGGTAAACTCCTATCCAGAAGACCGGTACAGAAGAAGGACCAGACCATTCCAGCCCCATGGTGATGGGCGGTGAGCTGTGCTAGCCGAGCGGTGAGAGTCTGGTTGAACTGCTCTACCAGCCCGGCACTATGCAGGGTGCAGGGGAGTAGTGTGGGTCTTCTTAATGGTGAACCAACCACAAACCTCCATAAACACTGGAGCTTCCAGCCCTGATCACTGTGGAGTGAACACACCTTCCAGCAGGTATGAAGGCCAACGTGTAGGCCTCCGGCCACTTGGTAAAATTGTCCACAGTGATGAAGACATAGCAGTGTCCTCACTCCGAGATGGGGAAGGGCCCTAGGATGTTGATAGCCACCCTTTCCATTGGCGTGGCCACGGCGTGTTGGTGTAGAGGGGCTCTGGACTGAGCTCCTCTGCCTTTTTTGGTGGTGCAGGGAGACATCAGTATCCTGCCAATGCTGGTGTAGTAGCTCTCCTTCTTGTCTCAGTCTGTCCCACTGGGCAACTACATGCTTGCTAGACATTGTGTGGGTGGAGAGAAGCTCCAGGCTGGGGCATTAGCCATCTCCAAGCTACTGTAGGATTGGGCCCACCTCAGGGTCATTAAAGTGCTGGCACAGCAGCTCGTCCTAGGACAGGCCGTCCAGAAGAGCTGGGGCAGCAATGGCATGCACTGCTGCTGTGTGCCCTCAGGGCCTCTGCTCCTTCTCTTCCAGGTCACAGTGACAGCAGGGCTCAGTTATGGGGGAACAGCCCTGAGGTGGCTCAACCGCTAAAAGCACTTTTTGTGCTTCAGTCCTACGGTTGCCCACTGCACTTGTACAGTACATGACATACATAGTGCATTTATAGATTGATAATCCTGTTGTTCTCTCTTCATTCACTCCCACTTTACATTTAAATCCCTGAACCAAAACTTTTTAGACTTTTTTAACTATTTGAGAAAGATTATTAATTACTAATGTACAGTTATTACACCCTCCAATATCCTTGGCACTGAACTTCTGACAATATCTAGTTAATTAAAGTGCGACAGTTGTGAGTCTTTTGCTGTACTTAATTTGTGTTGAAGTTTGACTCTAAAGCTCTGGTACTGTTGCAGTACGACCTCTGTTTTTAACCATTTCTTTGCTGAGAGGACAACATGACGGTCATGTCACATACAGCCTTTGACCCAAAAAATAATGTGGCAACCTGTCTCATCCAGATGTAAAAAATGATTCAATTGCACCTTTCTTGTTTATCACAAAACTGCCTCTATTGAAGAAAACCAAGAGCTAAAATGAACACCGCCAGTACAAATCATTACATCGTAAATCACAAGGTGTCATGTTACAATTCTGTAATGAAAAGGTGTTGAAAGTTAAAAAAGTGTCCCTCCCTGATTTTTGACTAGATTGCAGTCGAAGTCAAGAAACAAAGGCCCACACTTAATTGAGCACAGCACTTTCACTGGAATGAGCACTAACATGTCACTCGCTGTGGCACGAGTTTTGAGCTGTGATGACCAATTTCTGTCTTCGCTTCTCCTAGCGCTTTGATATGAGCGACAATTCCTGAACTCGCGAGATATGAGGACACAGAGCAAAAATATAAAAGGGGTGTGGTCGGCATATTTCACCGCCTGCACCCAGGGCTGTGCACAGACATTTTGGGGGGCAGGGGCTCAAGCAAAAAAAAAGGCCACTCACCCAACCGACACGCACTATTCCCACCTTGAAGTTACCACACCGCCACCATCCATAATCACACACTATGTTCATAACATGGGGCTGTTTAAATTCTACTGAAACATATAATTCCATGAAGAAACCACAGATTTGATGTAGTAATGCAAGTCAGTCAGTGTAAGTAGTGCAGTCAGTCAGTGTTCAGTTGTTTAGACCAATTCAGTCACATTAGATCAGTGGTTTCTTTGAGAAAGAACCTGGGACCTGTTTTACCTTTCATTATAAGTAATGATAAGATTCTAGATCAGCATGCTTGATACATAAGCCCCCTGAATTTGGGGTTTCAAAACTTCCTTCTGTTTTCATGTTCTGTATCATTTTGTTACACTGCATATATTTGATAAATAAGACATATGGTGCAACTACTGAACAACAGTTTGATTTTAGTAACATGTTTTTGAGCATCACACTGAGAGAAAAATAAACCACAGTATTATATTATATTCAGAAACGCATGCACGCATGCACGCACGCACACACACACACACACACACACACACAATCACTACTTAAACACACTCATATATTTGTTACATATATGCATATGGCTGAAAACTGATCCAGGGTCAGGGAGGTGAAAAGTATTTTGCCTTTCACTGGAGACAGATGTATTTGCCTCTTCTAGCAGGGTTTATGCTGCTTCATATTTCCCAATCAAAATGGATTGATTGATTGAAAGTTTTATTTTAACAGGGAGACACACTGCTACATGCCCAAACAATAATACACTTTTAAACATCACGTTTTTAGAAAACTGGCTATAAAGAAAAGGGGGTGACTACACTAAACTAGCAAAACTATGCAAAACGTAACTACCTGCTTCAGAAATTAATTGCATATTTGTAAGTTGTCCTGCATGACGGAGATAACGTTGTTTTAATGATAATTAGACTAGCTTACTTGCTCGCGAGTACCGAGGCTAGTAATGACAAAATTACAGCGGATATATAACATAAAAAGTAAGTAAGTGTTGTTTAATCGTGGTTTCTTAATTAAAACAGTGCCTACCTGAGTGATATCATTCACCGTAACCAAACTGGGGCTGGGAATGCGGTGCTTTTCATGACAATTTGTATTCGGAATGTCGGAAGATGCGACGTTGATTGATTGATTGAGACAAAACCATTTGGAAGGGGGGTGGAGAGCGGAGTACTTTTTAAATTGATAAGGTGTATTTTTTCGTGGATACTACTAGGCCTATACATTTCCCTCTTTATATTAGATATAAAGGTTTTCTAATCCTAATTCTGTTTCCTGATCCTGTTTCGTCATTTCCTGTCACACGCGTTGTTTGAAACGCTAGCGCTTCCTACTCTCTACTGCTGCTACTTCGAAATAACTTCGAAATAACTTTTGCACGTAAAGTATCAAATATATTGGCAGCAAAACTTTAATTTTATTCATAACCATCGTCGAATCTGCGTGAGTTTTATAAATTAAGGGACTCCAACCCCGTGGTTTTCTGTTCTACGGCCACGAAAACATTTACGGTAAGGAATTCGACTATGGCTTCCTCCCTTGTTTCCTGCTTGGAGTGCAATATGTTTAGCATTAGTTCTGACGCCAAGTTTAGCGTAACTGGTATCTGTAGTAAGTGTCAACTCAATTTAGAATTGGCTCAGAAAATAGTTTAACTTGAGGACCGCGTCCGGACGCTTCACCAGATTCAGGATGGAGAAAGTTACATGGAGTCTTTTCTGCAAGCACCGGACGCACCAGGGAGTTTAAATAGCCCAGACATAAGTGCTATTACCCCGGCAGAGCCTTCGCAGCAAGGCGTTTTTGTCATGGTTCGAGGGAGGCATAGTTGCCGTCCCAAGAAGGTCAAACACCAAACTCACATTTCGAATAATTTTTCCCCACTCAGTAATACACCTACTGAGAAAGCTCTGATTATTCCATTTTACAAAATGTGAGGATAGAGTCACCAGCGACCATAGTCCAATGCTTGCCTGGGGCCAGAGCTACCGACGTGGAGGCAAACTTAAAGATGATAGCTAAGAATAATCATAAATATTCTAAAATTATTATCCACACTGGCACCAACGATGTTCAAATTAGGCAGTCGGAGATCACTAAAAATAATTTTGTTTCGGTGTGTAAGTTCGCTAAAACAATCAGTCGGGAAGTAATTATCTCTGGCCCTATCCCTGCCCGTAGGAGTGACGAAGCCTACAGTAGACTCACGTCGCTAAATCGCTGGATGGCTAACTGGTGTACTGACAACGACTTGGGCTTCATAAACAATTGGCCCACTTTTTGGGGAAAGCCTGGCTTACTGAAGAAAGACGGACTCCACCTGAGCTGGAGAGGTGCTCTTCTATTATCTAGAAATGTTTCCCGTAGTATAAACTTGCATTTTTTGCAAATTTATGACCTCTCAGAGCGCTAGCCAGGCAGCAGACTTCTGGTCCTAAACTACTGTCTGCTAGCTTCCAAAAACCTGTGACTAGCTTAGCTATTGAGACTGTGTCTGTCCCTCGTTTTGGAAATGGTTTTAGAAGTAAAAAGCTATCTGAGCACACTGGCTGTCATGGCATTTGTGTACATAATCTTATTTATATTAAAACCTCTCAGCCTGCAGTAAGTGTTTCCTGTAATAAGACGCATCTTAAATGTGGATTGTTAAATGTTAGATCACTTTCCCCCAAGGCGGTTCTTGTGAACGAACTAATCACGGACCATAGTTTTGACCTGATTAGTTTCACTGAAACCTGGCTTAGGCCTGACGAATACAGTACACTCAATGAGGCATCTCCTGATGGTTATGCCAGCTGCCAAGCGCCGCATCTGTCTGGTAGAGGGGGCGGTGTTGCTGTGATTTTTTCATCAAAATTTAGTTTCACACCTAAATGTGGGGATAAGTTCTCCTTTTGAATCGCTTGTTATGATTTCTGGACGGTCAAAATATATAATTACCTCAGTGCAATCCTTCCTCTTAGTAACTATTTATAGACCACCTGGACCGTATACTGTCTTTCTTTCTGAGTTTGCAGAGTTTTTATCAAGCTTGGCAACTATGGCAGACAAAGTTGTGATTGTTGGAGATTTCAACATACATGTTGATAATGACAGTGACCCTTTAGGACTGGCTTTTGCAGCTATTATTAACTCTGTTGGTTTTATTCAAAATATATCTGAGCCAACCCACCGCCACAACCATACCTTAGATTTAGTCTTATCCTATGGTATCGATGTCGAGAATATCATTGTGTCTCCCCATAATCCTGTACTATCGGATCACTTTTTGTTACTTCAGGTAAATATTCCTATTAAATCGCAACCTAGATACTATTCCAGCCGCTCTATAAATTCAATCAGAGAAGACAAAGACAATCAGAGAACAAATTATGAAAATGACTCCAATATCTAGCACTCCAACTCCCGAGATAGCACAGGGCTATCAGGAGCAGGGTTGCATAGAGACCCTTGAGTTTTTCACTCCCTTGGATCTGGACAAATTTAGTAAACTGGTTATGTCAGTAGTTATTAGAGGGCACTGTTTACATTTCAATACGGTGACCTTTATGACCTTTGTGACCTTTAGGTCACCAGGTGTTCTCTTGGGTGGTCCCTTGACCCTTTGACCGCTGACACCATATTTTAATAGTTGTTTATGTATACGATAAGCCCGGTGGTCCCTTGACCCCTGACACCATCAAGATGTAGCCGGCGAGATGGGTGTCCACAGAAAATAAACAGTCTACGGGGGATGGTGTCTCTGTGTGTCTGTGTGTGTGACGCGCGCGGGTATTAAACTATATCACAATCAGCCAAAGTCATCCCGGTGTCATAATGTCTCTGCGATACATCACAGGTGATCTGTTCTCATCACCCGAGACGGACGCTCTGGCACATTGCATAAGCGCCGACTGGCGCATGGGTGCCGGCATAGCTGTAGACTTTAAAAACCGTTACGGTGGTATACGTGAACTCCAAATGGCGAGGTTGTCGCCTGGCGGTGTGGGAGTTCTGGAACGTGGACCGCGGACCATTTTCTATCTGGTCACGAAGTCGATCGCCACCAATAAACCAACATACGCCACACTCTGCGCAAGCCTGAAAGCTATGAAGGTGGAATGCATCTCTCGTAACATCACCAAAGTGTCCATTCCGCGCATGGGCTGTGGGTTGGATCAGTTGCGCTGGGGAAGGGTGGCAGTGCTGATCGAAAGCGTGTTTCTACATTCAGGGATACAAATAACAGTTTATACCATGTAATCTGCGCGCCCCCCTGACACCATATTTTAAAAAGTTGTATATGTTTCACAATGGACTGCTTTGGGAAAAGTTCCAACGGGGAAAGGGGAGGGGTTCACAGAAAATAAAACAGAACAAGGGGCTCTTGTTTAGCGTTTGTAGCCATGTGATTTTAGACTGCTTTGGGGGAAAAGTTCCAATCTAATCAAGATGTGTTCAAAACAGGCAGCCCCTTCCAAATAATATTTAAACACACACCTACTATATAATATAATTAAACGTAATCATTTATCGAAAATACCCTATGAACAACAGATTAAATATGTAGATTATTGCAACTGCAAAATGCTTTTTTCCTCCAAATAATATTTAAACGCACACCTACTATTTAATATAATTAAACGTAATCATTTATCGAAAATACCCTATGAACAACAGATTAAATATGTAGATTATTGCAACTGCAAAATGCTTTTTTCCTTCGAGTTCAACATGTCTGGACATGTGTCAGAAAAGTTTCAATATGTAAACCAAATGTTTAGTCTTTAAAGCTTTCTCGGGGCCCCCAATAAGAGAAAAGAAGAGAAAAGATTTCATAATGTTTTGCGTAATATAAAACATAAATGTTTTTCCCACACCAGGACTCGAACCTGGGTCTCCCTGATTGAAGCAGGGCATCCTCAACCACTGGACCATGTGGGGTTTTATAATTATATACTTTATTCTGGAGTGAAGTATATGTTATTCAAAGACTAAAAAGATTAAAATAAGACCTTATTCGTGACTGGGGACGTGTGTGTGTGTGTGTCTGTGTGTGTGGGGGGGCGTGTCTGTGTGTGGGTGTGTGTCTTTGTGCGCATGTGCGGAGTGACCCCCCGAGTGTCATGAGGAGGCGGGCGTTGCGACATATCGGCAGACCTTAAATAAATCCTACAGGCTCCACAATTCACGGACCGATAGACAGAGACATCGCGTTTTACTACATAGCTAGAACTCTTATTAATATCTACAGAAATGGGTAAGTGTTTTACCAGATTAATATTTTAAATGTGGTGTTACAAATATGTACCTATTTGTCTGTGTATGAATCTATCATTCTGATGCATTTTCAATACCTTAACAGGTCCTGTTTATTGACAGATACACAAGATAACGAGCTATTAAGGACCATTCACGCGGAGATAACAACATTGTCGGGGGTCGTGTTATTTGGTAATTGTTTTATTTGACAAGTTATGTGTTTTATTTTTTAATTATTTAATGTCATTTATGTGAGGTATTACGCAGTGACTGGTGGTAATATTTGTTTTACAGACGAGTCTAAATACCGCCCGGATGAACAGACGCAGAAAGGGTGAAAGAAGACTGCTAAACGCAATAATATAGAGACTATTCCAAATGTCTCGGTTAAACGCAGATTCTGTGATGATTTAACCGCAGGTATGTAATCTACTCTATTAATATAGTCTGTGAGGGGGCGCATGTTATATATGTATGGGGGGTTGGAGTATGCGCCTAAGGTTGTAACATCTATATTTTTATCCAAAAACAGAAGACATGCTAGGCTGTCAACCCACGGAGCCGGAGTCCCCCTTTGAAGATTTCTGGAGCTTGGATTATAGTGATCATTTTCAGCTACAGCAAGCGGAAGACGCGCAGTGCACACCGACGGATTCTACGGCACCTCTGGAGCAACAAATACACGCAGAGTCCTTATTTGTGAAGGTACCACCCGTACCGGTAACAACACCTATTTTGATTTTGGCCGATGATGATGGTTGTAGTGACAAATCTGTCTTTAACAGGCTAGTACAACAGACAGCGGTTGCTAATGTACACAGTTCTGCCGAAGAAAAGCTTCTATGCACGGTGACTGCCGATGTTATCGAATCTATTATTACCAGAGCAGTCAGCTCTGTATTAGCCAGTGTACAGAACATAATTACTCTTAGCATAGATAGAGCGAACGTCCAGTCGGAGTGTATGCATCAGGAGTTGGTTACTAAGATTAACAATCTGGGTAGAAAGTACACTAGTCTCACTCCCATTCTGCACAATGTGGCCAAAGTAGCAGATATTAACTGGAGTGATTTAGGCTCTGTTTTGAAATCATTGGCCATAGAAAAACAGGCTGGTGAACAGATGAATACACCATCTGTACACAGACCACCGTTAGCACACCGTTCTGATCAACAAACTGTACCTAATAGTGTAAGTAGGTATTACACTCCCATCAGACAGGTAGGAGGTCAGGAAAATAGGTATCCTTTACCCCAGCAATCGTTGTCCGCCCTGAGAGTTGACGAGCAGCCTGGTTCTAGCGCTGTTAGGAATAATTACGGACCCGTTAGAAACGCTGGCAAACTTGACCAGCAGAGCAACTTCAACAGGGCTTACATGGGTAGAATGCGTTATTAAAGTCGTTTTTATTTTGTTAATCTCATTTTATTTTATCAACATTATTGTATTGCTTATTATTTCTTTATTTTATTTTATGTTTTATTTTATAGCTAATAATGGAGCCATCTAACAAACTGTGTAGGCATGATCGTATAGAACCTAGCAACAGCGTGACACATTTTAATACTTTATTAGCTGACATAAAAGACACGTTTAGTGATAACCACGTTAGTAGCTTCAATAGGACATTAAATGATATTAAAATCATAGCGGGTGGTGGTCGTAGGATTGATGAACCGGTGGTCATTGATGAGACGGATACATTAGATGCGGAAAATATTTCAAGACTTAGATTTGAGGGCGGTGTTGTAGGCGATTACACAGTTACCGCAAGGCCACGGTTTAATAGCATGGTATTACAGGCACCATTTAATTTCAGGTCTGCAGCAAGCACTGACATGGCCACGTATATAGAAGGGGTTCATAATTTATTAGACAATGTAGTCAATGTTTCTAGAACATTGGCTGGTGAAGGCGGGGTTCTTAATGTAGCCATTAGAGGCGAAAGCCTAAACAGGAATGTCGACGCTATGTTAAATATGTCTAATGGTTATGACACAGAACTCCTGATGCGTTCGTTTGAGAGAGTGTTACAGAGTAACGAACAGGTCATGATCGATGAAGGCCTCGAACTGCAGGTGTCAATAGCACGGTCCGTGACAGGTGGCGGTTGTAGAAGGTTAGCAACGCTAGCCTATGACGAAATAATTAGGAAAAAGCGTTTAGATCTGTACTCCCCCCCAACACATCAAACAAATTGTGTTTCTCGATCTGTCTGGCACGTCATCTACACCAGCAAACACCCGATAACATGTTAGAACCTTTAGCGGCTGCCATACAAGAACAGGCGGGTTTTACGGTAGATAAGGAAATAGGATTTGCCCACGTCTCGTCATTCGAGAAGGTCACAGGTCTGAAAATTGTAGTTTTTTACAGGTCCCAAAACCAACTGTTAGAGAATTGTTTTACGCATGACACACCAGCCAATAACACAGTCTTTCTATACTTGCATGATTCGCACTATCATTTAGTTAGTAAAATGAATGCATTCCTAGGCACCAGCTATTTTTGTGCGTTTTGTTATAGTGGTTATAACGACGAAATAATTCACAAGTGCACATATTGCTGTAATGTTTGTAATGACCCCATTTGCCATGAACACCCCAAAAAGGTTATCTATTGCACAGATTGCAGGCGATTTTTTCAATCAAAGTACTGCTTTACTAAACACAAAATGCTTAAACCTACACAGGCAGGCGTGTTAACACCGTCCCCCTGTGATACCGTAAAATTTTGCAAGGTGTGTAACAGACGCTACCAAGCTACAGCAAAGAAGCACAAATGTATTACAGGCAGATGTGTGCACTGTTGTGAGGTTTTAACCCCAGACGCAAATCACACATGTTTTATACAACCTACAAAACCGAAAGACCATAGTGAAAAACTAATATTCTATGACTTTGAAACCAGGTTTGAGAACGGCAAGCACACGGCCAATTTCGTTTATGCCATCACCTATGCGGGTGAGGAGTTTTATGCTGAAGGGGTTAATTGTGTTGAAAGCCTCGTAAAACGTTTCAGAAACTCAAAGTATGAAAATTTCACATGGATGGCTCACAATGCTTCGGGTTTTGACCATCACATACTCGCAGAGTATCTGACCAGTATAGGTATCTCTCATAAAATGACTGTGACAGGCGCGCGTATTATCTCCATGTATGATGAAATATTCAAACAGCGATTTATCGATAGCTTCAGTTTTATCCCCATGGCTTTAGCTAAAACACACGCAGCATTTAATCTATCAACAGCCGATAAAGGTTTTTTCCCACACCGCTTCAACACCACCGAAAACAATGCATATGTCGGTCCATATCCTTCTAAATATTACTACGGTTACGAATACATGACAGACAAAACCAGGAAAGAATTTGACCTATGGTACGCAGATGTTAAAAACGAGGTGTTCAACTTCCAAAAAGAGCTATTTGATTATGGCAGAAATGATGTGGTTCTCCTGAAAGAGGCATGTTTAAAATACCGTGCAGAGTTCATAACATGTGGACCCATTCACACAAACCACCCTAGCAGCGTATTGTATGGTTGTATACAAATCAAAATGTATGCCAAAAGACACTATAGCCCACACACATGACGGTGCTTACATTAATCAACACAAAGCATTTTCAAACGTGTCGATTGAATGGTTGGAGTTTGTTAAAACAACACAGGGGGTTGTTGTAGAGCATGCATTAAACACAGGCGAGAAAGCGGTCGGTCATTTCTACCTTGACGGTTATTATGAGGATGACAATGCCCGGGTGGCGTTAGAGTTTAATGGGTGCATGCATCACGGTCACAACTGTTCATTCAGCCCCCAGGACACACACCCTTTGTCCGGAACTACATACGAGGTCCTAAGACAGCGTTTCGATGACAAGGTAGACAGACTCAAAAATGTTTATGGTCTCGATGTAGTTATTATGTGGGAGTGTCAGTGGAAGGATGAAAAACGCAGCAATCAGCAGGTTATCGATTTTATGGCTTCATATGTTAAGCCCGAACGTTTAAACTCTAGGAATGCTCTCTTTGATGGATGTACAAATGCCTACAAGCTGTACCACATGATCAGTGGTGGTGAGAAAATTCGCTACCTTGATTTTACTAGTTTATATCCCTACTGTCAGTCACATAAATCATACCCCGTTGGGCATCCGCAGGTTATATCGCAAAATTTCGGGCCCTTGGAAAATTATTATGGGTTCGTCAAAGCAACAGTACTGCCCCCTAGGCGATTGTTGCATCCTGTGTTGCCCTTCAGATGCCATGGCAAGTTGATGTTTCCTTTATGCGGCACCTGTGCACAACAGGAGAATCAGTCAGGAGTGTGCGCACACACTGACTCCAAGAGGTCCGTCTCAGGTACATGGGTGAGTCTCGAATTGTTAAAAGCTTTAGAATTCGGCTACGTTGTAACTAGGGTGGATGAGGTTTGGCATTTTCCAGACAGATCTGACACTCTGTTTTCAGACTATGTCAAAACATTCTTACGGCATAAACAGGAAGCTAGTGGCTATCCCGCACATGTTGTGACAGAGGCCGACAAACGGGGGTATATCGCAGACTATTTTGAACATGAAGGTATTACACTTGACCCATCAAACATTTCTTTTAATCCAGCGCGAAGGTCCATTAATAAACGTATTTTAAATTCTTTGTGGGGTAGATTTTCAATGAGGGAGAATTTACCGAGCACAGCATTGTTGTCAGACCCCGGGGATTTTGCCCAATAAATTTTTTCGGCTGATATAGACGTGACACATTTCTCTTTTGTGTCAGAAGTGTTACGTCTCCGTCCCGTCCTGTCCACCTCCCTTGTGTTTCCTGCCAGTTCTTTCCTTGCGTGCCATGTCTTGTTTTGCTCACCCTGTGTTACGTGTTTTTTTGGGCGCGGCTTCGCGCTCCCGCATTTTGTCTTGTGTTCCTCGTTATGTTTTCAGCCTGTCACAAACCATTCCCTTGCACATTCTGCACGCGGTTCCAATTTAGTTATTTCACCCTGCCTATTTATGTTGAGCTCGCACTCACTTCAGTGCCGATCCGTCCATTGTAATTCCCGTATGGCTCTCGCTTGTTTCCCCAGTTTACCAGTCTTGCCTGTTCGTTTTCTATCCTAATACTTAATACTTTGGTTTGTTCGTTTGTTTGTTAGTCTGTTCGTTTGTTTGTTAGTCTTTTACCAGTTTTATAGCTGTCCTGTTTATTTCTGTTTTGCCTACGTTTTGACTGTGTTTTCCAGTCGCCTTTTGTTTATATTCGAATTAAACGCCTCCTGTGTGGAGCGCTAATCCTACCCTCGTTCTGAGTCTGCATTTGGGTCCAGGTCTGCATAACTCAACACAACAGAACGGATCGCCAGTATGGACCCAGCAGACTCGACCGAGCTCCAGTATCATCTTGCCTGCCAAGAGACTCGCATGAATCAGCAGGAGCAACGATAAGGGATCTGAACTGCCATATCTCCCAGTTGGGGGAACAAGTGTCCCAACTCCGCGCCAGCTTCCCTCTTCCTGCGCAGACTGCTTCTCACAACCCTCCTGCGCCAACTCTACCTGCCAGCCTGCCGGTTGGGCAATCCAGGGAACCCCGCATTCCCCACCCGGACCGCTACTATGGCAATTTGGGGAACTGCAAGGGGTTCCTGATGCAGTGCGACCTCGGTTTTCGCCTACAACCCTCCTCCTACGGCTCAGATCAGGCGAAGATCGCCTTTATCATGGGCTGCCTTGGGGGGAGGGCGCTGGATTGGGCAACTTCCATCTGGGACAGCCAGCTCCCAGCCAGTTCCCAGTACTCCGTGTTCGTGGCAGAGATGAGGAAGGTCTTCGATCACCCGGTGGGTGGAAGAGATTCCTCCCAACGCCTGTTCCATCTCCGCCAGGGGACCGCAGCGTGGCGGAGTACGCGGTGGAGTTCAGGACCCTGGCGGCGGAACTGGATGGAACGACGCGTCGCTTCAAGGGGCCTTCCGTAACGGGTTAGGAGAGATGGTGAAGGATCAGCTGGCTACGAGGGACTACCCTGACTCCCTCGACGCCCTGGTTTCCCTCGCCATCAGAGTCGACAACCGCTTGGGAGCGTCGGAGAAGACCAGTCGCCTCACCTCGACAAGCTCTTTTCCTCCTCCACATCCTGAACCCTCTTTCCGGACCACCAAGCAAATAATCCGTCCCCGGGCTAGTAGCTGAAGAGGCCGTGCAGCTGGGCTTACTGGTGAGCCACACCGTCTTCCGCAGCCGCCCAGCCTCTTTCCAGTTGAGGGCCACGCTCATCTGGAACAGTCAACCCCTGCCGTTGTGCGCCCTGGTGGACTCCGGGCGGATGGAAATTTTATTGATGCCCAGCTGGTGCAACAGACTGGCATCGCCACCCGTTCCCTTGCTGTCCCTCTCCAGGCCCACGGACTGGATGGGCACCTCCTGGCCCAGGTCACGACTCTACCGCACTCCTGCAGCTCATTCTTTCCGGCAACCACCGGGAGACCATCCAACTCCTGGTCATCTCTTCACCCCAGTCCCCTCTGGTCCTCGGTCAACCCTGGCTCAGACTCCATAACCCTCACCTGGACTGGGTCTCTAGCAAGGTCCAGAGCTGGAGCCCCTACTGCCACGCCACTTGTCTCCAGTCTGCTCGAGCACCCGCGGAGGGCGCTTCACCTCCTGCCAGGTTGACTCCTCCGGACCTGTCCTCGGTTCCCCCTGTACCACGACCTAGCGGAGGTGTTCAGCAAGAGCCGAGCATCTTCATTGCCACCTCATAGGCCCTATGACTGCAGCATCGACCTGCTTCCCGGGCCCCTGCCTTCCAGTCGCCTCTTCAATCCTCGCGGCCGGAGAGAGCAGCTATGGAGACCTACATCCACGACTCGCTTGCTGCAGGCATCATCCGACCCTCCTCATCCCCAGTCGGTGCAGGATTCTTCTTTGTCGCCAAGAAGGACAAATCACTCCGTCCCTGCATCGACTACCGCAGCCTCAACTCCATCACCATCAAGAACAAATACCCTCTGCCCTCATCAACTCTGTTTTCGAACCTCTACAGGAGGCCACCATATTTTCCAAACTGGATCTCCGAATGCCTACCACCTTGTTCGGATCCGAGAGGGGGACGAGTGGAAGACAGCATTCAACACCCCCTGGGCCATTTCGAGTACCTGGTGATGCCGTTCGGGCTTACCAACGCCCTGCTGTGTTCCAGGCATTGGTTAACGATGTTCTCCGGGACTTCCTCAACCGCTCCGTATTCGTCTACCTTGACGACATTTTAATTTTCTCCCGCAACCTGCAGGAACACACGACCCATGTCCGCAGGTCTTGGAGAGGCTGTGGGAGAACCAATTGTTCGTCAAGGCGGAGAAGTGTGAGTTCCACGCTCTTCGGTTAGCTTCCTGGGATACATTGTGGAGTGTGGGCAGGTGAAACCTGACCCGGCTAAAATCCAGGCGGTGGTGGAGTGGCCTCAGCCGTCGTCACTAAAGGAGTTGCAGCGGTTCTTAGGATTCGCCAACTTCTATCGACGGTTCATTCGGGACTACAGTAGGGTAGCCAACCCCTCACCAGACTCACCTCCTCATCCATCCCTTTCTCCTGGACCCTGAAGCAGAAGCCGCCTTCACCAACCTCAAAGACCGCTTCACATCTGCTCCTGTCCTGGTCCATCCTGACGCCTCCCCGGCCAATCGTTTGTGGAGGTAGATGCCTCGGACTCCGGGGTAGGGGCCATCTTATCCCAACGCTCGGGTAAGGACCAAAAACTCCATCCCTGCGCCTTCTACTCCCCGCCGGCTGTCCCCTGCCGAACGCAACTATGATGTTGGGAACCGGGAGTTGCTGGCGGTCAAGCTCGCCCTGGAGGAGTGGCGACATCTTTGGAAGGAACTGAACAACCCTTCATCGTCTGGACGGACCACAAAAATCTGGCCTATATCCAGTCTGCCAAGAGACTAAATTCTCGCCAGGCCCGGTGGGCACTGTTTTTTGGCCGTTCAATTTGACCATCACTCACAGACCCGGATCCCGCAACCTGAAGCCCGATGCTCTTCCCGCCTATTCTCCTCCGGGCCAGACAGGCGAGCCCTGACACCATCCTGTCCCCTCCTGTGTGGTTGCTGCGGTGACCTGGGAGATTGAGAGTCAGATCAGGGATGCCCAGGCCACTCAACCTGACCCCAGACCCAACCCCAGTTCTCACCTGTTTGTCCCTGATTCCGTCCGCTCCCAGGTCCTGCAGTGGACGCACTCTCCCGCCTGGCCTGCCACCCCGGTTCCAGCGCACCTTGTCGCTGCTCAAACGCAGCTTTTGGTGGCCGCCCATGGCAGCGGACGCCCGGGCGTTCGTATTGGCCTGCACCATCTGCGCCAGGAGCAAGGCATCCCACCAGCCCGCCAGCGGTCCTCCGTCCCCTGCCTATCCCAGGTCGCCCTTGGAGTCACATTGGAGTGGACTTCGTCTGGACTCCCCCTCGGAAGGTAACGATACCATCCTAACTATTGTCGACTGTTTCTCCAAGGCGGTCCATTTTGTTCCTTCCCAAGCTTCCCACAGCCTCGAGACCGCAGAGCTCCTGGTCCAGCACGTGGTCCGTCTCCATGGGATCCCCATCGACGTGGTGTCGGACCGTGGCCCTCAATTTTCCTCCCATGTCTGGAAATCGTTTTGCCAGGCCCTGGGGGCCTCCGTCAGCCTGTCCTCCGGCTACCATCCCCAGACGAATGGCCAGACTGAGAGGGCCAACCAAGACCTGGGGTCTGCACTACGGTGCATCACGGACCGAACCCCTCCTCCTGAGCAAACTGCTACCCTGGGTGGAGTATTCGCACAATGCCTTAACCTGTTCTGCCACCGGTCTCTCCCCTTTGAATGCTCCCTAGGGTATCAGCCCCCTGTTCCCGGCCCAGGAGGAGGAGATCTCCGTCCCGTCGGTGCAAGCCCACATCCGGCGCTGCAAACGGATTTGGGAGGACACCCGCTCTGCTCTCCGCCGCTCCACCGCTCGCACTCAGCGCCTGGCGGACCGCCACCGCACCACAGCCCCCAATACACTCCGGGTCAGCAAGTCTGGCTCTCCACCACAGACATTCCTCCAATCCACATCTAAGAAACTCCAGCCACGCTACATCGGTCCCTACCTGATAGAAACCATCATCAACCCTCTGCCATCAGACTCAAACTCCCTCCAGCCCTCAAGATTCACCCGTTTTCCATGTTTCCAAGGTCAAGCCCGTCACGTCCAGTCCTCTGTGCCCTCCGACCATTCCCCCTCCACCCCCGGATCATCGACAACGCCCCAGCCTACACTGTCCGGCATCCTGGACATTCGTCCGCAGGGGTCGGGGCTACCAGTATTTGGTGGACTGGGAGGGTTATGGTCCCGAGGAGAGGAGCTGGTTGTCCCGCCAGCTCATCCTCGACCCTTCCCTCATTCGGGACTTCCACCGGACCCACCCTCAGAAGAATAGGCCTGGTGGGTCGCCAGGAGGCTCCCGTTGAGGAGGGGGTACTGTTACGTCTCCGTCCCGTCCTGTCCACCTCCCTTGTGTTTCCTGCCAGTTCTTTCCTTGCGTGCCATGTCTTGTTTTTATGTTCACCCTGTGTTACGTGTTTTTGGGGGCGCGGCGCCGCCTCCGCATTTTGTCTTGTGTTCCCTCGTTATGTTTTCAGCCTGTCACAAACCATTCCCTTGCACATTCTGCACGCGGTTCCAATTTAGTTATTTCACCCTGCCTATTTATGTTGAGCTCGCACTCACTTCAGTGCCGATCCGTCCATTGTAATTCCCGTATGGCTCTCGTTTGTTTCCCCAGTTTACCAGTCTTGCCTGTTCGTTTTCTATCCTAATACTTAATACTTTGGTTTGTTCGTTTGTTTGTTAGTCTGTTCGTTTGTTTGTTAGTCTTTTACCAGTTTTATAGCTGTCCTGTTTATTTCTGTTTTGCCTACGTTTTGACTGTGTTTTCCAGTCGCCTTTTGTTTATATTCGACCAAACGCCTCCTGTGTGGAGCGCTAATCCTACCCTCGTTCTGAGTCTGCATTTGGGTCCAGGTCTGCATAACTCAACACAACAAGAAGCAGTTGCTATGGTTAAGTGGCGCCACCCCGATGGTGTTGTAGGTACTACACGTGACATAAACATATTCATAGGGGCCTTCACAACAGCGCATGCACGTCTCGAGCTATATGCTCTGATGAACACATTAGGAAGCCGCTTTCTGTATAGCAATACAGACACAATACTGTTCACCAGTGAGGTCTCTGGCCCATGACGGATTACATAAGGTCCTCATGAATTCTGTTAACCAAATTCCCCAAGACTTACGGGTATAGGACATTCAAGGGAACCTGTTGTATGAAAACTAAAGGGATCACTTTAAACGCCGAAGCGTCTAAAGTGATCAATTTGAAATCATTAATTGAGCTGGTTGATCATTTTGTGGTACACGGGGACTCCACACGTCATGTTATCACTCGATCAGAGACCATAACTCGTGTTAAAAGCCCTCACATTAAAAAACACCCCACTTGTTAAAAAGTTTAGAGTAGTTTATAACAAGCGTGTTTTATTACCAGACTACACAACTCTACCTTACGGCTACTGAAAAACATGGAAAGAAATAATCCGACGGCGCAGGTGGTTTCACGATTTGACCAACGGCTGCAGCACCCTTTCTCTTGCGTGATAAGTGGACCATCTAACTCTGGGAAAACGTATTTTGTGAAAACCTTACTAGCTAATGCGGACCGTTTGATCTCTGATAAAATTGAAAAGATAGTTTATATCTACGACTGTTGGCAACCATTATATGACGAACTGTTAAAATTAAGGGATATCACATTTGTTGAAGGTATACCCGAAAGGTTGGATGACGATAACCTATTACCTGCATCTAAAACGTGTTTATTAATTATTGACGATGTTATGAAAGACGCTAGTAACAGCCAGCAGGTTGAGAAAGTATTTACACAATACGTTCATCATCGTAATCTCAGTGCAATCTATTTGGTACAAAATTAATTTTTTCAGGGTAAGACCAGCCGTACAATCAGTCTGAATACTAATTATCTGATATTGTTTAAGAACCCCCGTGACAATAACCAAATTAATGTGTTGGCTAGACAAATGTACCCCGGTAATACAAGATATTTTATGGAGTCTTTCAAAGACGCTACAGGCAAACCATTCGGTTATCTGTTGATTGATTATAAAGCAAAGACTCCTGATTCATTGCGGCTCAGAACAGATCTACTTTCACTGTATCAAGTTGTGTATGTTCAGAAAAAAAGAAATAAGCGCTGAGATACCGACATGTCTGCAAGGGTTATGCGTAATCTGCCGCTCATGCAGATTCTTTTAAATGCAAAACCTGCACAAAGAAAACTTATTCTGCAAACGGCTTCAAAAGAACTGATCCTGTCGTTGTGTGAAGTTGCTTTTAATATACTGCGTGGCGTGATACCGCTCACAACAGTAGTAATTAGTAGGCACCTTATGTCAACCTTTGTGACCCCTGTTTGATTGATGGGCACCAGATGTCCCTTGGGCTGTCCGATGACCCCATGACCGATGTGTGAACCAAGAAAGAGGGAGGGGGGAGGTTGGGGGTGGAGGGCTTACAGACGCTTCATCACCGTGTGTGACGTGATGAACCAGCCAGGTGGTCAAGGGTTGATGTCTCTGCGTGGCTGGGTGTGTGTGTGACGAGCGCGTGGTATTAGGCCATATCACAAACAGCCAAAGTCATCCCGTGTCCGGAATTAAAAATAGGTTTGCTAGTTACATACTGTAGTTGTCGCTTTTGTTTATTAATGTTACCTAAATGTATGAGTAAATTGTACAGAAACAACACACCAAAATTGACTATTGCACAAATTTGTATCGCTTTCGATAATTCTTTAGTGCATCTGTTTTGTTAATTTACTATGTTTTCTGTTTAACATGTACGTAAAGACTTTAGCACCTTCATGAGCCAGAACTATCCATAGACTGGTGAGGAGTTCTGAAGACAACAGAAACAAAAAGCAATTCACCAAACTGGGCTTGGACTCTAATAATAAGTGTAATTCTAAAAACATGTTGCAAACCTCAAAGGTGAAAATGGTAAGCTGGAAGTGATTGTTTTCTATGGATAAAATAACTGAAACCAGTGATGACATCTGCACCGATACAACTTAATGATACGACTCAATGAAGCAGGCACCAGAGCCAATTCCAGCAGTGCAAACTCTCCTTGATGGTAGCCAGACACTATTCGTATTTTGAAATTGAAATTTGGATAAGAGGTCAGGGCTAATCAGACCCTATCATATTGTAGTGGGAGGTCTCTCCTTGGTGACAGCCAGATACTATTTACATTTTTGGTCTCCTCCCAGACCACCTCCTAATCAGTTTCCAGGCACTGGAATTTGATACCCTGACACAAACTGGCTTCAGAGAGCAGGAAAACATGGGCAAGAACCAAAATAATACACCAGTCACTTTAGCCATTATGAAAAACCAGCATACATTTGCCTGTTTGACTGAATCCCACTCAAATGTCTGTGCCCATCTCCTTTTTAAGGAGGACCACTAATTACACATTTTTAAGTAATTGTATAAATGAAGAGAACCTGTTAATGACAACAGATACTTGCTAAAGTAACAACAATGCCATTATAAATACATATATAGTTCAAAATCATAAGCAAAAGATAGTTAAACGCTAAGCAAGAATAATTATATTTGTTATATTTACAAACTGATGCATGCTTTAAAAGTGTAGTAATTTTTGACTGTCTTCATCACTGAAAAATGCTTTTCTCTCGCTGGGCATTTACAACCGCGGAACTTTCAAAAGTAAGGTTGTGCCCACACGCTAAAAAACGTAGAATATCTTACTCAAGGAAACGAAATAAATAAAAGCTGGGAAGGGTTGTACTTTATTCCGGAGACCAGGGAAACAAATAACAAATCAAAACAGCTGCCAAGATTAAGCATTCAAGTAAGAATGCTTTAAAGTGCACTAAAATGGGAAAAATCGAAGCTCATACACGTTCCTGAACAGTACCGTAATATCAGGACCAAATATAGAAGCCTGTAGTGAAATGGAAACAGTCTCTGTCTGCCTCACTCACTCCTAGCAGCCCCCACCATTATATGCAATATAATTGTACATTTCTGTTTGCGTGGACCAAGAAATTGCACTGTGCATTGTGTTGGATCGTAGAAGCCAGCAGCACAAAGCAGAGTTGGGCTGAATTCGTTTATCTGAACCAAATGGGTAACATCATCATCCTGATTCAATTGAAAATAAAATGTGGATTTGGATTACCTCACGTCTGCTCACTTCATCTTCTGTAAATAGCCAACTAAACCAGACAGCTAAAGGGGTAGAGAGAGAGAAGGAGAAAGGAAGAGAGGAAGAATGTCCCATTTATTGCGCAGTTTAAAAAAAAAAATCTTTCTAAAGGTTATAATTCAATTCACAAAAGAAGCAAGCTAAACCTTCAATCTGGATACGATCATTGCCCATAGCGCATCAACACATCAGTAGTGTTCAGTGATCAAATAAAGAGAGAGAGAGAGAGAGAGAAAAAAAGGAAAGAAATGATCCTCGTCTGCGCATCCTGTGATGTATGATGTATGCCATCGCAATGAAGTAGCGGGTTTTGTAGCAATTCGCGTTGACCATGACAGGTGCAGGCAGTAATTAACCCCAATGACTGAATACGTGCCTCTTCAAAAGTAAGCAATTTATTTGTTAGAGCACACTACACCGCTTTATTTATTAACATGCTAGGGCGCTCCGCTATCGAGGCGACTCTGCTAGGCCCTGGGGGTCTGGAGACTGGGATGGCCATGAATGACATGAAGGACTCTCTGTATGATAACGAGAGCAGTGAAGAAAGAAGAAATTGTGTCGAGAATTGTAACACCTCTCATGGCAGTTGCATCAATTATCACACTTATAACATTCCCATAAATGCATTGTTGGAGGTGGTGATGATGATCTTCTTTGCAACAAAGTTGACCCTGTGCGCTAAAGGTGCACATGCTGACAAGCCCGGTTGGGTTCGCCTCGCACACCGTGTCCGAGCCCCACAGACTCAAGGGAAGCGTAACGACCTCAAGGCCGCCGCGGGGCTGCTACGCGTGTCAGGTGGTGATATGACACAGGTCAAAATTGAGTCATGACAACAGGAGTCGCATCACACATAAGCTGTGGCCGTTTGAATGGTGTCTTTGATGTGTTTGCCCCGCCATGCAGCCGCAGCGCGTAGTTCTCAATTGCCCTGTAACAGAGGGACATTGAATGGTGGCATTTATCCAACAAGCGTATTCGTCTGTAGCGTGTTTGAAAGACTCCATAAAATATCTTGCATTACCGGGGGTACATTTGTCTGGCCAACACATTAATTTGGTTATTGTCACGGGGGTTCTTAAACAATATCAGATAATTAGTATTCAGACTGCTTGTACGGCCGGTATCACCCTAAAAAATAAATAAATAAAATTGTACCAAATAGATTGCTCTGAGATTACGCCAACCTTTCGGGTATACCTTCAGCAAATGTGACATCCGTTAATTTAAACAGTTTGTGTGATAAAGAATAATGACAGTGTCGGCGTTTGTTTTAAAAACTTTATACACATTTAAAAACACAGCCCCTGACTCTTTACATTTAGAGGTTTTATAAACTTTCACAAAGTCGTGAACACTTTTGGCAATAAGTGTTACCGTCAAACATTCGGCAGCCTTAACAACATATTCATTTTCACATTTTAATTGCACATAAAGCTGTCACATATGTAAATACAAACAACATGTTAACAGTCCTACATAAACAAATATTTTGAAAACAGTCATGTAAAAAAGTTCCTGTAGCAACAATGTATAATCTATAGCAGGGGTACCCAGCGCAGTCCTGGCGAGCTACTGGCTGTGCATTCTTTTGTTCCAGTCCTTCACTAACACACATGATTACACATTCATTGCGCCTCGTTTATTATTCCGTTTCCCAGTTCTCGGGCACATAGTTCTCAGGCATTCGGGGGATTCCTCTATTTATCCAAGCCTCCAAAGTTTTTCCCAAAACTTTGTCTTGATACGATTCCGGGAGACTCTTCTTCATAGCAGCCAAAGTCTGACGAATGTGCGGATCATGCCTCAGGTCGAAAGCTACAATCTCTGCTATACCGCTAACTTTCTCTGCGGACCAATGCTCTCCAATCGATACCAGCAGATCTTCCAGGACATAGCACAGGTAGGGTTGAAACAGTCTTTTATATAACGTTTCATGGTTAAAATAGAAATAATTTTGGTCAGGGTCGCTAAGACAAGTGTGTTGAGTCTTACAATGATGGCTGACAATACAACCGTAACAATCCTCTTGCAAATCCTGCTCGATAATATAGTCCAGAATGCATGCTATTGCAGCTTTTATCAGTCTGATGCTCTTGAATGTGGAGACGCTGTCGGGAAGTGGGTCATTGGGAGGCGTGGTGGGCAGGAAGGACAGTTTACTCTCACCTATCTCTGCCCCCAGAGACTGCAGCCAGCCCATGGGGTTGTAGACCAGGTCATCCGCGTCGCAGATGGTGACCTCTTGTTCGTTAGAGCTCTGAGACATGTTTTTGCAGTATGGCATCGATGTTTAAAACAGATAAGCGAGGGTCCTTTAAATACACGTAAAACATATGGTACGTGTGGGGGGCTGTGGGGTGGGGGTCGTCTGGGTGATGTGGGGGTGGCATGGGCGTGTTTGAGACCTTAGACTGTTTGGATTGGATCCCTGTTTATTTCCTTTTTTTTTTGCTCCCTCTCTCTCTCTCTCTCTCTCTTTATTTGATCACTGAACACTACTGATGTGTTGATGCGCTATGGGCAATGATCGTATCCAGATTGAAGGTTTAGCTTGCTTCTTTTGTGAATTGAATTATAACCTTTAGAAATATATATATTTTTTAAACTGCGCAATAAATGGGACATTCTTCCTCTCTTCCTTTCTCCTTCTCTCTCTCTACCCCTTTAGCTGTCTGGTTTAGTTGGCTATTTACAGAAGATGAAGTGAGCAGACGTGAGGTAATCCAAATCCACATTTTATTTTCAATTGGATCAGGATGATGATGTTACCCATTTGGTTCAGATAAACTAATTCAGCCCAACTCTGCTTTGTGCTGCTGGCTTCTACGATCCAACACAATGCACAGTGCAATTTCTTGGTCCACACAAACAGAAATGTACAATTATATTGCATATAATTATATACTGTAGGATATGCTTGGGATGTTGCACAATATATAAAACATTATAAACAGAAGTACAATCACTATTTGCACTTTTCTTGGGGGACGTCTTTGGCACTACAATTTATAGAATTCTACCTATAGCTCTTTGAACATTCCATTTTGAATCTGAACAAATATAACATTTTAGGCAAATTGATATGGCAATAACTAGCAATAAGATTGATAGATCTTTACTGATGTGATTCAAAACCTTTTTTTTTTTTTTTGAAAACATTTTGTTTCATGTCAATGTGTTTGAAGAGCTCTACATCGATCATAGTGAAAATAGTTTTTATTATAAGCAGGGAGTCATAATCACTGTACATGCATAGGATAGATCCAGCTATAACGATAATCGCATGTTTGGTCTTATGACACATTCTTTCACAAGATGGATATATAGGCTATTACCATGATTTGAACCAAATGTTCTTCAGCATCTCTGTCCAGATGGTCAGTATTTACCTTCTGTGCATTTACAACCGTCGCTGTCACAGGCCAGTTTTTCTGGTCACTACAATATAACTTTGACTCATTTATGGCCGACAATTGTTTGTTATAGGAAAAGCAGAGTACGTTTGCAGTATCATCTGCAAAAAGATGTTATATTTAAAATTATGTACTTGTAATTTTACTCTCTATGACATCATTTTGACATAAATTACACAATTTTGTCTTTTTGGAACTGAAATCTGCACTAGGACTCGAATTAAGGTTAAAATTTACTATCTGTTTTATTCCAACGACTACATAACTCCCTCCCTACTGCACTTTTTATGTACATAAACTAACACAGTCGTTTTAATAAACTGCATGTGTAGACCGTTATTCAATAAAAACATGTTAATAAATAAAGCGGTATAGTGTGCTCTAACAAATAAATACATGTAAATGAAAACATGCATTTAATCAGAATGCTTTCACAATTATGTGACCAAAAACTCGTAAAAGGCCTTTGAAGATTTAGTATGGGATTTTCAAGGGTTTAGTTTGGATTGTCACAGCCAAGTATATTGAAGGCATGCATTAATTTCCCTTTGCTTATTTGACCCAGTGGTACTCCACACCAAACGGAGCTAATTACTTATCCCTATTTAAAGTCAAACAAACCAGAGACCCAGCCAAGGTACAACAAATTGCTCTGGTTAAGTATAAGTGCATCTATTTACACTTCTTATCGATACAATGCCATTTAGGTAGGATTATCAATCAACAGTGGCGCTATTGTTGGAGCATATGAATAAACTTCATGAGAGACGTGACAACGAGATGAAGAAACACGGCAAGTTACCCTCCCCAATGTAGGAAAATATGGATTGCCTTGCTTTGGAACAGTGCTTGTTTTGTTTCTGCTAAATAAAATCATGAAAGTTTAGTTGTAACGTGCCATCGTTTTTATATCAATAATTTGGTACGCTGACAGATTTTTAGAATTATGTTTTTAAAGACGTACAGAGAGTATATGCATTGTATATGTGAGTAGGCCTATATAACGTTGGAAATGTTTTTGTTGCGATTGCATCGGTGCTGATTTTGAACATTCTTCGTTTGAAAATGACCATACAAACCACTATTGCTAAACATGATACATTTTATATATCTAATATTATACCAATATATTTAGTGATAGTAGGCCTATTTCAGCACGAAATTAACGCATTCAAATCCTCGTCGGTGTTCTCATTAATATTTTATGATGCGGACACATAAACTTGCTACGAAAGCTCTTCATCTTGGGAGCGCGTGGTAATAAAAACGTTTACCTCAAACAATGAACCTTGATTTATGACCTGGTTCTAAGGATCCACAGAAGCAGGTAACAGGGGTAGCAGCTGTGATTCCCAGTAAAAAGATAGAGATTCAAAAAAGGACATCAGATTATCTAAGTGTGTATGCAGTTGAGCTAGTGGCCATTTTGTTAGGGTTAGAGTGGGGCGAAGAAGGGGTAGAAAATAAAATAATCATATGTAGTGACTCGGTGGCAGTGTTGACTAGTATCAAAAGTGGGGTAGGTAAGAGTAATCAAGATCTACTATATGAGGTGCTATACACAAAAGCAAGGGTAGATAGGCAGGGGAAAATTGTTAAATGTATGTGGGTGCCTGTGCATGTGGGAATACCAGGGAATGAAAAAGCAGACAAGGTGGTTAAGGAAGCAGTCAGGAGAGAACAGGTGGACATCAATATAAAACTTTCAAAATCAGAGGGGAAAAGCATAGTGTGGGGGGAAATAGTAAATCAGTGGCCGCAGAAGTGGGATAAGGAAGTAAAGGGGAGACATTTACATGAAATACAAAATAAAGTGGGTGGGGTAGGAAATAGTGGGGCTAATAGGAAAGAACAAATAGTAATTAGTAAACTGAGAATTGGGCATACTAATTTGAACGGTACACTTAATATAATAGGGAAGCATCCGACTGGGAGATGTGATCTGTGTCAGGAAAGGGAGACGGTGCATGTCTTAATCTCATGCAGGAGATATGAGGAGGAGAGAAGGACTATGCTGACTGGACTGCAGAGACTGAGACAAGTGGAGTTGAGGGTGAAGGACATTGTGGGTTGTGTGGGGGAAGTGCAGGGGAGAGAGGTGTTGTTCAGTTTTTAAAAAATAAGCTGGACTAATCAAAAGAATCTAGTAGGGAAGCAGTTGATGGAGGTAACCAGAAGGTGGCGGTAATGCAACAATTTGGATGCCAACCGCCGTTAAAAATCCAGAAGAAGAAGAAGAAGAAGAAGAAGAAGAAGAAGAAGAAGAAGAAGAAGAAGAAGAAGAAGAAGAAGAAGAAGAAGAAGAAGAAGAAGAAGAAGAAGAAGAAGAAGAAGAAGAAGAAGAAGAAGAAGAAGAAGAAGAAAAGAAGAAGAAGAAGAAGAAGAAGAAGAAGAAGAAGAAGAAGAAGAAGAAGAAGAAGAAGAAGAAGAAGAAGAAGAAGAAGACCCCCAACCGTACAAAACAATGGCGGCCGTGTCCGAGTGTGTCAATTTTGGCGAGTTGTTTCTGTACAATTTACTTATATATTTAGGTAACATTAATAAACAAAGGCGACAACTACTGTATGTAACTAGTAAACCTATTTTTTAATTCCTGTGGATCATAATGATATAGTGTTATACAAATCTTTTTTAGTGAAATGTAGTGATAAGCGCAGCAGGACCTCATAAGTGTAAGGCACGTTAGCTAGCTAGCTTGTTAGCTTCACACTCGCGGGTGACGTTAAGTCCGGTTTTTCACTAAAATAACATATAAGCTAGAACGTGTTCGTATTGACACAACATGACATGGTCTTGTTCATGAATATGTTACATTTTAATTAACAATATTATGGCGTTTATACATTTTGTTTAACCCACCTGAATGAATGAGACTAATGGACAAGGTTTTTGAGTTACCTCGGGGGTTCATTAGGCCGCCTGGATTTGAAATGGGGTATTATATATGTGTGGCCTTTTTCCACTGAAACCCTCTTGTTTTCAGAATCAAACCTAAGGTAAATAAACGATTACACTGTTTTGGAACTGTGTTACAATTGTGGTTTACTTTTAAATGATTTGTACTGCGTCTAGCAATGGTGTTGTGTTCATTAAGCGTATTCTTGGTCAGCTATTGCCTGTTTACGTGGCTTCACGTGAGGGCCTTTGTTTGATTTATGTAAGATTTTCACGAAATATTTATTTCGGTCATTAGCGTTGTTAGTTTGTATATGGACCCCCTCGCTGCTATATAAAATTATCGTGGCGACGTGTTTTACTTTGACCTAGTGTGTTGTATCAAATATGGCTACATTTCCAACATAAACGTCTTAGTAGGCTATTTTCGATATATGATTACGTTCAATTATATTTTATAGTAGGCAAAATGTATTGCGATGTTAAGAACTGGTTCAGTTTAACGGAAAATACCACAATCATTAAAGTAGTCTTTAATTACTTGGCTGTAAACTGCTCGTTTATTGTCTGTTTAAACAGCCGTCGTTGTTAGAACACATGTTGCTTTGTTGACGCGTGTGTGTTTCTCTGTGTCTGAGACAAACTGCAACATGAAAGGTTTTAGGGCTTGTAGGCGTGGTAGTTCTGCCAGTCTTTTGGACACCCCTGTTACGGGGTGCGAGATCTCTCATCCCTGCCAGAGACGTCACCATGCCGGCGTTCACGATAACCCCCCACGCGTCAGAAAACTAAATCTGGAATGGTGGGGGCTGCTAGGAGTGAGTGAGGCAGACAGAGACTGTTTCCATTTCACTACAGGCTTCTATATTTGGTCCTGATATTACGGTACTGTTCAGGAACGTGTATGAGCTTCGATTTTTCCCATTTTAGTGCACTTTAAAGCATTCTTACTTGAATGCTTAATCTTTGCAGCTGTTTTGATTTGTTATTTGTTTACCTGGTCTCCGGAATAAAGTACAACCCTTCCCAGCTTTTATTTATTTCGTTTCCTTGAGTAAGATATTCTACGTTTTTTTAGCGTGTGGGCACAACCTTACTTTTGAAAGTTCCGCGGTTGTAAATGCCCAGCAAGAGAAAAGCATTTTTCAGTGATGAAGACAGTCAAAAATGACTACACTTTTAAAGCATGCATCAGTTTGTAAATATAACAAATATAATTATTCTTGCTTAGCGTTTAACTATCTTTTGCTTATGATTTTGAACTATATATGTATTTATAATGGCATTGTTGTTACTTTAGCAAGTATCTGTTGTCATTAACAGGTTCTCTTCATTTATACAATTACTTAAAAATGTGTAATTAGTGGTCCTCCTTAAAAAGGAGATGGGCACAGACATTTGAGTGGGATTCAGTACCTAACAGGCAAATGTATGCTGGTTTTTCATAATGGCTAAAGTGACTGGTGTATTATTTTGGTTCTTGCCCATGTTTTCCTGCTCTCTGAAGCCAGTTTGTGTCAGGGTATCAAATTCCAGTGCCTGGAAACTGATTAGGAGGTGGTCTGGGAGGAGACCAAAAATTAAAATAGTATTTGGCTGTCACCAAGGAGAGACCTCCCACTACAATATGATAGGGTCTGATTAGCCCTGACCTCTTATCCAAATTTCAATTTCAAAATACGAATAGTGTCTGGCTACCATCAAGGAGAGTTTGCACTGCTGGAATTGGCTCTGGTGCCTGCTTCATTGAGTCGTATCATTAAGTTGTATCGGTGCAGATGTCATCACTGGTTTCAGTTATTTTATCCATAGAAAACAATCACTTCCAGCTTACCATTTTCACCTTTGAGGTTTGCAACATGTTTCTAGAATTACACTTATTATTAGAGTCCAAGCCCAGTTTGGTGAATTGCTTTTTGTTTCTGTTGTCTTCAGAACTCCTCACCAGTCTATGGATAGTTCTGGCTCATGAAGGTGCTAAAGTCTTTACGTACATGTTAAACAGAAAACATAGTAAATTAACAAAACAGATGCACTCAATTTTGGTGTGTTGTTTCTGTACAATTTACTCATACATTTAGGTAACATTAATAAACAAAAGCGACAACTACAGTATGTAACTAGCAAACCTATTTTTAATTCCGGACACCGGGATGACTTTGGCTGTTTGTGATATGGCCTAATACCACGCGCTCGTCACACACACACCCAGCCACGCAGAGACATCAACCCTTGACCACCTGGCTGGTCCATCACGTCACACACGGTGACGAAGCGTCTGTAAGCCCTCCACCCCCAACCTCCCCCCTCCCTCTTTCTTGGTTCACACATCGGTCATGGGGTCATCGGACAGCCCAAGGGACATCTGGTGCCCATCAATCAAACAGGGGTCACAAAGGTTGACATAAGGTGCCTACTAATTACTACTCACAACCCCTCAATATAAAAAGTTGGCTAAGAAAAAGGCTTATATCAGGAACATTGCAGATAAAAAGATAGCTCTGGCTAGAAAGAAGAGAGTTATTAAGCAAAGAGGGGGGTTTCTTCTACCGCTACTATCCGTGGCAGTACCGTTTCTAACAAGCTTACTGTCGAAACAAAGCTAAGTTTATAGTTATGGAATACTCAGAGAAAATGTTTTTAGTACCGCAAAGTCAGGTGGATAGATTAAGAGATAACCGGACCCCTATACCTTTAAGACAAAGTGTTGAGAACAATCTGGATGCCTCTATAAGAACAGTTCTGAATAGAACCGATTTGGGCGTCGATGAGAAGGCTGCTCAATATTCGTCATTGCTGCAAAGATATCTGGCCTTGATTAAGCAGGGTTCTATTGAGACTACCTCATTAAACCTGTCGTTACCTTTGGACGTTGTTAAGAGTACCGGTCCCACAGACGTTGACCAGGGGGTGTTTGCTGATTCAGACGGTGTAGTTGTAGACATTTTGAAAAACATCTCTGCTAGAAGCAAGAAAAATGCGAAATATATTTTAGAGAAAATGAGTCAATCAAAAGATATAGCCTCGTGGGCCGATACAGGGGAGTTTATTTTAAACGGAGTGGTTGTTCAGAACACCCATATCTTTGACTTGATTAAAAACGTCACAGCCCCACACAACATTGCCGTCGGGAGAAGGCCGCATGGCTGGCACGCGTTTCTGAGGGCTATTGCGACGCTGAACATACCCCTATCTACGGTGCCAAACAAACGTGTTAAAGGGGAGATTAATGCTTTTAAACACAGCCGTAGACCTACAGGTTTGGGTGACGTAATGCCTGTGAGAAGGCCTAGCCCCACAGACAGCACAGACAACTTCATATCCCCGGCTGTTGTGTCACCCCGTTCTAAAAAATTACGTTTAGCTCCTAAATGGTCCAGTTATTAATTTTTGTTTTATTTTATTTCAGTTTTTTTTTTAATGTGTTGTGAAATGAAAATGAGCCATATCTACTTGCAAAACATGTTTGAAAAAGTGTTGTGTATCATTGTTTGAAAATGTTAATAAATGAATTATTATTTTTGTATGAGAATTTGTCTTCTGCTTGTGTTATTTACTTATCAGTGGGTATACAGACATGGTTTATCTAGTCTTAGCATACATTATTTTACAGAGCGAAACCATACAACGTTTGATAAATGATATGTATATTTATTATAATCAGGCACACATTTCACCCGTCTGCACATGTTGTATACAGTTAAAAACATTAAAGTTACATACACATGGTTGTAATTTTCTCACAAAACGTGCTACCATGGAGTCGTTTTTAAAAAGGTCATTTGAATATTTATCCATTACAGACTCATAACTCAGACCTTTAGACATATGGTAGATAAAGAATAGACAATGTTCGCCACAGGTGACCGACGTAAAGTCTTGAACTTGTCTACTTGAATATTGCAACAATGAACATGTTCTTCTTAAAAACCGGTAAATCGATTTAGGAAACATATCATCGTTAGGGTTGTGACCGAAGCTGTCGAAAAAACACGCCGTGTTGTCCTTGGTTATGAAAACGGCTAACCAATGCTCGCCGGGTAAATTAGATGGATGAGTGTTAATGATTACAGATGCGGGCCGTAATCGTACAGGATCCGGAGGTAGTTGGTCGCTAGGTAATACACCGAGAATATGTGTGTTTGCGGCGATTTTCTCCATAACGGCCGTTAGCTCTATAGTATCCATTCTGCCCCCTATTTTCTTACCATTCTGAATCACTGATCAGGGACCTGTAATTCCTAATAATAGTCCACAAGAACCTGTCTACGATTAGATATTTCAATCAGACTATCAAACACCGCATAGACAATGAGATTTATAGTTCTTGGTAGGGGGATTCTGAATCTAAGTTCCAGCCGGAGATGTCCTGATTTGATTAGCGATAGGTGTTGTCCGAGTTCCTCATCAGGGGTCAGATTAAACGCATAAAGGGTGTAGCCATTCATAAATTCGTCTCTATCAATAGACATCGCCTGATTCTTTAAATGACGCCCAGATGCCATCACCATTTGGTAATACTCGCGAACTGCCGACTTCTCGAGGAAGTTTGGCTGCAACGGCTTGGACGGATATTGCACACCGTCAAGATGTAGTGCGAGGTACTCCAAGTTATAATGCTTGAACGTGAACGGGTTCTTATTAAAAACCCCTGTAAACGCATCATTATCAACCATGCCTACCACTATAGATTTTAGCAATGTGCCGAGAAATAGATTCTCATGATTAGACACGCGTGAACCGACCGGTATGGAGACATTTTTAAGGGTCACACGGTCTATCGGGTATTTTGCAGTTGCTGTGAGTAGGGCCTCGGCATGGCCTAGCCTAACAGCCGGAGAGAGCGTAACCTTTTTGACAAACAGTGCTGCCGAGACAATTTGTATTTTGTAGTCTACGACATCATCACGGATTAGACAAAATTCATCCTTGCTCCTGGTCATCCGGATTTTAATATCAACTCCGTTTAACATCAATTTCTCTTGAAAAAAAATGTCACTATGAATGGGGGAGAGCAGCTCTACCACAGCACTCCCTGCAGTGTAAGTACACCTTTTCTTTAGCCCCATATTATCACCGTCAGGGATTCTGACATCTGTGTGCCCCGCCGTGTCTTTGTAAAACAGACCTGCTGTGAAATTTGATTCCAGGACTTGTTTATCATAGTTCATTAAACACTCGATTATGCCGCGGTAGGGGTAAGTATTGGAGCTTTGTGAGATCAGACGGTCCCCTAAAGAGACATCTACCTGAGAAAATAGGGTTGCAGCAGGGTAGTTTATAACCCCCACAAGAGCCCCTGCTGGTATATTTCCGCCATCTGGCGCAACAATCTTCATACGTAAATATAATGTTGTGTTATTTAAATCCAGATAATCCTCCCCGGATGCTGGTATATTGAACTCTATAGGTCCGCTAGCAGTTATAGCGGATAATGGTGGAATTTCCACATAGGTACACTTTTCTATAGCCGTTTGTGTCAACGGTACCGTGAATAAATCTCATTCTGATTTTATACACTCTTCACTCAATCCGTGTAATAATGCCATTTTAGAATATGAATCCTTTGCGGGGCGAAACAGGTCTACTAACGATGTGCTTACGCTTCGTCCTTCTTTTTTACGTACTGTTGCGGTCCTACGTACGATACGTCTTTTCTTGCCTACAGAACTAAGCCTGTTTCCTGGGGGTCGCTTCTGGGTCTTGCGCGTCATAACTAACAGGCCGCTTCCATCCTGATCAACGTTGCTACGACCGGCTGTAGACATGACGTTGCTGAGGACATCCCCTACTATGTTTTTAGCTGGAGTGTTTAAGATGTGGCTTGGCTATGTTAAAACCTTTTTTTAATAGAGGCATTGCAAAACGGAAGAAGCCCCTAAAAAGGCCCCCCAAACCGGCCCCGTATTGTGCAGCACTACCGGCATAGCCGGGCAGACCACTGCCAGCTTGGTTTTGATAATAGGCTATATAGCGCTCTGGATCCCGTGCATAAGAGTTAAACGGAATCATCATGGATCTATTTATGATTTCACACACTATGTCTTGCAGGTCTGAAATGTAGTTTCGCTACCACTTGTGGCAGCCCGATGGGCTGCACTAGGAAATGGCTGCCTGGCCTACAACACATGGCAGCCATTTTCACTACATTTCCCAGCATGCCACCGCAACACCTGAACGAAGTCAGGCATGGGGAGCAAACGACCAGCTGAAGGCCATTGCAAGGCCTATTTAAAGGACTCGATCCCATTGTTCTGGGAGAGGAGTCGGAACGTGCGTGGGAAGGAGTGGTGTGAAGAGAGAGAGTTTTGAGAGAGTTTTGAGAGAGTTTTTGGAGAGAGAGTTTTTGGAGAGAGTTTTTGGAGAGAGTTTTTGGAGAGAGTTTTTGAGAGAGAGAGTTTTGAAAGTGTGTTTGTTTTTGTGTTTGGATTTGGATTGCTGCTTTGGATTTTGACGACGGATTGGACAACGGAACTTGGACCTGGATTGTGGATTTGGATTACGGACATTGACAAAGAGACAAGGATTGTGGACTTTGTGTTTGTATTCCCCAAAAGACCCCACCCTGCGTTTCGTGTTTGTTTGTACAATAAATCATAATTGTTGCTGATATTACTGCCTCCTCCGTGTTCTTACACTTGCCTACGCCCTCTGCAAGGTCCGTGAGTGTCGCCCAACCCCTGGGGACACCACACACTTTACCGTATGTGAATGGTACGTGCAGATTCTGGTCACTCTTTATCTCGATGACTATGTCATTAATATGAGCGCTGGAGACCGGTACGTAATGGGTTTTATCATACCGGTTAGTGACCACTTGCAACTCTTCCCCGGCTATATGTACACACCCCAACATTGGGACATAGTGATCTCCTACGACCTGATGTTCAATTATGTCCGTGTATACAAAAAGATTATAGAACCCAGCGTGTAAATCCGCAGGTTTCGGGGCGTAAACCTTGTCTTTTTTAGCATTATCCCCCCTCGCATCACCCTGTTCAATATAATGGTTAACACCTAAAATTATAGCTAGCCTTCCAACGAACTTTAGAGCTATATCCCTTTTTGTCACCATGTATATTTTGTTTTTTACCAGTGCGTATCCAAGAGTTATAGACATGCTTGTTAATAGCCGAGATAATATCCGTAATGGATGTGTAAGTCCCTGATGTTATCATATATTTTACTTCCGCCCCCGTTTGCTTATCAACGACCGTAAAAACAGCGTCTGATAGCGCTATAGTATGCCATGTTCTTGGATATTGAAATTCGACTAGACCGACCTGCCATGCCCCTTTCAATATCAGCGGTTTCGATAATTTTGTCCGGTAATTCGATATTGCGTTTTCAGGATACACTCCCCGGGACGCGTTGGAGGGTAGTGTGATGTAAAACCCCTCACTGGCCATGGCTTCTTAGTGTCTCTAGAGATCGCTAGATGTCTATAACCTCCTCTTCACGAACCCAAGTGTTGAACTTAGCAGGCCACCCAAGCCATTTAACAAGGACCATGAAACCTTTCTTGGCCAGAATTTTTTCGACCTTAAAGGGTTTACTGCCGTCAATATTTATTTTTTGTAATTCCTCTTCATAAAAAGTTCCCTCAATAAGCTCGCCGTCATAATCTTTTAGTCTGTAGACCGGCGGGGTCCGGGGGATACGTGCCACTATGGTGAAATATTCCCTAGTATAAGTCTCTTCATAAGCTTTAGTGAACGGTGTTCTAGCCTTCGATATCCGTACAATGTCATCTATATCATATTTAAAGCATGGCTTGCCAGCATCCTTCAGACCATAGAGAGCTTTAAAAACCTCTTTTTCATTTTCTATACATACTCCTGTCGGGGCTCTCTGTATACTTCTATGAAAACTGTTGTTGTATGATGTAACCAAGACATCCACATATCTGTGTGAGTTGACCGATGTTAAATACCTCCACATCAAACCCTTTAAAGTACGGTTAAAACGCTCAATAACTGAGGCCTTAAGCTCACTGCCCGTGGAGAAATGGTGAATTTTGTGTCTGCTCAACACTTTCTGAAAATGTTTATTGTAAAACTCGGTACCACGATCCGTATGTAGTTTTCAAGGGACGCGCCCCCTCCGTAATATATCTTCAAAAGCTTTTGATACCTCAACCCCTGATTTACTTCTTAACATACGTACCCACGCATATTTACTGAACACGTCAATACATGTCAGCATATACTTGTAGTTGTCATTAACCTTTGCGTACATTGACATGTCTACTAGATCAGCCTGAAACTGTTGGTCTATCCCGTAGACGATTACCCTGTTTCTAGGGTAATTAATGCGGGCTGGCACATGTAAAGTGTAGGTCTCCTCCCCTTGTAACCAGTCGGCCACGTTTTTGTCAGATAAATGAATACCTGTTTTCTTGAACACGCCACGTTTTAGGCGGCTTTTACCGCCAAACGACCCCTCACTAGTGGGGTCGTAATAGACGGAGTGCATTTCTTTGGTCATCATAACACAGTCGCTATAAGCACCCGACAAATAATGATTCAGTTTTACTTGTGACAAAACTTTTTATTCAACCTAAAAAAGGACACACGTGGTTCACATTGTATCAATAATGTTTACAAATTGTACGCATGCTTTAACATTCTTACTAATCAGAAAATCTACTAGAATCTCAACAACTACGCACACATCTACAATATCGTTTTTAGACATCTTCAGCATACATAAATCTGTAATATATGCACATAGGCTAATTATCATCCCCACATTGAAACTTTTCCGACATGTCCCCAGACATTTTAGCAAACTTGCTACAGTCACATGACAAGGCTTGATATCATAAGCCCCCATTTGTAATATGTCGTCCCAGACATCACACACATCCCTAGCGGACATCAATAGCTTTTTGATCCTATCTAAACGTGGTGACCCGATAACACCCTCCTGAGGTCTATTGGTAGTAATAACACCACACAATAAAGCAGCTAGCTCTGTCTTCACATATTGTTCATCAATAGGTGCTGACAAGCGTATGTTCCCCATGTCAACATACTTTTGTCCCGCCAGCACCTCACAGCTTTGTATACAGATACTTTACAAACGTGACAGTGACTGAAGAGTTCTGCATTTATTTCACGCAGTTTCATAGAAATGTGTAGTTCATTGGTCAGATCAAATAGGACCGTCTCAACACAACCAAGAATTCTCTGTTTCGATGATCTTAAAGCGCTGGTTTGCAGAAGGTCTGAAAAAATTGTTGCAAGACCCGGTGTTAACAGCCTCTGTGTGATATCCTCTATATTGTTTCCGAAAAAGAATACCTCTGGGTCGTACTGACACGTGTGGTGCTTCTGGCTTAAATGCTCGTTCTCACACCCGTAACAGGCCTCTCTGATCTTAGCGGTGACAATGTGTTCCAGAAGCATACACGTAGTAACCTTTATAAGTCTCACGCCTAGGGGTGTAAGGAGGCCGTCAGATCCTTCGCTTGTAGCCGGTTCAGAAACCCCCGTATTAGTTGCTGTAGTCGTCGTGTTGTCCATGGGCCTTGGCTGTTGTGACATCTGTAAAACAACCTATGCTTGACTCTTTTATAGTTAAAAGTCCTCAGGGGTGGGGGTCTGAATGCCCGTCATACCGCTACTCGCACCATCAGCATCTTCTGATGTCTGTAACAAGCTCTTTTTGACGCTACTATAGCCCTCAACCAGCTCCCCGCAGTTAAACAGCTTATCAATAGTGCAGAACATGTCATTTACCACGTTGGTGTCCTTATCGGTAAATGGTTTGTATTTGTCACGAAAGACCCCCCAGGAGTCTTGCTTCCCCCAGTTAAACAGTCCCTGAATAGTACGGAACATGTCATTTACCGCGTTGGTGTCCTTATCGGCGACTGGTTTGTATTTGTCACGAAAGGCCCTCCAGGAGTCTTTAGTGAATGTCGCAGTTTCACAATGCACCTCCGCGACCCCAAATCCACAGGGGTTACCACAGGGGCACCCTCTACAGTATAGTTTTACAGATTGACTGTCTTTAAGAAACTTGCAACCGACACAAAAATGCGGTGCGGCTAAAGAGCGCGTTAAGTATTTTACAATTGCCGGCTGGTTCAGGTATTGTTTCAAGACACTCGTTCTGTAATCTTTTCTCTTTCTTGGAGCCAGAGACAAACCTTTCAGTGTGGAGTTTCCATGTCTTGTTGGTGTCAGAGTCTGTAGATCAGTCATGTCAAAGTCAAATACACAGGGGGCCAAAATAAAAAAAATGGTACAAGTGGAGGGCCGGGCTGGTTCAATGTTTATTAACACTCGAAATTATTGCACATATTGAACCAATACCAATAACACAGCTTATATTGCACTTAACATTAATCATTAAATTAAATTAAGTAAAACATAAATAAAATCAGTTGCAATATTTTCTCAAGGCTCTTTCAGCAATAAATTGAAAACGTTTTTTTTTCTTTTTTTAACAGGTAAACAGCAAAATGTAATTTTCCTTCAAAGCTCAATGGCAAGATAAATGCATAAATGAAACAGCATGCATTAAAAACAAATCAGTGTGCTGCTCTTATCCTCACCAATGACTGTCTTTTATAATAAAATTAGGTCCATTCAACTGAAGAAAAAAATAATAATTCCCTTCAAAGAAATATCAAGTCCAAGTCCTTTCTGCTCACTTGTCTGAGGCTGAGCCAGATACTTCGTGTTTCATCTTGAGTACAAGTTCATCAATGTTTGGGATCAGGCTCTGAGCTGAGGAAATCCTCAGGATTGAGTGAAGGTGTTCATCAGTAAGACGACTCCTATGTGATGTTTTGTTTAGTTTCATCAATGAAAACAGTTGTTCACACAGGTATGTGCTACCAGGGTTGGGAGGGTTACTTTGTAAATGTAATTAGTGCTTGATTACTGATTACACGGCTCTGAAAGTAATCCGATACGAATACAGTTACATGTCTCAAAAAAGTAACGTAATCAGATTACTTTTAGAATACTTTTGGATTACTTACTTTTTCCATCACAGATGGGTATGTTTTGGGGTACAGGAGACATTGGGACGCTGTTATATAGCCAAAGGTGTTGCTACTTAGTACTAAAAGGGTGCTCAAACTTTTGCACACGCCATGTTCACTTTTTTATTTGATCAGTAATACATTTAAATAGTTATTATGCATTACACTTTGAAAAAGGATGTCATGTTCAACTTTCCACTGTGTTGAGGTCAGGTCAGCTTCTGTTCATTTAATAATAAATACTAATAAATTTGAGATGTCAATTTAGCTAAATATATTCAACATTGTATCTGCATTTTTTGTTGTAGTCGTCGTCGTCATTAACATGTTATGGAATTAGAATGGACAGATTCAAAATTAATCATAATAAAAAGCAAAGGGATATTGAAAGGCAAGTTATTTTACTGTTTTGATGGCTCATCATGAGCATAACTCAAACAGCATCTTAAACAATGTAATAACTTTTGAAACTTTTTTGGCACTGGAATAACAGCGACTTGTAAGGGATATGGCTTAGAAAAGTGACAGTGTTGGCGGGCTGTGTAGCGGCGAATGCTCGGCAGTGCATAACGTAATTGACGTATAGTAGAGTACAATTGTCTACCAAATTGGGAGAAAACTGGGAAAAATAAAAAGAATAAAATAAAATGTCATCGTTTCAACAATAAAGAAAGCAGTATAAAATTAGCAGAGCAGTTAATGCGATGCCTCAAACCGTAGGCTAAGGTCAGGTAACAGCAAATTACTGCAGAACTGTGTTCATTAAACTGACTTACTCCAAGTGCTTTTTAAGATTCGAAGTCGAGTCCTTTGATGCCGACAGTATCTTTATTCCTGGAAGACACAAGGTACACTGGACCGACAGATTTTTCCCATGTTCTTCTTTAAACTGGAAATTGTGTCGATAACGCCACAAACTAAAAGCTGACTTTTCTACCTTGTCCCTATCAATGTTTGTCTGAGTGTGGGCACGCTCTTTTTTTAAACGCATTTCTTTTTACGCAGTTTTTTGGTTCTGTGCAGCGGGGGTAGTTTTCGTGAGCTGTGTGATGATAATCATGTAGGCGTGATAATTTCATGCTGTAACTTTAGTAATGAATATCAGCTCATTAATGTTTGTAAGGAAAACTTTCCACCAAGCATTCCAAGAAGTAATCCAAAATGTATTCACTTCAGGTTTATTAAAGTAACTGTATTCAGATTACTCGTTTTTCAAATGTAACGCGAGCTGAATACAGTTACTTGATTTTTGTATTCTGATTACGTAACGCCGTTACATGTATTCCGTTACAACCCAACCCTGTTCATAACAGACACGCTGTCTCCACACACAAGACACACAGGCTTTCCTTTTACTTCGGTGAACATGTATTCTGCCTCCCACCTGTCTTGAAACCCCCTGTTTTCAGCGTCTACCTTTCTTTTTGCCATTTTGGGGGAGAGGGAGATGAAAATCGGCGGCGATGTTTAGGTCTCCGCTGTGACTGTGCTGCTGCTGCTCATGACTAGTACTGAAGTGAAGAGAAGACGCGGGATTGCATTCACTCGCGGGCACTCAGTACGCGCCAATGCACTCGCAGTGCATCTTGGGACTTGTAGTATTATGGTGCTGCGGGCACATAATACTGCGGGCCGGTTTTAATAGTAATTAAATATCATCCCGCGGGCCAGAGAGAACTCATTCACGGGCCGGATCCGGCCCGCGGGCCTTGACTTTGACACATGTGCTGTAGATGGACCCGCCGAGACATTGTTGCTATGGTTTGCACATAGGCAACTATGTTTCTGAACCTTTATTACCTGGCGGGGCCCTCACGTCACAAACCCCCCACACATGCTGACGAAGCGTCATTCACACACACTTTTCTCTGAAAGGTCAGTCAAAGGACATACCACACACGGCAAAGCTTATCGTATACATAAACACTATTAAAATATGGTGTCAGCGGTCAAGGGGTCAAGGGACTACCCAAGAGAACACCTGGTGACCTAAAGGTCACAAAGGTCATAAAGGTCACCGTATTGAAACGTAAACAATGCCCTCTAATAACTACTTATGTCCTCCAAATCATCTACATGTCTGTTAGACCCCATACCAACAAAGCTTATTAAAGAGCTTTTGCCTGTGCTAGGCCAGCCCATGTTAGATATAATAAATACATCCCTATTATCGGGTTGCGTACCTAAGTCTTTAAAAGTGGCAGTAATCAAGCCTCTTCTAAAGAAACAAAATCTTGATCCTGTTAATCTGAAGAACTATAGGCCCATTTCAAATCTCCCCTTTTTGTCAAAATTTTTTGAGAAATCTGTAGCTCAACAATGAACTGCTTTCCTAAAAACAAATAATCTGTATGAAACACTACAATCAGGTTTTAGACCAAACCATAGCACTGAGACGGCACTTATTAAAGTTGTAAATGACTTACTGTTAGCATTGGATACTGGTTGTGTTTCTATTCTAGTGCTCCTTGACATAAGTGCTGCTTTTGACACTATTGACCACCAGATTCTCCTTCATAGGCTAGAAAACCTGGTTGGTTTGCATGGACGGGCACTCTCATGGTTTAAATCATACTTATCAGACAGGTTTCAATTTGTGCAATTAGATCAAGAGTTCTCTGACTACTCTCAGGTTAAATATGGTATTCCACAAGGCTCAGTGCTGGGACCATTACTGTCCTCATTACACTTGCTACCACTGGGTAATGTCATTCATAAACATGGTGTGAATTTCCATTGCTATGCAGATGATACACAGCTGTACATATAAATGAAACCAGGTGAAATACTCACTCAATTAGAGGCTTGTATCTCTGATATAAAGAATTGGATGACAGTAAATTTCCTGCTTTTAAATTCAGATAAAACAGAGATGATGGTTCTGGGCCCCAAAAAATTAAGGAACAAGTTGGATCTGCAGTTAAATGCAGGTGATTGCATAGTTACATCAAGTCTAATGGTTAAGAACCTTGGTTTTATTATTGATCAGAACCTTACATTTGACACTCATATTAAAAACACTTCCAGAGTAGCTTTCTTTCACCTAAGAAACATAGCTAAAATTTGGCACATTCTGTCATTAGAGGATGCAAAAAACTTGATGCATGCTTTTGTCGCATCGAGGCTAGATTATTGTAATGCCTTATTATCCGGCTCCTCTAGTAGCTCTCTAAAGAGTCTTCAACTGTAGTGTGGGTCGAGGATGGAAGAGCCACTCGCAGATGTCACGAATATCTAAAAGCTAACTATGAGTAGTCAGCCACTAAGTCTGCGAACAGATAAGGGAGCAGGGGAAAAAATGGATGGACAAAGAAAAAGAAACTCCGGGCATAAAGTCCACGGAAAATAATAATAAAACAAAACAACCCAAAGGTTGAGGACTCTTCAACGAAGAGGTAAGAAACTCAAATGATTTTAGAGACTTTAGCTCTGGGAGTTTTTTAACCCAAAAACAAAAGAATGAATCTCGAAAAGGAAATGCCACCGGAGTGGCAAGCATTAACCAAAGCTAGAAAGGAAATAATCCTCCTAGAACGGCAACCACAGAGTGGTAACGCTAACCCTTTTAAATGAGATCCTAAATAGTACCTTCTCTCTTTAACTGAGAGACCACCGAGTGGAAAAGTAATACCTTAGTTCTAGTACCGGCTAGAGCGTAACAATGGTTTACACAGAAGCGTTTGTGTAATGAAAACGCAGCCCTTAAATAATAGGCGGAATGAACACTGATAATCCACAGCTGGCCGTGGCCGGGAAATACACCGACACAAGACCATATAAGGAAGGAGGTTATAACAATGATTCCTGACACAAAACCAAAGAAAACCAGCCATCACATGGTCAAGCGCCCTCCAGCGGCCGAGCAAGGTAAAACCGTGACATCAACTAGTACAGAATACAGCGGCACATATTTTGACTAGATCCAAGAAGTATGAGCACATTACTCCTGTGTTAGCATCACTACATTGGCTTCCTATTAAATATCGGGCTGATTATAAAGTACTGTTGCTAACTTTTAAAGCAGTGAACGGACTTGCACCTTTATATCTGACCGAAATGATTGCCCCCTATAAGCCGACACGACTGCTTCGTTCACAAGAAGCCGGCCATCTATTACTTCCTAGAATTTTGAAAAGCACAGCTGGTGGTAGAGCCTTCTCTTTTAGAGCTCCTCTGTTGTGGAACGGTTTACCAAGGCATGTTAGGGATTCGGACACAGTTTCAATTTTTAAGTGTAGATTAAAAACATATCTTTTCAGCCTAGCCTACTGCCAAACATAGTCTAGGTGGAGAGATGGAGAAGGCCGTGCCCTAGTGTCTTATGGAGTGAGAAACTTTCCATACTGTCACCTCCTCAATGTGTTACCACCACTGTTATGCTGGTTATCCTTGATCAGGTGTGGATGGTTTTGAACTCTCTCATGGCTGTGTGTTTTCTCTGTCCCTCTCCTAATAGGTATGCTGCCATAGCTTACACTTGTCGGGGCTATCTGTATATTTCCTATGCTTGTGCTCCCCTGCTCTTACATAATGCCACTGGCTATAGCCCTGCTTTTTTGTTTTCTGACTGCATGTTCTCTTCTCTGCCTCGGCCCTAGATCCTGCGAGACGTGTGAGCTGCCCCCATCAACCCTCACCCCCACGCCAAGCCCAGTTCCTGGATCTGGACCCTCTCCGTGTGGTTTAGCCCCCCACTGACTACCTAACTCAGGAGGGGCAAAGTCTTTCAGCCCTGAGTCACCTTGGACTGACCATGACATGGTCTTTTTTGGACATACCCTGTGCCGACCAGAAGAGGAACCCCTTTTAGTCTGGTTCCTCCCAAGGTTTCTCCCTACCAAGGGAGTTTTTCCTTGCCACTGTTGCCTTTAGGCTTGCTTTTGGGGGGATCTAGGCCTGGGTTCCCCCTCTGTTAAGCGTTTTGTGACAATTAAATTGTGAAAAGCGCTATACAAATACATTTGATTTGATTTGATAGAATTTCAATAACAAATAAAGAAAAATTTTAATACAATTAACACCAGCCAAAAAAAGGGCACTTTTTGACTCTGAGGGCAAAAGGGCAGGGGCTCAAGCCCCCGTTGAACCCTATCTGTGCACGTGCCTGGTGGCACCTCTAATGGCTTGACACATTGCCAGAAAATGGGCCGCCGTTTACGTGGCTCGCACCAGGTGCTGGCAACCCACGCTACGCCACTGATGCCAAGTCTGGTTTTTTTTTATTGTTCGCGTACATTAACGTCTATAACTAATTAATTTGTAGCACAAGATAAATACATAAATTCGGAAGAGGCTACTGTTGCGTTTGCATTTAGGCGCTTTGATGTTAGCAGAGTACAAAAGTGTGATTAAAAAACATTATGAAAAACACACAAGCGGTAAACTACTGACACTGCTCTTAACGAACCACTGTAACCACATGCATGTTCAATCGCCATAATTAGCTATAGCCTATGGATACAATGAATATATATATGATCGCTTTCCACAAATAATATCAAAAGCATAAACGTGTATCACCCTGTGCACATCTCCATTATGCATTGGAAGCCGAACCGCATCAGACAGACATCATCTTACAGTCAATTCAATTGTAAGAATAAGTCTCACAATTGCAAAAAAACCTGTTCAATTAAAGTATCCTAAATATCTGGTGATGGCGTGGTGTACATCAAATCAAGGCACTTACATGCTCAATGTTTAGGCTACATCTTCAACGTTCAATGTTGAATCGTGGTTACAAAAGACACCACATGGATGCACGGTCAAATAAGCCAAGCCAACGATTTTCCTGAAAACCAGTTCTGGCAAAAACGCTTAAAAACCATTACGATGACCCTTAACCAATTAATATTTCAGAGAGGGTCGGCTTGATACTTTGTTTTGCATTTCAGAACCGGTACATAGCGACCGCGTACTCTCCACGTGATACCACAACCACACACATTCCGCGGTAACCATTTAGTTTACCTTATAACTTTATCTTTAATAATGTAATGTCAGGAAAACAGGCGGACACTGTTGCTCAATTATCAAAGTTTATCTCCAAAACTATGTCAGCAAACATTACCAGCTTCTGAGCGCAACAGCAACTCACACACCAACAGGAACACCGGAAGGCCAAAAAACACCACCTGAACCAATACAATCCCCGCCTCCCACCCCAGACCCACCAATCACATCCCTCACAGCCCAGCAAACACCAACTGTCCATCACATGTTAACTGTTCACATGCCAGGTTGCTACACTGCCCCCCCACCAATAAGTTCCTCGTCCCCGAGGGAACAAACAAAGTCTCTCAAGTGACCTGGGGGCCTCCTCTGCCTCTGTGAGGGCTGGCGTGCTGCTGGGGGTAAGTGGACAGGGGCTGCAGCTGGGGAAGCAGGGACAGAGGGTCCGGGGGAATCAGTCTCTGGCAGGGGGCTACTGTTCCGGGGATCAGGGGACGGAGGCTGGGGTGACAGGGGCGGGGTTGAGGGGACAGGGGACACAGTCACTGGGGAACCCGGAGCGGGTGAGGGAGGGGCTGCCGGGGGGGACGCTGGAGGGGCAGGGGTCGCTGGCCTCCCTGAGAACTGAGGGAGGGAGCCCCCCCTGTAGGGAGCTAGTCTGTCTCTGTGGATCACCACCTTCCTCCCATGGAGCAGCTGCACTCTGTAGACCACCTCCCCCACCCTCTCCAGCACTCTGCAGGGCCCCGACCACTGACTGTCCAGCTTGGGACACCGGCCCTTCTTCCGCTGGGGGCTGTAGACCCAGACCAGTTCTCCAGGCAGCAAGTGCCTTCCTTTGGTCTTCACATCATAGTTCCGCTTCTGCCTGACGCCAGCCCGCTGCTGCTGTTCACGGGCAAAACTGTGGGCTGACTCGAGGCGGTCCTGGAGCCTCCTGGCATACTCAGGTCCCGGGGGAATGTCTGGGGAGTCAGGGGGACGCCCAAACGCCAGCTCTGCCGGGGTGCGGAGCTCCCTCCCCAACATGAGCAGGGCTGGGGTGCAGGAGGTAGACTCTTGGACCGCTGTGCGACAGGCCATGAGCACCAGGGGCAGGTGCGTGTCCCAGTCTCGCTGGTGCTGGGAGGTGAGGATAGCCAGCTGCTGTCCCATGGTCCGATGGAACCTCTCCACTAAACCATCGCTTTGGGGGTGCAAGGGGGTGGTGCGGGTCTTGTGAATCCCCAGCCGGTCACACATGGAGGCAAACACCCGGGACTCAAAGTTCCTCCCCTGGTCGCTGTGTAGGGACTCCGGCACCCCCAAGCGGCTGAACATGCCCTCCACCAAGGCATCTGCGATGGTCTCTGCCTCCTGGTACGGGAGGGCGTAGGCCTCTGGCCACTTGGTGAAGTAGTCCATGGCGGTGAGGACATATCGGTTCCCCCTGTCAGAACGGGGCAACGGGCCCACTACATCCACCGCCACTCTGTCCATCGGTGCCCCTGCTGGAAACTGCTGCAGTGGGGCGTGGGAGCGGCCAGTGGGACCTTTGCGGGCCGTACAGGGGTCACAGCGACGGCAAAAGTCCTCCACATCCCTCCTGGCTTGTCCCCAGTAGAAACTCTGGCGGAGACGACGGAGTGTCTTACTGACCCCGAAGTGCCCAGACCCTGCTGCTCCATGCATGGCCTTCAGCACTGACTCCTTCAGGCCCTTGGGGACCACCACCTGCCACTTCTCCTCCCCTGTCGCAGGCTCTTTCCACGCCCGCTGTAGCACACAGTCACACAGCCGCAGGGACTCAAACGCAGCCCACAGCCCCTTGGTTGCCTTGGAGAGCACAGCCACCTCATCCACTAGAGGTCGCTGCTGCACCTCCACCCACTGCAGCACGGGCTGTAAGTCTGTGTCCTGCTCTTGCTGCCTCCTCCACTCAGCAGCATCCACCATCTGCAGCTCTCGGCAGGTGACCCCCTGTGCCTGCCGGACTGCAGCACAGCACTCCTCCTCTCCACGCAGCTCTCTCTCTCGTGTCTCCCTCCGCTCACAGTAACGACACCCGTCTTCCGCACACGGGCGGCGGGAGAGAGCGTCTGCGTTGGTGTGGCGTGCTCCGGCCCGGTGCACTACTGTGAAGTCGTAGGACTGGAGCTCCTCCAACCACCTAGCCATCTGTCCCTCTGGCTCCCTGAACGTCAGGAGCTACTGAAGAGCAGAGTGGTCAGTCCTCACAGTGAAGGGCAGGCCGCACAGGTAGTACCTGAAGTGCTTGATGGACAGCACCACCGCCAGAAGCTCCCTCCGGGTGACACAGTAGCGCCGCTCGGCCTTGTTGAACCTCCTGCTGAAGTAGGCCACCACTCTCTCCATCAGGACCCACCTGGGACAGCACACCTCCCGCACCCACACCGCTCGCGTCCGTGTCCAGGATGAAGGGCAGGGTGGTGTCGGGTAGAGAGAGCACTGGGGCCTCACTCAGGGCACGCTGCAGGCTGCTGAATGCCTCCTGACACTGCTCAGTCCACACAAAGTCCCTGTCCTTCTGGAGCAGCTGATACAGGGGCGCAGCCACCCTGGAGAACCCTCGCACAAATCTCCTGTAGTACGAGGCCAGGCCGACGAAGCTCTTCACCTGTGCCTGGTTGGTGGGGGTGGGCCAGCCGGTGATCGCCTGCACCTTCTCTTCCAGGGTGCCGATGCCCTCACCCCCCACCCTGTGCCCCAAGAAGGTCACCTCTCTCTGCATAAAGCGGCACTTCTCCGGGTGCAGCTTCAGGCCCGCTGCTCTGATCCTCTCCAAGACCTGCCACAGAGCCCCCAGGGTGGCCTCGAAGGAGCTGCCGTGTGCCAGGATAAACCAGACACTGCTCCCGGGGGACGCCAGCCAGCACCCGGTCCATCAGCCTCTCGAAGGTGGCGGGGGCGTTACAGAGCCCGAAGCTGAGGACCCGGAACTGCCACAGCCCCCGCCCTGTGCAGAAGGCGGTCTTAGGCCTGGCCGCTGGAGAGAGAGGCACCTGGTAGTACCCGCTGCGGAGGTCCAGGGAGGAGAACCAGGAGGACCCGGAGACCAGGTCCAGAGACTCGTCGATGCGCGGCAGGGGGTACGAGTCCTTCCTGGTGACGCCATTCAGCGGCCTGTAGTCCGCGCAGAGCCACCAGTCCCCGTTCTTCTTGGGAACCATGACCACGGCGGCTGCCCAGGGGCTGTCGGAGGGCTCGATGATACCCGCCTGCTGCATGCTCCACACAGCTTTGTCACACGCCTCCTGACGAGCCAGAGGGAGGCGGCGCGGGCGGCACTTGATGGGCGGAGCATCCCCTGTATCGATGTCGTGCTGCACTAGCTCCGTCCTCCCCACCTCCCCCTCACTCATGGTGAAACTGTCCTGAAAGTCCAGCAACAACTGCCACAGCTGCCCCTGCTGCTGAGGGTCTAGCCCATCACAGTTTTTCCTCCAGACCTCTCTCACCGCAGCCAGCAACCCCTCCTCCCCCGCCTGGGGTAGCTGGGCCGGTGCTGACTGGCTGGTAGGGGAACACGCCTGAGAGGTAGCAGGAGGGGGGGTCACATCCGAATTGGGGGTGTACAAGGGTAAGGGGATGGGGAGAGTCATGGGGGAAGGAGAGGGGGGGTCGTTGTGGGCAGTTCCAGCCGTACTTACTGCAGCGTAGACGAGCCTGACAGGGGGCATGGTGGAGGTAATGACTGGAGCCATCTTGACAGCAGGCTCCAATTGGGATGGAGAGAGGGGTGGTGGGGGTGATGGGCTTTGGGTTCGCTCAGCCCCCCCTAAGCGAGCCCCGATCCGTTTCCCTGAGCCATTTTGGGGCATCTTCTGAGCACGTGGCCCTCCTCACCACACCCCCAGCACACCCTGGGTCCCGGGCGTGGCTGGCGTGCGGCCTGCAGTGACACAGCCCTCAACAGTGCACGTGCACAGCACTGCATAAACGTGCACAGCATTTTAAGCGTGCGTAAACAAGTTGCAATTTCCAAAAAGAAACGAATAATCTATCCAGTAGTTGGCTGAATACTCAAAGTGTTGGCATGTTTCGGCTAAGGAATCCGCATGTTCCAAAACCACAAATTCCCGTGAACACCAGCTATGAGCTACTGAATTAATGCTATACCAAAAGCTTTCTTACTTGTTTAACACGTTCTTTTTCCTTTGCAGCAATGTCGGCGATGCGTGGATGGCTTCAGGAGGAATGTTTTCGATTGTGGTAACAATATGGTTCTGTTGCACTGGGATCATCCTGGGCATAAAAATAACCTATTAGACACCCAGGCGCAAAGTGCAAGAAGAGGGGTCGGGAATTGCGTCAAATCTCGGTCTTTCAGGAACAACCGGGGACCTCAGCTCTCCATGTCTCATATGCAGACGGGAGAGAGAGAAAGAAGTCTGTCACACTCTTTCGCAGTGCACCTGTTCCCCGAGCTACGCAGAGATCCTTTCAGTGCGCGCTGCTGTGGACTGCGGGGACTGCTGCAAGGCGTCCGGCTGTAGTGAGAGCTGCGAACTAATCCACCCGTCAGGGGGAGACCTTTTACAGTCTGTAAAGTTATTCCCATTTTTTTTTTTTCACTCAAGTTTTTATTGAAATTTTGCAGAAATTTAAACAAAACACATCAACATCCATGTAAATAATAGTACAAATAATAATAGTAATAAAACCATAAAGTACACAAATATAAAATAAAAATTAACAAAAGTTGTCTGGAAATGACTCAATATTCACACCACTATATTTTGATTAGACTATCATTTAGTTGGTGTCATGTCTCATGTAAATGTTCCACTTTTCCCAGTTCTTTTTAAATGTATCCTCTTTGACTCTCAAAAGGAATGTCAGCTTTTCCATAACAAAAATCTCTTGAACAATATCCAGCCACTGTTCTTGTTTTGGAGTGTTCACATTAAGCCAATTTCTGGTAACAGCTTTCTTACTTGCTGCAAGTAAAATTTTAGTCAAATAAAGATCTTCCCTCATCACGACATCATCAATATTCCCAAGGTACATTACCGGGCAGGCATTCGGGATTTCATATCCCAAAATATTTTTAACTACTGCATTAACATTCTCCTAATATAGCCTTATCTTTGCACAATTCCAGAAAATATGTGGGTGATCAGCCTCTATACTCCCACACAACCTCCAACAATGTTGTTGTACAGCAAGTTGCCTGCTTTTTATTTTGGGTGTTATGAAAAAACTAGTCAAATTCTTCCAGCAGAATTCCCTCCATACTAGCGAGTTTGTAGATGTACATTGTGTCTCACACATTTGGTACCATTCTTCCTCCGTTATTTGAATCTTTAACTCTGCTTCCCATTTTGCTTTTATATAAAGTGTTGATTCCCCCCTGCTTCCCTCCAAAGCTTGGTAGAAAGCAGAGATGACCCAAGGCCCCTTCTGTTTGTATGCATCCACAATCACCCCAATCACACTATTTGAAGTTTCGTCTGGATCTGACCTTATCTCTTTTGTGAAGTAATCTCTTAACTGCAAGTATCTAAAAAAATCTTTATCTTCAAGACCATACTTTGCCTTTAAATCTTGGAAGCTCATAAATGCACCATTTTCTGAGACCGTACACATTGCCGTCATGCCTTTTTGTGCCCACTCTTTGAATGTTGAATCATACATCCCTGGCTTGAACTTAGAATCATATGCAAACCACCTCAGTGTGCGAACCCCTCTCTCTAATTTGTATTTGTTTACTATAACGTTCCAAATTTCTAACGTAAATGCTACTGTTGGATCCATAACATCTCTCAAAATCCCTATCAAATATTTGTCTCCCACCAGGATCTGAGTCTGGTGACCCTGTACCTCCCTTTCTATTTCTTTCCATCGAGCCTCATAATCAGGTCTACACCAACAGGCCAGGGGTCTGAGTTGAGCTGCATAAAAATATTCCCTCAGATTTGGTAAAGCCATTCCCCCCTTACTTCTAGGTAGTTGAAGTGTCTTAAATTTTATTCTTGGCTTTTTGTTATTCCAAATGAATCTAGAGATCATCTTATCCCAGGCTATGAATTTGTTTTGGGGAACATTAATTGGGAGAGATTGAAATAAATATAGTAGCCTAGGTAGGATATTCATTTTAACCGTTTGTATTCTGGCACTGAAGTCTAAAGGTAGGGTAGACCACCTTTCTACATCCTTTGATGTTTTCATCAATTTTGTTATAATTGGTTTCAAACATGTTGGAGAGTGTTTTAGTTATATTTACACCAAGATACTTCATTGCTTTAGAATTCCATTTCAGATCATATGTATCTCTGATTTGTTGGGATGGAGAATAATTAAATGAAAGAATTTGTGTTTTTGTTATATTCAATTTATACCCTGAGTAGTGTCCAAATGTTTCAAGCAGGTTCATTAGGTTTGGGAAACACACATCTGGATTTTCAAGAAAAATTATAACATCATCTGCAAAAAGTCCAATGATATGTTCCATCTCCCCTATATTGACACCCTGCAGGTCTTCACTCTGCCTTATTGCTTGCGCTAAGGGTTCGGCATATAAGGCAAAAAGAGTTGGAGAGAGACAGCAACCCTGTCTCAAACCTCTCTCCAACTGAATCCTATTAGACAAGTTTCCATTTACCTTAATCCTAGCTGTAGGCTCGTGATAGATTGTTTTAATACACCGAATTGCATTTTCATTGAAACCAAACCTCCTTAGTACTTCATATAAAAAAAGCCAACTAACGCTATCAAACGCTTTTTCTGCATCTAAACTAACCAGAACCATACTTGTACCTTTTTTCTGAGCATTGTCTACAATATGAAGAGTTCTTCTAATATTGTCCTGTGTTTGCCGCCCTCTAATAAATCCTGTTTGATCTTCATTGATCAGGTCTGGTACAAAAGTCTCAAATCTTTTGCTAATAATTGAGGTAAATAGCTTGTAATCTACATTCAAAAGTGAAATTGGCCTAAAATTTTTGCATTGTTCTTTGTCTTTGCCTTCTTTAGGTAAAATGGAAATAATTGCTTCCTTCCATGATGGAGGAGCCCTGCCCTCTTTAAGGGTCCAGTTAAAACAGGACAAAAGTAAAGGTGTTAGTTCCTTCTTGAAGGCCTTATACCACTCTGATGGGAACCCATCGCTGCCTGGTGATTTACTAGCCTTTAGTCTACTGATTGCATCTTCCAATTCCTCAACTGTAAATTGTGACGTAATGGTGTCATTCTGTATCTCACCAATAGATGGCAGGTCGAGTGTGTTAAGAAAACTTCTTATTGTTTCCTCATCAGCTGATGGTGGTTTAGAATAGAGTTTCTTATAGTACTCTTCAAATATTCTTTCTATGTCATCTGGCTCATGTAACAGTTGGTTGGTTTGAGGGTCCCTTATTCTATAGATTGTATTAGAAGCCTGTTGCTTACGCAGGCGTCTAGCCAAGAGTCTAGTTGCTTTTGGACCTGATTCATAGTAAGTCTGTTTTACAAATCTTGCCCTTTTTCTATATCTCCCCTGAGGATCTCATTCATCTCCCCTCTTGTTTCCTTAATTTGTTTTAATACCAACTGATCCTCTGTATTTTTATGTTTTTCTCCAGTTCTCTCAATTTTTCTACTTTGTGTTCATATGCAGCTAGTCTAGCCTTTTTTGTGATGCTGTCAGGGCGATCAGCTTTCCACGAATAACTGCTTTCATAGCATCCCACAGTATTACAGGATCCACATCTCCGTTATCATTCTCTTCTATATACCTTTTATCTCTTCCCTTATCTGTTCCACATTCGCCTTATTGTTCAAAATACCCACATTGAGCCTCCATACAGTATTTATTTTTCTACTATTCAGGTGTAATGTCAAGCTGATCGCACTGTGATCTGATAGATCTGCCACCCCAATTTTGCACTCTGTGACCCTGTGACTTTCACCAGTACTCATTAAAAAATAATCAATTCTGGAGTAGACAGAATGAGGTACTGAATAGTGTGTATAGTCCCTTTCTAGGGGGTGAAGTTCTCTCCAAACATCCATTAGTCCCATTTCCTGTACTGACGTGTTAATAAACTTGGTCAGATGCATCTTGTTTTTCTTAATGCTTGTTGTATCAAAATTATGGTTCATGACCACATTAAAGTCCCCTCCACATATCAAGACACCCTCAGTCTCTAAGGCGATAATATCAAACAGGGTTTTGAAAAAATACTTGGTACTCTCTGGGGGGGCATATACATTGATAAGTGTCACCATTTTGTTTTCTAACTTTCCTTTAACTAATACATACCTTCCCTCTTTGTCCCTGACTTCTTTATGGAATTCAAATTGGACTGCATTTGCGATTAGGATAGCCACTCCCCTCTTCTGGCTAGGTTTGTAGGAACTATAAAATGCATTTCTAAAACCAAAGTGTTTCAATTTCTCGTGCTCTTGTTGAGGCAGATGGGTTTCTTGTAAGAATAGTACTTGAGCCCTTTCTTTTTTCAATTTAGCCAGGACCTTGCTCCTCTTTACTGGATTATTCATTCCATTTACATTAAGTGACACCAATTTTATATTGTTATGTGGCATTTACCTTACCCAGTCCTGCGTTGCATCCATAAACCTCCAGACAACCTAAAACTGCACAGTCCCGAACATCTGGACAACGTGTGCTAAATAAAATAAAAACAGTTGACTTCCAAGTTAGGATGATTCCTCGCCACCCTGAGTCCCCGTTGGCAGGCACACTGTAAAAAGTGATTATGGCCTCATGTAGTTTTAATATTTTTAACTTATGTCCATGTTACTGAAATAAATTAATTTTGGAGATAAACATATTTCTAATTACTGAGTTTAACATAAATATCCCAGTTTTTTTATCTAGTCTTTACATCTAATAAATTTAGTTACGATAGAGCAAAGCAAAAGTGTCACTTCTGTCTGAAACCAACCCAGAACGCATGCGCAAAGGAAGCCCGCCAGAAGAGAGAAACCTTTCTGTCCGCCATTTTCTCATCTCACCACACAGCACGCAAAGGACAGCTTTCCTGTAAACCTTGACCGTTTTGCCCGGTAAGAATATTATTTCAATTATTTGACATATGTTTTGCAATAATTGTTTATTTAGGAGAGCACAATTGTAGTTATATGGCTTTTACACGTTGTGACAGTGTCATCTCATGTTTTACCGCGTTTTTAAAACGAGCCAAGTTAGCTAATGTTAATGTTAACGTACCTCTGTCTTTTGCAAATAATTTGCTATATATGAAAGGAGCAATATTTTCATGTGTGAATTATCCACTGCTTCGCGGAGAAGGTCCGAAGCCTCTTGGAGCCAGCAGTAGCTTCGTCTTCCACTCTATTATATGAGCCATTGCCAAAACAGAGGAAAAGAGTGAGGACACCCGACGATGCTTTGGTTAGCTCACTAATATGCTAAGGCAGGTAGCTGGCAGCTGGGAGCCAGCGAGCTATCCGCCTTTTGCCCGGCAGCGGCGTTGCCTTCCTAGTGAGCTAACCAAAGCGTCGGGGCGGTCGTCCTCGCCCTTTTCCTCGGCTTCGGCGTTGGTGCAGACTGGCGTGGATGATGGAGCTACAGTGCAACATGTCGCTTCACATGTTCCATCTCCCTGAATAAATCAACAGAGCTGCTAGGTAGTCCTGTTAGCTCTCCTCCAGGAAGCCAGCGTTACCAGGTGGGAATTGTTAAACTATCGTACCAGGTAACGTTAGGTATTTTGAATAATAATCGTATTTTGAAGGATAACAGATAAACGCTGACATTTATGCCTCTTTATCAAATTTAGTTGGATGCCTGAAGGAGCTCAACCATTTATCAAGCTCTGCTCGGGACAACTTCTAGATGAATGTAAGTATATACATATTCATTGGTTTGGTGTTCTCAAAGTCACTGTACACTTGAGATTGATTTGAGTTTACTTGTATGCAATGTAGCCTAATTGGGTGTGTTTTGAGTGTTCTAAATCTTTTTTTTTCCTTCTACTTTGATGACTTTGATGACTATTATGATGGTAACTCTCGTTACCCATGTCCTTACACACAATGTCCATGTACATTTAAGACTTGGAATAGTCTGCAGAATCACACATACAAATCTCATCGCAAACAAACACCTCCAAAACCATTAGAAGTATCCGCTTTTCATTGTCAACAATGAGGTGGTGATCAAAGAGAAAATGACGAAAACCTTTTCACTCTGACGTCAAGAAGTTGTGGAGCAGAAGCCCATGATTGCAGACTTCAAGAACAGATGGCCAGCGCTTTTCCAAGTAAATGAAGTAAGTAAATGTATGACACTTAATGCATGGTTGCAAAGCTGTTTATATGTGGTTGATGCGGTGTTTCTAGGTGTGTGCTAGGGTGTGCAAAAGTTGTTATTTTACCTTGTGTTTGTAGTTATCTGTGTGTAATGGCGGGCAATGTAATATATTTTTGCTTTTCTTTGTCCAATTTTTGTTTTCCAGGTTAATGCAGAGTTAATCCGTATTACCACTAAGCCTCTGATATCTTGTAGATGCCTGCAATGATGTCTATTGCTGTATTCCTGCACTGATCTCGTGCGCTAACTATGATTGTTCCTACCATGTATTAATGCACATCTTGTAAGTCGCTCTGGATAAGAGCGTCTGCTAAATGCTTAAATGTAAAATGTAATACATTTTCTGAAAAGGCAAAGGATAGCTCTATATGGAGAATACTGTGATGTAAATCTAGCAGAGGTCATCCATGATGCAAGTGACTTAAGAAAAATTTACCTTTTATTGCTAGGGCTATATGGCATTTTATGGTCTTACTGGCCATTGTTGAACTTTTGAGCAACAAATCACCACAGTTAGTAGTAAGAAAGTTGCTGTAATGTTTTGTCTACAAACTCCTGTGGTCAAAGGTACTCCATGTCTGAACCTGGATTTAGGAGATATTGACAGAACATTCATTTTTTGATTAACTTTATTTAAACATATTTGGTCTGAACCAAGTATACAGTAATTGCCTGTATACTTCCACCTGTGATGTCATGTCCCTACTGCATGTAACATTGTGAAGCACAAAAATTCATTGTGTTCCACCTTTTTTTCTTAATATAGGTAGATATTGACCTCAAGAGAGACAGCATCCTAAAAAGCCTGTGTGTCTACCTCAATGAGGACAGCGAGGCATTTGTCAAGGAGTATTTGGTAAGTAAATGTGAACATACACTCTTCATGCATTGTAAAAGCACTGATCTTGGTAAGTAGACAGGAAAACACTTATTTATATTGGTGGGTGTTCTGTGTTTCTCTGTTTGTGTTGTCCAGGATTGCACTGTGAGTGTTGCTGAGGAAGACATGCTGCAGACGGTCATGGGGATATACGTGGTCCGAAAAGCTGGCGCAAAAGACAACAATGCGGAGGATGTGGGCATAGTGATGGAGGGAGTCAGTGTCCTGAACAACCTTGCAACTGTATATAATGCTTTCATCATGCTTTTTGGGCTCATTTATGCCCTTGACTTGAGTTGGATGGGCACAAGCTCACTCGGAAACTACAACAGCTGAAGATCAAGATGTTTGCATAAGGTCATGTTTCTGTTTTAAGACCTGTTTTAAATTGTAGTTTAACTGCAATCTGATAAGTAAATACTTGGCGGAATGAATGTTGTACTTTTTCTTTGTTTTTGTATCTCCTTTTAGTCCGGTTTTCACAGTAAGTGTTTCACAAAAGTGTAAAAATGCTTTAACTGATCTGATTGACATTGTTGTTGCACCACCATATCTGTCGATTACTGATTCTGCCTCATTTGGATGTGGTAATTTATTTATATTTCTTTTTTCCTCTTGTATCTCCTGTGTTTTAGGAAGGTTTTAGGCAGAGTTAACCAGCAAATCTTAAACTGTTCAAATTGTAATTGAAATATGGTGTTCTGGTTGACATTGTTGTTGCACTTATTGAAGCTAGAGAAGGCTGCTGTTGTCAAAATATAGAAGTGCCAAAGTTTGCCCTTAATTTTTTATTTAAATATTTTATTGTAAAGCAAGGACCTTTGATAAGAAAGGGCTACGACTTAGAACACTACCATATCTGTCGATTACTGATTCTGCCTCATTTGGATGTGGTAATCTATTTTTGTTATTTTTTCCTCTTGTATCTCCTGTGTTTTAGGCAGGGTTAACCAGCAAATCTTAACACTGTTAAAATTGTAATTGAAATATGGTGTTCTGGTTGACATTGTTGGACTTATTGAAGCTAGAGAAGGCTGCTGTTACTGTCAATGTTATACATGTCTTGAGTGTGGCATTAATGGCATTAAACATATTTTGACCCACTGTTATTGGATTTATTGGAGTCTTTAGGTCAAGTAGCATGACACATTTTAAATGTGTACAGCCAAAATGGGTGAAATGTGTTGAGGTAAAACATAAAAAATATGTTTTAACAAAAGATATATTCCATGTTAGGGTGACATAATTAAAACATGTTGGACCAACAAGATAATATGGCTTAGAACTAAACTATTTACTTTGAGTTAATCTTACATATTTTAATTAGATGGAAATTCTGCCCTTAATTTAAATATGTTCATCCAAAGAGTAATTTTTTACAGTGCAGAGGGGAAAGCCTCCTCCCAGAGGGCCCCTCACTAGAGGTGAAACACGCCATTTCACACATTCTAGTAGTCCAACGTCATCCGATAGCGCTTATTTTGTAATCCAAGTGAAGTCTTTAGCATTGATCAAAAATTGTTTTGCCCAATATATACCAACATCAAAATAGATTAAGATAAACAAAAATATTTTTAAAAACAAAAGAGGAAAGTCACTTCCCTACCAGTCGGTCCTTATTTGAATTGCAAAAGAAAAGACTAAATAAAGCGACGCTACATCGTCTCGTCCTCTTAATCATGTTATGAATGAAAAATAACCAAGGAAATAGCGTGCGAATATTTGGACCATTTATACTGATTTAAAAGTCATGGTCATTTAGCTTAACGCCGCTGGTTATACAAATGGGCTAGTGCAATTTCACATAGGCCGTGACAAAATAGAAATTAATTAGGAGGAATCCGCTCAAACTCCTGTAGTCTTCGTCTTGCTCGACGCGCCGTCCCGCTCCCATCTTCATTTCCCTCCCCGGCACGCTCCCATATCTTAGCCTGAAGGAGACGCTCTACCTCGGGGTCCAGCTCCGTAGTGCTGCGGCCTGGTGTCTCCACGGAGTAGCCTCTCCTCCTCAGCTCCTGCGCTGCGTCTTGTGCGCTGTTGTATGTGCGTGTTCCCGAGTCCCAGTGGATGCGCATCTTGTCCAGCGGGGTTTGGAAGCGGACACCCTTCTCCTTCAGAGCCCTCTTTATTCCCGTGTACGCCTTGCGCTTCTGGACAACGTCCGTTGCATAGTCGTGATCGAATGATAGACGTCTCTCTTCAATCATTATTTTCTTTCCCCAAGCCTTTTTCAATACCATTTCTTTAGTATTAAACTCCAGAAAATTTACCACTATGGACCTAGGCGGCGCATTCCGTTCCGGTTTACGAGCCAGTGCTCTATGAGCACGTTGGATCTGTAGGTTGGTGTCCGCTAGGTCAAGTTCAGTTTTCAGAAGTGTCTCCACATATTCAGACATGGAGTTACCTTCTTTCTCTTCGGGTACGCCATAAATGCGAATATTATTTCTCCTAGACCGTCCTTCCAGATCTACCAGCTTTTCCCGCATGGCTTTCTATTCCTTAATTGACTTAATCAGTGCATCTTTCATGGCCATGTTAATCGTCTCACCCTCATCAATTCGTGTTTCTGCTTCATTCAGTCTAGTTTCGTGGGCCTGGATTCGTGTGGAGTTGGCAGAAAGTTCTCGATAAATTTCCTGCTTCAGATCTTTTAGTTCGGTTTTCATGTCTTCTTTGAGTTCTTCTTTAAGTTTGTGTAAGTCCTCTTTATGCTCAGCCCTGAAGTCTCGTATTTCCTTGCTAATTCTGTGGAGCACGGAGCGCATGGTTTCTGCCGATTCGTCGTTCGAACTTTGAGCGTCGGCCATCTCCGCTGAATTCTTTCTATCTTGTTTGTCGCGTTTCTTTTGACTTCTACTTCTAGTTTTCACTCCCCACTCATTACAATAAAGATTACAACGATTTGCGTGACAATTCGTGAATTAAGGGGGCTAGTTTTGACTTGCTATCGGGAGCCGAAAATTAAGCAGCCATCTTCCTCGCCTCACCACCGGAAGTCCTCAAAGTTATTCCCATTTAAAATGTAATATAACACGTAGTTTACCTACCGTTAATTTCAGATTCATTATTTTGTAACAAAGTAGAAATGCTCTGAGGCTTGTTCGCAATTTCGCCCCACTCCACTGAGGCAATCCAATTATATTACATTACATTACAGGCATTTGGCAGACCCTCTTATCCAGAGCGACGTACAACAAAGTGTTAACCGTAGTCAAGAACAGTTTAGCTGAAAGCCACCCTAGTGGGAAGTACAGTTCCTGGGTGCTAGGAGCAACCACATAGTTAAACTAGGACCCTGTAGGTACATCTGTAGCCACAATTCAAAGGTAGCAATAAAGCAATCAATGCAGAAAATAATGCCTAAGCCTAATACAATACATAAACAAGTAGACGTGTAAACTAAGTGACTATGTCCCTAAGTTAACAAAAACCGGACTACGGGGAGAGGTGCACCCTGAAGAGGTGAGTCTTCAGTCGTCTTTTGAAGGTGGCCAGGGTCTCAGCTGTTCTGACTTCCAGAACCAGACTCCAGACTTCCAGAACGTGGAGCCAGAACCGACAGGAGAAATGACCGGGAAGCGCAGGTGCGGAGGGTGGGAGGTGCTAGGCGTCCTGAGGTAGCAGAACGGAGTGGTCTGGCAGGTGTGTAGGGTTTGAAGATCTTGAGGAGGTATGTTGGGGCTGATCCCTTGACTGCCTGGTATGCTAGGACCAATGTCTTGAATTTGATGCGAGCTATAACAGGCAGCCAGTGGAGGGTAGTTTTTAGTTTTTAGTTTTATTTATTTAGCACATAATTTTACAATTACAGTGCAGGGAGGGAACGAAGCCCTGGCGGGCTTGTACAGAGTTCCTCCCCCAATTAATAATCATAGTTACTTTGACTTGTAGGCCAACAAATAAACTATAAGATAAGCTATGTTATCTAATAAAGATGTAAAAGAGGAGAAGAAAAAAAACACATAGGGAGAAAAAGGCAAAGAGAACAGAAGAAAGCAATGCAACAGGCAGATAATCAGGCAGCTTGAGCATTCTAGTTGATAACTAGAAGGGTCAAGTGAGGACTAGATGTTTTTTCAAGGTCTTTTTGAAAACGGATTGGGAGGGTATATAAGTTCTGGAAGGTGTCTGGGAGATCTTCCTTCTTATTGGTGAACTTGTGTATGAATAAGTGTGTTTGGTAGACATTAACTTTGTCAATGGGTAGGAGAGAGTGTTTTCTAAATAGAGGTGCAGAGGGTGCGTATCTATTTGAGTGGGAGATCATTCTTAAAAACCTATTTTGAATTCAAAGTGGTTTCTTTAGATAAGTAGGGTGTGTAGCCGCCCAGACTATATTGCAATAGTTCATAAAGGGATACACAAAGCTGTAGTATAGAGTTAAATGGGCTGAGGAGTGAATTAAGGGACAAACCTTTCTCAGTATGCCTATCATCTTCGTAGATCTTTTGCAAACAAGATCAATATGGTTATACCAGGTTAGGCCTTCATCTATGACAACTCCTAGGAATTTTGTGCAGTTTACTTGCCTGAGTTCAGACCCGTTGATTTGTATTTTAGCATATTCTTTAGGATAATACTTATTTGTATTGCAAAAGATCATGAAGTTGCATTTTTTACATTGAGGGTTAGCTTGTTAAGTTGGAACCACTTAGCTACAGTAGATAGTTCAGCATTGACTCTTTCAATCAGGGTGAAGAAATCAACATGCGTTGCTATGAGATTTGTATCATCTGAAAAAAACACAGAAAAAAAGTAGTTGCAGTACATGGCCAGATCATTGATGTAAATTAAAAATAATAAAGGGCCTAAAATTGAGCCCTGGGGAACTCCAAATAAGATTTCCGATTTCTTGGATGAAAAACCATCTAGAGATACATATTGTTGTCTATTGTGGAGGTAGTTAGTGAACCATTTCAAGGCAGTATCTTCCACTCCATATCTGTTTAGTTTTGAGATAAGGATGTCATGGTTTACAGTATCAAAAGCTTTACTCAGGTCTATAAAGACCCCAAGGGCAAATTTTCTCTCGTCAACAGCAGTTGAGATATGATTGACAAGCTGTATTAATGCATGCTCGGTGGAGTATTTTTTGCGGAATCCATATTGGTGTTTATATAGTATACTATTTTCAGCTAGGTGCTTAGAGATTCTAGAGTAGACCAATTTTTCCAGGATTTTTGAAATACAGGGCAGAATGGATATTGGTCTGTAGTTTCCAAATTCCTTAGTGTCACCAGTTTTGAATATAGGAATGACTTTAGCAATTTTGAGTTCATGGGGAACTATTCCAGATTGTAGTGATAAGGAGAGAATGTGAGTAAGAGGTTGGATAATGTAGTCAATGGCCTCTTTTATGAGAATGCTCTTGATGCCATCGTGTCCTTGGGCTGAGTTCTTTAGGGCCATAGTGATACTGCGGACCTCCTGCATAGTAGGAGGGTCAAGATATTGAAGTGGAAGATACTGCCCCTTGATTGCACTGCATGGATTCACATCAGAGTCCCTGATACGGGATGCCAGATCAGAACCGATGTTGACAAAAAAATCATTGAAGCCGTCTGCTATTACATTAGGATTGGAGAGAAGCCCCTCCTTCCCTTTCATCTCCACAGGTGCAGCTGATGGAGATTTCCTACAATTTAGTAAATGGTTGATGAGGTTCCATGTTGATTTGATGTCATTTGAAGCTTGGGAAAATTTATCAGCATAGAATTTTTTCTTTGTTTTTCTTAATAGGGCAGTAAATTGGTTTTTGAATTTCTTATAGGTTTCAATATTTGTAGGAGTAGGATTAGAGATAGATTTCCTGTAGAGCTTATTCTTTTTTCTGGAGCATTTCTTTAATTCTTCTGTAATCCAAGGTTTACCCTTGGAGGAATTATTTTTAGATTTAGTGGATATCAGAGGAAATGATGATTCTAAGGCAGAATTAAAGAGTACATAGAAAGTAGTGAGCAGGGGGGTGACATGGGAGTGTCTAGGAAGGTTGTAGACCAGACGGGCTGCAGCGTTCTGGATGAGTTGCAGGGGTCTGATGGCAGATGCGGGAAGGCCAGCCAGGAGAAAGTGCGTACTTTTAAAAGTCCCAATAAACAATAAACATATCTACCCAATCACTGCTGTGCACTGTTTGTACTACGGATAATTGTATATGTGTTGGTTTACAGGTGTGTAGAATGACTGGACATTCTCTGGTGTGGATGTAAGTGAATGGTTTATAGTTTATGGTTATAGTTATCGTTCCTGGTGGAAACAGGCCTTGGTGTTTATAGACCAATCAAATAGGCTCCTGGGGTTCCGCCAGAGATTTTGGGCCCCATGAAAACGTATGATGCTGGACCCCCCTCAGGTTGCGCGCATAGCGCGCAATGCCAACTTTTTGCCAAAAACAAAAATAAATCATTAGTTTTATTAGTACATGGTAAATAAAATATTCTATTAATGATGATATAATGTAGAATTTTTTTACTTAATGTTCTAATAATTTTTTAGGCCCCCCCTCTCAGTCATGAGCCCTTAGAATCATCCTAACTTTTCATGGCAATACGGAGCCACTGGGATCAACCTGCAGGCTCTCCCAGCCTGGGAAAAGACAGTAGTGAACAGTGTCCAGAAACGCACTTTGTCACACGTGACTGACTCTTATAAACCATGTTCATCCAGTTTGACGGCTGATGGCTGCCTCACATCTAATTTTAATGCATAAATTTGCATAATTTTATCCTCATGTGGTATTTATAGTGTCCTGGTACGATTGCACTTTGACATACAAACAGAAAAGTAATTCAGTGTGCAGGGTCTTTTATGTTACAAATGCATAAGTTCAAATAACATTTTGAGAAATTGCAACTACTATTAATAATAAACTTTATTATTATATATATATTTTTTTTTTTTTTCTTTTCGATTTTACCCCATTTTTCTCCCAATTTGGTAGCCAATTACTCCCTCTGTGCTTAGTTCAATCCCCTCCCTCGTAGTTCACTGCCGTAGCCCTGTGACCGGCAGTGACAATGGTGGTCTAGTGGTTTCAATGTCCGGCTCTGGCTGGGAGTGCCACCGGGGTGGAAATTAGCTGTCCGCCTCAGGGAGGGGGGTGGGAAGCCGACACAGTTCGCTGCGCACAGGAGTGGTTCTGGGGTGCCGGAATTACAGTCGACAGCACGACGAGTGTGTCTCGGAGGAGGCAGCGCTTCACCATTGTCACTGCCGGTCACAGGACTACGGCAGCGAACTACGAGGGAGGGGATTGAACTAAGCACAGCGGGAGTAATTGGCTACCAAATTGGGAGAAAAAAGGAAAAACGTAAAATCGAAAAAATTAAATAAATTACATTTTAAAAAGTCTTAATATTAACCTTTTCAATTAGATATTAAATTAATTAATAAAATCCCTCCAGCTTGTCCGATTTAATCTTCTGGATATAATTCTTGGCCAAGTTTTGTTGAGGAGTCTGAGAAGCAGCAGGGTGAACAGTGCAGTTGTCAGAAAACCCTGGTTCAGCATTAATGTAATGTGTCCACAGTGTGTACACTGTTTCAGCTGTAGGTGTATCAAAAATCTATTCAAATGTAATCTCTTTCAAAGGAATCATTTGCCACAGCACAATACAGACAATGAAAGCATTAGTTGTCTAAGAACTCATTTGCCTGATTAAAAGTCCTTAAATGAATAAGGAATATTTATACTTTGTTATCCCTTTCTGACATAACATCTTACTAAACGTGAAAAGTTTCTACTTAAAAACAATTAACTGCTCCTTATACTTCAGAAATGTCCATTATGGTTGTAATGAAAAGCAGCATGCAGGAGGGTCCCCAAGCGCTCAGTCTGGGGACCCCTTGTTTATCAGACACCCTTATCCAGGGTGACTCAGAGCTCACATTTGTACATATTAACCAACCACAGATGCAGGACCGTTTACTGAAGCAGGTCAGGCCCAATGGTACAACAGAAGTACCCCATCTGGGGCGCGAACCTGCAAATAATTTGGACTGCAAGTCCACTTCTTTAAAGCAGAACATTTGCTATCAAATACCTGCCTGCTGATTACGCAGTTTTAACTGTGTCCTGTGAGCCGCCATTGTCTGAAACTGAATAAAATGCAGGACTGAAACAATGACAATGCACAAACTGGACAGTTGTAGACTTTTCTAGATAGTTCCTTGTGTCCTTAAGTGATTAGACTGCTATCCATGGAAAAGCTGTTTGCAGATGTAGGTCAAATGTAACCTCTTTCGAAAGTTATCAATTACCACAGCACATTACAGACAATGAAAACGTTAGTTAGAATATTAGTATTACTATTAGTTAGAATATTCATTCCTTGCAACATGAATATCTGGTTCTGACATGTGGAATTAAGAGGGCAATGTTAAATGATCCCTCTGCAGACATTAAAAGTGTCTAATTACAAATAATTACCAGCTCATTATACTTCAAGAATTGCAATGATGGTTGGAACACAAACCAGCATACACAGTGGGCCCCCAGGACAGAGGTTGAGAAACACTTCTCTAATGAAAAGTTGGAAGTCAGGCCAGATTTAATGGACTCTAGGTGTAAAAGACAGTTCTGAATGCACTGTGAATGAGAAAGGTCATGCAAAGTCCTTGATACACACCACAAAACAAATAAAATAGTCATATTTGATCAGAATATATTTAATCACTGTGATTGGAATGCCCTTGAAAACAGAATTATTTGCAAAGGCAACACAATGAAAGTGATTGCAGTAATGTGTTTTAGGTTTACAACAGAGTAGGAAAAAAAACAGAATGCTGGCAATTTTTCCAAAAAGCCTGATGAAATACAGCTGTTAACAGTAATGTTTTTGTACACAGACCTCGGGATAAGATGCAGGTACAGTACTCAAGCGAAGGAAGGAGCCCTGAGACCGAGTGCTGATTACATACAGTAAGGGCGCATTCACACTGCGGAGCGTATTCTGCCTGAAATCGGCGATGCGCTCCACTTTGGATATTTTGTGAACACAGAGCTGGGACTCGCGGAGGCGCAGAGGGGTGGTGCTCGTTTTTAGTTGCCACGGGTGACCAAAATCAAACAAATTCGAATCATGGCTGTTGTGTTGTTGACATTTCGCAAAGCTAGCTAGCAAGCGAACTTCACGCCTTTATCCATAAAAAATATGTTACAAGTACTACAACACATTTAGCAAAAATATGGATTATGTTTTCCTTTAGCTAGCTACCTTACCTTACAATTCACTGGATGGATGAATAAATAGCGTTATGCCCATAACGTTAACAATCCATTCATTAATAATATTACATTTTATGGATAGCCATAACGTTAACCTTATTATGATCAGTGGTATAACGTTCAGTTTATTGAAGAATGTGTGGATAATATAGCTAGCTAGTAAGCTAGCAAAAATTCCTCGCCCGTTTTCCATAATAATTAGATTTTGGAGGGAAACTTGCTAGCGCCATCCATTCCCGCTGTCATGGACCGCAACAAAAAGCGAGTTCTCGCAATTGCGTTGCTTTTGGATGAAGAACAAACCCCCTTCGTTTTGATTGGTCACCTGGCGTGAAGTGACAGTTGATGCGCGGAGCTGCTCTGCAAAAGTTGAACTATTTTCAACCTTTCGCGCCAATACGCTAGCGGAAAAATGAGCGAGCCGCGTCGCAACGGTCTATGTGCGCTCATTCGGCGTCCTCCCATAGGGAATAATGACTTTCCGCGAGCGAACGCTCCGCAGTGTGAATGCCCCCTAATAGGGGTTATGCGGAACGGACTTCAGTGTTTTGCTAAACGTGGCGGGCCATTTCCGGTAGACAAGATAATGGCGTTGTTCTATACAAGATGTTTACAGGACAAGGGGTTTAAGCTATACGCTTCCTCCTATATCCATGATTATGAGTGTACTAACGACATTTTTTAAGTACATGCTGTCTATTACCTAGCGTTAGCGTTAGCTAGCTAGTACTAACGACATTTTTTAAAAGTAGCCTACCTGTGCCTGCAGTCTAATACTTATCGTTAGTGTTAGCTAGCTAGTACTAACACATTTTTTTAAAGTAGCCTACCTGTGCCTGCTGTCTAATACTTATCGTTAGTGTTAGCTAGCTAGTACTAACGACATTTTTAAAAAGTAGCCTACCTGTGCCTGCTGTCTAATACTTATCGTTAGCGTTAGCTAGCTAGTACTAACGAAATGTTTTAAGTACCTGTGCCTGCTGCCTATTACCTAGCGTTAGCGTTAGCTGGTCGGTTGCTCAATAACAGTTACCTATGTAGATCTTTTCACCAGTGTCAAACAGAGACAGGATGACTGCCGATGTTCGCACCAGGGCAGCCTGTCACAGGTCTATACAAAAGAGCGAGAAGCCCCACAGCCTGAGAGTAGCGATGGTTCGCATAAGGTTGATCTGTTCGCGTTCACCATCAGTTCCAGTTCAAGGATGGTAACGCTATGTCAAACTTCTCAAGGTATAAAATAAAGGCTAATCTGGCAATACGATCAGGGCCCTCTTGACTATCTAATCTATCTAATCGTCATGATTAAAAGGCACGATTTATACCAGCATTCCCATTTTGAGAAGTTTGATAAAGGCATCAGTCCAAAATAACAGCTGTTCAAGTTCAGTGTTGTTGGTTCGGTCTAATACATTTCAGCTGAAAAACGAGTATAGGCAAGGTTATTGGGGTAACGGTATTATAGTTTCTTGTAAATCATTGATTATTTAGTGGCATAATAGTATGTTATTCATTAGGTCTCTCAAAATAAAATTGATCATTATAAGGTACAGTATTAACAACGTGTGCTATTGTTTTATTTAATTATCACATTGACCTTGTTGACTGGCGGAAGTGAGCCAGCACGTCTTCCGGTTTGGTCATGTGATGCTCGACATATACCCTATTACTGAAATTAATCATTGTCCATACATATTTCAGATTTTAAACCCTGAGCGGTGTGCAAAAATAAATTGCATCCTTTATTTTAACAGGGAAACACACTGCTACATGCCCAAACAATAATACACTTTTAAACATCATGTTTTTAGGAAACTGGCTATATAGAAAAGGGGGTGACTACACTAAACTAGCAAAACTATGCAAAACGTAACTACCTGCTTCAGACATAAATTGTAAGTTGTCCTGCATGACGGAGATAATGTCGCTTTAATTATAATTAGACTAGCTTACTTGCTCGCGAGTACCGAGGCTAGTAATGATGAAATTACAGCATGAAGGTGGCAAGTCCTACTGAAGTACTTCATAGTTTTTTTAATGGATATATAACATAAAAAGTAAGTAAGTGTTGTTTAATTGTGGTTTCATAATTCAAACAGTGCCTACCTGAGTGATATCATTCACCGTAACCCAACTGGGGCTGGGGATGCGGTGCTTTTCATAACAAGTTGTATTCGGAATGTCAGAAGATGCGACGTTGATTGATTGATTGAGACAAAACCATTTGGAAGGGGGGTTGGAGAGTGGAGTACTTTTTAAATTGATAAGGTGTATTTTTTTGTGGATACTACTATACATTTCCCTCTTTATATTTGATAGAATTTCAATAACAAATAATAAATAAATAAAATACAATTAACACCAGACAAAAAAGGGCACTTTTTGACTCTGAGGGCAAAAGGGCAGGGGCTCAAGCCCCCCTTGGGCCCTATCTGTGTACATGCCTGAATGCCTATAAAAGCCAGAGAGAATCGCAAGCTTTCATATCCAAATCCCTGAAACATTGATCATTACTGAACTTGTTTCGACTCTCCTGATTCCTCGTAACCTCAAACATCACTCACCCAGAAGAATGCTTTGTTTTATTCTTTTAGAGCTGCGATTTGAGTTCATGGGAAGTACAAACAATGTTAAATTCTGTCCTTGAAGCAGATTGCTCTGGGTTCAATTTGCCGTGTACAATGCAACATTTACCTCATTAACCAGAATATACATTTTTGTCCATGTACACCTCTGCAAACAGCGATTACTGAATAAAACAAGCTAGCATCCTGATGAGGATCCATTTCCATTCGTCATGTCAGAGAAGTGGTCATGGAACTTGACCCACAACCAGCTGGTGATATACACCACTCAATGCAATACATACTGTGTGTATGTTTGGGGACCACTGTCATCTGCCATTCTGAAGATCCCTCAACAGCACCTCCACTCTCATACATGCTTCTGATCCAGGGCTGCATGTCTCCATCCCTACATGGCCAGTGTGTATACTGCTTTTTGTTACAACCAATTTTCCTGTCTCATTTTTATAATCAACTATGCACACCAAAGCTGGCCCATTCCTATATTGTAAAATGTTATTACTAAGGATACATGTGCAGTCTGCCTCTGTAGCTCATTACTTTATTAAACATGTCAGATGGGATGGGCTAATTGAATCAGGATTGGGCTATATACGTCAGCAGAGAAGGCAATGGAATTAAAACAAACATGTTGTTTTAACAGATATCTGTAGGCTGCAACACGTGAAGGCTGGCTGTCTGGCCTCAGCCATTATATTTGTATTCATACAAGTGTGGCCTAGCACACAGCACATGGTTCCAAGGATTACTGGCAGGAGACAGGTGTAGAGATGCAGTACCTCATTTTGACCAATGGGTGTCAGGCCTGTCCCAAGGTCACTGATCCTTAAGAACAGCTGTCAAACTCAAGCCCTGAAAGGCTGTTTTAACACGTTGGCTTTCCCTCCAACCTTTGCTCAGCTTCTGCTTTATAGGAATGTGCATTTTGATTTGATATTGGATTACTATATGGCTCCCAGGATCACATTTTTAATAATCAATTAATATTTTTTTCCCCAAGAACTGCGTACAACTGCACATAGCACTTCACTCACATTATAGGGCAGGAAATTGAATAGTATCAACTTTCTGTTATTTTATGCTGGATTCTCCTCAATCTCCTTTGTGAACACAGATGATTTGATTTCTATTGAATTGTTAATTTATGGTCAATTATTCAAATAATTTATTGCCCCTATTTAATTATTTTCTAAGGTTTGGAATGTTTGGATACATGCTATACAGCCACATTTATTGCCCTATAGGCAACAGTGCATTTGGGAAAATGGGTGTAAATGTATACAATTGGACCAATTAAGCTAGGGCAACTTAAAAAAACCTTTGCTGTCCTCCAGGAGTTGAGACTGACACCACTGCTATAGAACACTGAACATTAATGGTGATTCACTTGCACCGAAAATCCTGAGCTGCATTTAAACCGCATACATTGAGAGCACGGACACCTTTATAAATAAACAATTTATGCATTATCTGCCCTCTTCTGGACAACAGACATACACAAAATGGTCAAATATAATTAGCATTGACACCCCTTGTGGACAAAGTGTATTACCATGTATTAATTAACATTAACTTTGTATCAATCCGTTTTTAATAACTAGCTAGCTAGCTAAGTTAGGAACAATCAAGATTAATATGAAGTCATATTTAGTTATTGTTATACCCCGTTCAGATTGACCATTTCAAAACTTAATTAAATGTGTTGTACAATGGCTGTGGCTCATCTGTTAACAATCGTATCAATGCGCATACACATTGGGTACAGTTGAATCTGATTAGATGTGGTAGGGACTCGATCCCTTAGGCTAATGACTCATTTACCGTCGACAATAAGAAAAAACTACCAGCCGTCTTTTGAAAGTTGTAGGGGGCCCTACTGAAAGTCAGAAACATAGCTTGCCTGCAGGAGTGACAAGTAGTTGGCTAACAGTACTGTACTAGAGATGGAGTGTGCATCTGGACCTATGATTTAGCCATATTTGTACTATAAATTCATTATTTAATGAAGCTTCCAAAGCTTCTTTCAAGTTTCTCAATGGCTGTTAAGAGTGAGGAAATAAGTGTGAAGGAATTTCATTAATGTCTAGCAGCTAGCAACAATGGCATGAAGTAAGTAAGCCCTGTTTACAGCAGTTGATTTTTATTACATTTTGAATGGTGAGGAAGCTAGGCTCCTATTTGGCTATGACTGACCGGTCACATTGACTTGTTTCATCGCCAGATGCTATTTATTTAGCTAGCTAACATTAACATCGAAACCTGGCGAAACCCATGTCCTCACTGGGAAATGCTTCCTCCTTTAAATAAACACTCGGAGTAGTAGTGTGCGCTTTTCTCTTTTTCAGTTCCAGCTGTTGGGTATCACGCAGAAGTGACCAACACCACATGCATCATGGGACACCTCTATGAAGAGCTTTTCCATTCAGGCTTTAAAATTCTAGAATAAAAAATGAAACAAATTAGCACAGTATGTGCACTAGAAGTGTTGATGTGTTACTGGGAAAAATCGAGAGTCTAGTTCTTTTTTTAAATTTATTTTTATGGTTTTGTACCCTGGTAAATACATATTTTTGTATGTCTGACTTGCTTTAAGAGTAGAAGTACAAGTTGTGATTGTAATAAAGAAAGGCAATTGCACCTGCAATCTGTTTACCAGACATTTGATTTTAGTATTACTTCAACAACATTTTTTATGTGGTTTCATATGGTGCAACCGGCTCACCATATCACAAGCTACAAATCTGAGACAGTGCTGCAGAGGTCCAGCCACTCCCCTTGCTCAGAGGAACGGACATGCCAAAACATGGCAACAAACGACTGAGGGCGTGTATGGAGCCAGAAACTGGTGCAGTTCTTACAACCGCTCCTCCACAACAAGTACGGATATCCCTCTGTGTGCATACACTGTGACTTTGTTAGCCTATTAACTACTCAAGACTTACTGTGGTTGTCAATAAAGAGGTAATAAAAGATGTGTTAATTGCTGAATAGCAGTAACATTGCTATAGCATTGCAATAACATGGGAAGATCTTCTCATCGCCTACAGGACATGGAATGAGAAAAGGTGAAGCAGGTGAAGGAGCTTCTGGCTGAGTGTGAGGTAGGAGGGGCGCTATACCGGTATTATGCTGCGCCACGATATGGATTTTGCTATACCGTGGATACCGTTATATATTCATAAATTCTAATTTGGCATTCATATTGTTTTGTTCAAAATTTCAATTGAGTGATAGTAGTTAGTAGCTACATCTATTTTTTATTTTAATCTAACCTCCAGGTTCCTACGAAAAAAGAAGCATGTTAATATGTTGACCTATTTTTTTGAGCGGACGTTTTATGCATTTGTTGCGCATGTAGCAACAAAAAGCGTGCAGGCAGCTGCAGTTAGCTGGCAGACTACGTACTAATATTTATAGCCTATTACAAGTGCAAAAGTGAAGAATCGAAAATGAGCGAACACGCAGAAAGTGATGTTGCTCAAGAGCAGGATGATGACGAATTGGTTAAAAAGAAAGGGGGCCTCTGTCGTTTGGAACTGGTTTGGGTTCAACCTCGACCAACAAACAATAGGTTACTATGCAAGTTGTGTCGCCGTGTTGTTTTAGCCAAAGGTGGAAACACCAGCAACCTGTTTACCCACCTGAAAACCATGCATGTCCGTGAATATGAGGAATGTACCCGAATGCGTGAAACAGTTAGTCCAGGAGCTCGCCCAAGACAAGCCAGACTCCCACTCAGCAATCAATCAAGTCATCATTCGCTGCCGGTACTCGCTATAACTCTTTCTGGTTATATAAGGTTAAAATACATATTTTGCCTTAACTAATGTCATTTAACTAAGAAGGGCTATTAAAATGTGATTCAGATTTTTTTCTCATATATCGTGATATCATATCGATATCGCCTGGACAGTGGAAAATATCGTGATATGAATTTTAGCTCATATCGCCCACCCCTAGTGTGAGGCCATTCACATTAGGAGGAACAGAATATGAAAGAGACAAAGCACACAGAAGATCCTGAAGTACACCAACCACCAGCTTAAGGTGTGACTCTCCACACCACAGACCTCTACACCAGTGCTCCAACAAAATCCTAGACATGTGATTGTCGTCAGTCACTATCTCCTACAGAGAAACAGCAACATTTGGATGTAGAGAAGAGGTCATCATTTCAAGGTATGTCTCTCCATAACAGAGATTGATACTGCAAATTGAGTGTTCCTAAAAACTGTGAGATATTTAGTTTCTAGCCATAAATAAGAAATAAGAAATATTAAGGTGATAAGCTTAAGCTTATAATATTTAAGTGTAGTATTTAGATCTATCATTACAGTCTTTCGCTGAGCTGTACTGAGAGCCTATCTCATGTTTATTGCTAGTTGGCGGTCATATCCCAGAGACCAGGACCAGTAGACCAATGTTCATCTTGGAGATACTGCTTGAGAAATTTGCCATTGAGTCAAGTACAGGTTTTCTGACAGAGAACCATCAGCGTTTGCATATGGAGGAGAGTATGCAGAAGGATATTGACTTAATTGAGTCAATGAAGTTGAAATTCACTCACCATCAATTCAAGCTGTGGCTCTCGACACCAGTGAGATGGGTACATGAGGGTTGGACCCGAAATGCACGACTCAGAAACAATGACAAAATAAAGACCCGCAAGGGCTTTATTAGAGGAATGTTCAGGAGACGTAGTCAAAACAAAAGCAAAGTCCGATAACCAAAAAATCAAGCCAATAACCAAAGTACAGTACCGAGGGAGAAGGCAGTCTCAAACTCGGTAAACCATGCAAAATCCAAAACAAACCAGAGTAGCTGTCAGCGGGGCAGAGGTACAGGAGGATGGTAGGCAGGCTCGTAGGAGGGACGGTGCAAGAGTCAAGACCAAGCCTGCTCCAAGGCAAAGGCACAAAAGACAGCAGGCAAAAACTTGTGGTCCAAACAGGCAGTGGTAACAAAACGGCAGGCAGTAACAATGGTCAGAAAACAGGCTTGGATCGTAACAATGAAATCAGACTTGGAAAACACTCAAAAGTGCTATAGAAATATAGGCAACAATTTCACAAGGACATGACAAAACACTGAGCTTATATGGAGGTGTAGACAGGTGCAGACACTTCGGAAAGTGAACCATAAAAGAACAGCTTGAGAACAGCGTGAAACAGAAAACAGCTGAGGAGTGTGTGACAAGGTAACAAGATAATTAGTCGTTGTTAGTAATGATCCTATCCTGACCTAGCGTTTGTAGATTAGTAAATCAGACATGAACTAGAAACGAAATGAAACATGAATACATGGTTAGCAAGTTAGTAATGAGTAAATCTCCAGCACATCGGCAATTAGAGTTACTAAATTGCCAATCATGCTAGCAGAAACAATAAACCTATCTAATCGTTAGTAAATTAGTAATCAGACAAGGAGGGGTTAGAAACAATCAGGAAACGTGAGCGACAGCAAGAGAGAGAGAGAAAGCATGAACGCAAGATTTGCGGACAGAACATGAAAAAGTGTATGCTTTAAACATGAACAGAAACGTAACATGAAAACAGAATCAAGACATGACATGAAATAAAACATGACATAAATAACACATAAAAATGTGGCATGAACTACATGGAACCGTGACAGCCAGAGAATCATCTTGCTACGTGAGAGCTCCAGCTAGGCATTAGGCATTTAGCTACTTCTCATTAAGAATAGTTTATATATCTGTTTTGTAACAGACAAACATTTTGTAGCAACAGTCTGGGAAATATTTATAATTCAAGGTGTGGCTCTCCACACCAGAGAATCATCTTGCTACACTAGAGCTTCTGCTAGGGCTTACACATTTAGCTAATTCTCATTAAGAATAGTTCGTATACACAAGCCTCTTGCAGCAACAGTCTAGGAAAGTTTTATAATTCAAGGTGTGGCTCTCCACACCATAGAATCATCTTATTACATGAGAGCTCCAGCTAGGCTTTAGACATTTCGGTACTTCTCATTAATAATAGTTTAATTATGTGTTTTGTAGCACCCAAGCATTTTGTAGTAACAGTCTAGGAAAGATTCATATTTGAAATTACTTCCATACTCTTTCCATACTGTATGTCTCTGAGGTGTAGTGTGCTCTATTTTATGGTTGACTTCTAGTTTGCGGAAAAACTCCCTGAAAATTGTGGCCTGTTGGAATATTCTACACAAGGACATGGAGAGATTACCGAAGGATGTTGACTTTCCACAGTTCACCGAACATCAATTCAAGGTGTGGCTCTCCACACCAGAGAATCATCTTGCTACATGAGAGCTCCAGCTAGGCTTTGGACATTTAGCTACTTCTCATTAAGAGTAGTTTCTATATGTGTTTTGTAGCACCTAAGCATTTTGTAGTAACAGTCTAGGAAAGATTTATATTTGAAGTCACTTCCATATTCTTTCCATACTGTATGTCTCTGAGGTGTAGTGTGCTCTATTTTATGGTTGACTTCTAGTTGGCGGTCATCTCCCTGAAAATTGTGGCCTGTTGGAATATTCTACACAAGGACATGGAGAGATTACAGAAGGACGTTGACTTTCCACAGTTCACCGAACATCAATTCAAGGTGTGGCTTTCCACTCCAGAGAATCATTCTTCTACATGAGAGTTCCAGCTAGGCCTCAGACATTTAGCTACTTCTCAGTAAAAATTGTTTCTATATGTGTTTTGTAATACACACACATTTTCTAGCAACAGTCTAGGAAAGTTTTATAATTCAAGGTGTGGCTCTCCACACCAGAGAATCATCCTGCTAGCTCCAGCTAGGCCTTAGACATTTCGCTACTTCTCATTAAGAATAGTTCATATATGGGTTTTGTAGAACCCAAGCATTTTGTAGTAACAGTCGAGGAAAGATTCATATTTGAAGTTACTTCCATACTCTTTCCATACTGTATGTCTCTGAGGTGTAGTGTATTGTTTTTTATGGTTCACTTTTAGTTTGTGGTCATCTCCCAGAATAGTGTATACTATACGTTTTTTGTAAGACACAAGCCTCTTGCAGTAACAGTCTAGGAAATATTTATAATTCAAGGTGTGGTTCTCCACACCAGAGAATCATCTTCCTACATGAGAGCTCCAGCTAGGCATTGGACATTTAGCTACTTCTCAGTAAAAATTGTTTCTATATGTGTTTTGTAACACACACACATTTTCTAGCAACAGTCTAGGAAAGTTTTATAATTCAAGGTGTGGCTCTCCACACCAGAGAATCATCCTGCTATCTCCAGCTAGGCCTTAGACATTTCGCTACTTCTCATTAAGAATAGTTCATATATGGGTTTTGTAGAACCCAAGCATTTTGTAGTAACAGTCGAGGAAAGATTCATATTTGAAGATACTTCCATACTCTTTCCATACTGTATGTCTCTGAGGTGTAGTGTATTGTTTTTATGGTTCACTTTTAGTTTGTGGTCATCTCCCAGAATAGTGTATACTATACGTTTTTTGTAAGACACAAGCCTCTTGCAGCAACAGTCTAGGAAATATTTATAATTCAAGGTGTGGTTCTCCACACCAGAGAATCATCTTCCTAAATGAGAGCTCCAGCTAGGCATTGGACATTTAGCTACTTCTCATTAAGAATAGTTTATATATATGTTTTGTAGCACCCAAGCATTTTGTAGTAACAGTCTAGGAAAGATTCATATTTGAAGTCACTTCCATACTCTTTCCATTCTGTATGTCTCTGATGTGTAGTGTGTTCTATTTTATGGTTCACTTCTAGTTGGCGGTCATCTCCCAGAAAATTGCGGCCTGTTGGAATATTCTACACAAGGACATGGAGCGATTATAGAAGGATGTTGACTTTCCACAGTTCACCGAACATCAATTCAAGGTGTGGCTTTCCACACCAGAGAATCATTCTTCTATATGAGAGCTCCAGCTAGGCCTCAGACAATTAGCTACTTCTCATTAAAAATAGTTTCTATATGTGTTTTGTAACACACACACATTTTCTAGCAACAGTCTCTGAAAGTTTTATAATTCAAGGTGTGGCTCTCCACACCAGAGAATCATCCTGTTAGCTCCAGCTAGGCCTTAGACATTTCGCTACTTGTTATTACGAATAGTTCATATATGTGTTTTGTAGCACCTAAGCATTTTGTAGTAACAGTCGAGGAAAGATTCATATTTGAAATTACTTCCATACTCTTTTCATACTGTATTTCTCTGAGGTGTAGTGCATTGTTTTTTATGGTTCAGTTTTAGTTTGTGGTCATCTCCCAGAATAGTGTATATATGTTTTTTGTAAAACACAAGCCTCTTGCAGCAACAGTCCAGGAAATATTTATAATTCAAGGTGTGGCTCTCCACACCAGAGAATCATCTTATTACATGAGAACTCCAGCTAGGCTTTGGACATTTAGCTACTTCTCATTAAGAATAGTTTCTATATGTGTTTTGTAGCACCCAAGCATTTTGTAGTAACAGTCTAGGAAAGATTCATATTTGAAGTCACTTCCATACTCTTTCCATACTGTATGTCTCTGAGGTGTAGTGTGTTCTATTTTATGGTTCACTTCTAGTTGGCGGTCATCTCCCTGAAAATTGTGGCCTGTTGGAATATTCTACACAAGGACATGGAGAGATTACAGAAGGATGTTGACTTTCCGAAGTTCACCGAACATCAATTTAAGGTGTGGCTTTGCACACCAGAGAATCATTCTTCTACATGAGAGCTCCAGCTAAGCCTCAGACATTTAGCTACTTCTCATTAAAAATAGTTTCTATATGTGTTTTGTAACACACACACATTTTCTAGCAACAGTCTAGGAAAGTTTTATAATTCAAGGTGTGGCTCTCCACACCAGAGAATCATCTTGCTCCATGAGAGCTCCAGGTAGGCTTTAGACATTTCGCTACTTCTCATTAAGAATAGTTCATATATGTGTTTTGCAGCACACAAGCATTTTGTAGTAACAGTCTAGGAAAGATTCATATTTGAAGTCACTTCCATACTCTTTCCATAATGTATGTCTCTGAGGTGTAGTGTGTTCTATTTTATGGTTCACTTCTAGTTGGCGGTCATCTCCCCGAAAATTGCGGCCTGTTGGAATATTCTACACAAGGACATGGAGAGATTACAGAAGGATGTTGACTTTCCACAGTTCACCGAACATCAATTCAAGGTGTGGCTTTCCACACCAGAGAATCATTCTTCTACATGAGAGTTCCAGCGAGGCATTAGACATTTCGCTACTTCTCATTAAGAATAGTTCATATATGTGTTTTGTAGAACCCAAGCATTTTGTAGTAACAGTCGAGGAATGATTCATATTTGAAATTACTTCCATACTCTTTCCATACTGTTTGTCTCTGAGGTGTAGTGTATTGTTTTTTATGGTTCACTTTTAGTTTGTGGTCATCTCCCAGAATCGTGTATACGTTTTTTGTAAAACACAAGCCTCTTGCAGTAACAGTCTAGGAAATATTTATAATTCAAGGTGTGGCTCTCCCCACCAGAGAATCATCTTGCTACACGAGAGCTCCAGTTAGGCTTTGGACATTTAGCTACTTCTCATTAACCCTCTGAGGTCCGTGCTAAGCTTTGAGATGGTTTGTAATTTTGGCATGGTCTGATATTTATCTCAATTTCATCAATTTAACACACACTTACTCCAAAGTGTTTGATATTTTTATTTGAAGGACAATCACAGCTACATTTGTATGCCATCAATAGTTTGGTCAGTATCATATGCAGCTTGTAAATAGATCTACAAACACACAAGTTAAAAATAGTAAATTTTTCTGCTGTCACAAAAGTTGTGAAAGCACACACTAAACTATAGTGACGAATTGTTTTGCCAATGTGCGTTTGTTCATCAAGGTCTTGTTTATGTAAGGGTGTGAAAACAGTTTAGCACATCTGAGATCTAAATAGCTAAAAACCTGTTTTTATCAGAACTGGTCACATTTATTTCAGGCTGTGGGAGGGCTAAATGCTAAATACCTGAATATTCATTATTCATTGTCCACACTCTAAGATCTGTCAGATGGGCCATCTCTCAAAGGCCATCAGAGTAAGCAAGTCAGTGAGCCATGCAGAAGAATATATGCTTTTTTCATTTTGGAAGATTTATTGAAAAACAGCACACAAACTACTATACAGTATATACAGGGAATGCCACATATTACAAGTCATACAGCCTAACAATAATGCACATAATATCCTCCTGAGATCCAAGGAAAAAGGGTCTTCCAATTAAACTTTTTTGTGATTTCATGCCTCTTTAGAGTTAAAACAACAACTCACAATTTAGATTTTAAATGGCTAAGCAATATTTGAGTTACCATTTCTCCTTTCACGACAAGCGCTTCTTGTGGCAGCAGCCATTTTGGCTCTTATTTTATTATCCACAAACGTAGGCAAAACAATGTCGGAGGCGACACGCAAATAACTCACAAAACAAACCAAAATGATAAACGAACTGAACAAACAAAGCTAGCTAAACAGCAAATCCAAAACGTAATCCCAAACACGGATTTAACTAAACAGAAGCACTCTTATAATAAACAAAACAAGAATCGATTTTACAGGACGTGAGATCATGAAACCGATCATGCTACATACGATTTTTATAAACATTTTAGGCTGTTTGAAAAGTATTTTCCATAGATCTTGTGTGCCTATTGAAATTTGTTACGTTGCAAACACGCGAATATGTAGTCACAAGACGCGAATTCATATATTGAATATATATATACGAGTATTTGATAACATGGCAAATCAAATATAGTTAGTTACTCTTAAATCAGTTGTTGTCCTGGCCGCTTTCCATCAATGTTTCAAACACTGCAGCGCAGAAAATCTTTCCATCTTGAATAAAATTGTATGTCTGTATAAAATCTTGCTTCAAATTGTCGACAGTTTGTGTTGTTTACGCCGGCGTTTTCACACATGGCCCCACGCCTCCCCCCACGCACCTCCCAAACTAGCACCTAGTTACCATGTCAATAGAAGGGGGACGTTACTAACAGGTAAAAAGAGAGTAAAAGGCAAGGTTTACTTTTGGTCTAATTAACCTAATTTAAAAATCCCATTTGATTTGCCAGTGCTCAAATCGGAAAGTTGCGATTCCAAGGTTTCTGTCAATGTTTTTGTCGCGTGTGTATGATAAAATATTGCGGTTAGAAATAGTAATATACTTTTATTGTTGCTGGGAGCGGCGCCGCCCCGTCGACCTCAGGGGTTAAGAATAGTTTATATATGTGTTTTGTAGCACCCAAGCATTTTGTAGTAACAGTCTAAGAAAGATTCATATTTGAAGTCACTTCCATACTCTTTCCATACTGTATGTCTCTGAGGTGTAGTGCATTGTTTTTTGGGTTCATTTTTAGTTTGTGGTCATCTCCAGAATAGTGTATGTAATGTTTTTGGTAAAACACAAGCCTCTTGCAGCAACAGTCTAGGAAAGTTTTATAATTCAAGGTGTGGCTCTCCACACCATAGAATCATCTTATTACATGAGAGCTCCAGCTAGGCTTTAGACATTTCGGTACTTCTCATTAATAATAGTTTAATTATGTGTTTTGTAGCACCCAAGCATTTTGTAGTAACAGTCGAGAAATCGATTCATATTTGAAGTCACTTCCATACTCTTTCCATACTGTATGTCTCTGAGGTGTAGTGTGTTCTATTTTTATGGTTCACTTCTGGTTGGCGGTCATCTCCCAGAAAATTGTGGCCTGTTGGAATATTCTACACAAGGACATGGAGATTACAGAAGGATGTTGACTTTCCGCAGTTCACCGAACATCAATTCAAGGTGTGGCTTTCCACACCAGAGAATCATTCTTCTACGAGAGCTCCAGCTAAGCCACAGACATTTAACTACTTCTCATTAAAAATAGTTTATATATGTGTTTTGTAGCACCCAAGCATTTTGTAGTAACAGTCTAGGAAAGATTCATATTTGAAGTCACTTCCATACTCTTTCCATACTGTATATCTCTGAGGTGTAGTGTATTCTTTATTAGTTGGCGGTCATCTCCCAGAAAATTGTGTCCAGGGAAATATTCTACACAAGGACATTGAGAGATAACAGAAGGACGTTGACTTTCTGCAGTTTACCGAATATCAATTCACAGTGTGGCTTTCCACACCAGAGAATCATTTTTCTACATGAGAGCTCCAGCTAGGCCTCAGACATTGAGCTACTTCTCATTTAAAATAGTTTATATATGCGTTTTGTAACACACACACATTTTCTAGCAACAGTCCAGGAAAGATTTATAATTCAAGGTGTGGCTTTCCACACCAGAGAATCATTCTTCTACATGAGAGCTACAGCTAGGCCTCAGACATTGAGCTACTTCTAATTAAAAATAGTTTCTATATGTGTTTTGTAACACACACACATTTTCTAGCAACAGTCTAGGAAAGTTTTATAATTCAAGGTGTGGCTCTCCACACCAGAGAATCATCTTGCTACATGAGATCTCCAGCTAGGCTTTAGACATTTCGCTACTTCTTATTAAGAATAGTTTATATATGTGTTTTGTAGCACACAAGCATTTTGTAGTAACAGTCTAGGAAAGATTCATATTTGAAGTCACTTCCATACTCTTTCCATAATGTATGTCTCTGAGGTGTAGTGTGTTCTATTTTATGGTTCACTTCTAGTTGTGGTCATCTCCCGAAAATTGCGGCCTGTTGGAATATTTCTACACAAGGACATGGAGAGATAACAGAAGGACGTTGACTTTCTACAGTTCACCGAACATCAATTCAAGGTGTGGCTTTCCACAACAGAGAATCATCTTGCTACACTAGATCTCCTGCTAGGCTTTACACATTTAGCTACTTCTAATTAAGAATAGTTTATGTGTGTTGCAACACACAAGCATTTTGTAGCAACAGTCTAGGAAAGATTTATAATTCAAGTGTGGCTGTCCACACCAGAGAATCATCTTGCGACATGAGAGCTTGAACTAGGCTGTAGACGTTTAGCTACTTATCATTAAGAATAGTTTATATACGTGTTTTGTATCATACAAGCCTTTTGCAGCAACAGTCTAGGAAATATTTATAATTCAAAGGGTGTGGCTCTCCACACCAGAGAATCATCTTGCTACACTAGATCTCCTGCTAGGCTTGACATATTTAGCTACTTCTAATTAAGAATAGTTTATATATGTGTGTTGCAACACACAAGCATTTTAGCAACAGTCTAGAAAGATTTATAATTCAAGGTGTGGCTGTCCACACCAGAGAATCATCTGCTATTACATGAGAGCTCGAACTAGGCTGTAGACGTTTAGCTACTTATCATTAAGAATAGTTTATATACGTGTTTTGTAACATACAAGCCTTTTGCAGCAACAGTCTAGGAAATATTTATAATTCAAGGTGTGGCTCTCACACCAGAGAATCATCTTGCTACATGAGAGCTCCATCTAGGCTTTAGACATTTAGTTTACTTCTCATTAAGAATAGTTTATATATGTGTTTTGTAACGCATAAGCACTTTGTACAACAGTCTAGGAAAGATTCATATTTGAAGTCACTTCAGTACTCTTCCCACACTGTATGTCTTTGAGGTATTACTTTCTTTCTGTGGTTCACTTCTAGGTTGCCGGTCATCTCCAGAAAATGGTGACCAGGGATATCATCTGCACAAGGACATTGAGAGATAACACAAGGATGTTGACTTCCTGCAGTTCACCGAACATCAATTGCCGTTGTGGCTCTCTATACTAGGGAGAAATACTCTTATAATATACTCTTACTACATGAGAACTCCAACTAGGCCTCACGTTTAGCTACTTCCCTCATCAATAATAGTTTATAGATAGCTATTGTAACACACAAGCATTTTGTAGTATCACTCCAGGGAAGATTCATATTTGAAATCACTTAAATACTCTTCCCATACTGTTTGTC